>JACDJE010000168.1:460209-848145 GCA_016647715.1 Pavo muticus | reverse complement strand
GGGGGGGAGAGAAGAAAGACTTGAATTGCATTATGTGGGGATAGATTCCTTCATAGGGAAAATACCAGCTACTTCCAACAGCCCCAAATATCACTCTATGAAGTAAATCAGATTCTGCATCAGAGTTCATAAATAATCCCTATGTTAACCAGGCTGCGCACAAGTTGGAAAGCTACCTCTCATTCTTTGCTTCTTCTAAAATTAACATACTAAAAGAAAAGCCAACAGATTTGCAACTATTAATTCTCAGTGAGTTATAAAGAGTTTGGATCCCTGCATACATCCATGCACGCTACCATATAAGGCGATGTTCTTCTCAATACTCGCTGTTCCACAAAAATGTAATGATAACAAATTCAAAACAAATACCTTTTAGGGACTAGCATGTCAATTGCAAATGAGATAATAAAAATCATTGTTTACATCTAAGCGAATACAGCCAGAGGAGTACCATGCAGTAATGAAGTGATTACTTAGGCAAGTGCTTTGCCCTCTGAGGTTTTGTCCTTTTGGCCTCTGTGTTAGTGGGAAATGAGAGCTTTGGGGGCTTGGGAAGCTGGACCAGGCACTGCATCCTCTTGCAAGCTGCCTGCCAAAGGCCAAACCTTGAGGGAAAGAGGTGGGCTTGCCTTCACACAGTTGTATTTTAGGAAAGGTTTCATTGAGAGTTATATATTGGATAATAATGGAAAACTTCTGATTTTCCTTATATTTAAAATATCTCAAATTGCTTCTTCCTTATAAACACATGTACATCTCTCCCATATCTGCACACACTTATTTATATATGTGCATACACACGTATATATGTACGTGAAAGAAGCCAGATAACTTCTCGGATGACATTGAAGCCACTTTCTATACTGCCATCTACTGTCTTCTTAACTTACTGGCAGTATTTTGTTGAAGTTAGAAGTTTGTTTCTTTATTATCCCTTTAAAAAAAAAAAAGGCATGAAAGTTGCATTTGAAATTACTTAAATTAGTCTATCAGAGAAGCTTCACTTCAAGTTGATTTCCAGCATATTAAAAATGCACATATGCAATAGAAAGGTACTTCTGTAAAAATGTTTTGATTTCCTCTCCTAGTTTTTGGGTGTTTTTCTTGCTTAAAGAACCAGCTGAGAGGTGAATGATACTATCTGGTTATACGTTCATTGAGCAGCTTAGGAACTGCACTGCAAAAGTTCATCTGCTGGGTGTCTTCCATACCCAGTGCCCCACTGCAGCATACCAAGGTGCAAGCCTGCACCTTGCTGTGGGCTCAGTGCAGCCAGTGCTCGGTTTGGCAGTGGCAGTGTTAGAAGTAACCAAGGACCAAGCTTGGTCTGTGCATGCTTACAAATGGTCATTGCTCTAGCATATTTTAAGCAGAACCCAATTAGCAGCACACAGCTCAGAAGAAGCCATTTGAGCATAGGTAGGTCTGCTTCTATTTCTGCTTTGTGTGCTACCTGCAGGGTCATTCACTGCAAGTCGTTGCAAAGTAGCACAGTGCTCAGCTCACCACCCCGCTCCATCCCAGTGTGGCAGCACCCAGCCCCGACCCAGCAGGGTGTTCTGCCCCCTCCTCCCCCTCTCCCCATACTCACAGTTGTCCGAGTAGGGCAGCAGGGAGGGAACTGGAGAGTCAGGAACCTGTACAGCCACCAGCCGGGACAGTCCAAGTCCTTGCAGCCTTCACTGCCTCCCTATATAGAGGAGGAGAATCTTGGCAGTGGGGAGGGGCCCTGCAAACCACGTCCTGCTGGAAAATCCTCCCAGTACCTGGGTTAAAACACCCAGTCTCAGACAAGGAGCTCATTGCCAACAGGGCCCAGCCCTGGACCGCTACCCTTGCCCTTCAGCAAAGCAAACTGGGTCTGAAATCCCTTGTTTTTGGTAAGGCCTCAAGGGGTGCCCTCAGGTTGAGCTTTTGCTTGTTCCTTGAGGTGCAACTCTCTGGCCAAGCAGATAGACCTTTTAACTCCTTCCTGCCTTGGCAGCATCCTCACCTCTCTGCCCTGCCGAGGGTAAAGGACAGACCCTGGTCCTGTGGGGCACAGGGAGCTCCCACCCACCTCAGTGCCTCTTGGAGCTGGGATAAGTTCTGAGTGGAGGGGCTGCTTGATGTGTGTGTGGGGGCATTCCTGATGTGGCAAGGGGTGGCAGGGTGTTGGTGGCTCTGGGATCTCCACATGTTTGCGTGACACTGGGCACCAGGGGCTGGTGTCAGCCTCTCTTGCCCCTGGGGTATACAAGGGATGTTTCCCAGTTTCCCAGCAGATTTGCCAAAGTTTATCTCGCCAGCTAGCATGCAGCAAAGTTTCCAAGAAAGCACCATAAATACATTTTCATATATAAGAAATACCTCCCTCTGTCCATAAATGGAAGAAGAGAAGTGATAAATAGCTGAGGGGGAACAGCCGTGGGGATGTGGTGGAAAGAGTGGGCAGCAGCACTGCGTGCGGGGGGAGAGGAGGACAGGGAGTGTGAAACCAGCCCTGGGGCTGGGGAGGGATCTGCTCCTCGTCAAACCTCCCTCACAGCCCTGAAACTTTCAGTCCCTGGCTGTCCCCCCTCCTCCTGCCATGAGTAGCCAACAGCCTTGTGCAGAGAGACCTGGGGATGGAGACATCCCAAAAAGGGAAAGCTAGGATCCTCTAGGAATTCCCATCAACGTGCCAAACACAAAATACCGAAACATCCCCCTCTCAGCAACAGACTAAATATGGTGTATACCCAAAGGATCAGAGCATGGTCCTGGCTGAAATAATTTCTCTTGACATCAACAGTCCTGTCTAAAAAATATGCTCTGCTGGGGAAAATGGATGAGACTCATATTGGTCTTGGCATCCTAGGAAAATACCTATGTGGGGAGGCTGGGCTGAAACCTCCAGTGTAAGCACCAGTGCCTGCAGGTGTGATGGACCATATGGACCATCAGACTGTTTCCAGCATTGGGCAGTGATGAGCAAATCTGGGCAAACAGGAGAGAGTGGAAGAGTATCAGGGCTCCTTCCCCATCACGCTGCAGAAATTCCAGCTATATTATAAGAAGCTGGTGAAGACTCCATTTGCTCATCCATGGTTCCAGCCTTTGCATAAAAGCGGAGGGTCTGCCTCAGGAGGTGGGGGCTGCACTGCTCTGCAGTCCAGCAAAGGCCTGTCCAGATTAGACTCTTGTATGCGTGACTGGGTTGGAACGAAGCCAGGGGAAATGATATCCAGATGTCAGTTGAAGAAGCTCACCCTTGTTAGCAGAAAGCTCCTCACTGTGAATTTACCCTATTCATTTTGCAGTTTCTCTGTTGCAAGCATAGCTTTTAAGTAGGAACGTAATGAACAGAAAATACTGAAATGCAAGGGGATCCTCTGAAAAGCACGATCTTTTTGGCACTCATCACAGTTATCCTAAGAAGCTTCTTGTAAACCTACCCAGCTGTTTCACAAAACCAGATGCATTTTAATAGTAGCTTAAAAAGGAGTGGAAATTATTCCTGCTGGTTCGCAAACCACTGCATGTGCACATGCAGGCTTGGTGCCCAAGTAGTGTGTTTAAAGAGGCAGCGGTGGAGGGTGATATATGATGTGACATTAAACCGAGCTGGAAAGTTTAAAAAAATATTCCTGCTGTGCCTGAAATAGTTGCACTTTTGAGCTGTGTGGGGTAGGAAGTGGTAAGTGCAAGCCTGGTTCCAACCTTCTTTTACAAGTCAGTGTAAGAATACACACGCTAATAAAATAGCCTTGTTGGAGTTTCCCTGGTGCTGTGGTACTTTTTAAACTGAAGGTGCATCAGGCTGAATGCTGTGGAGTCCCAGTGGACAATGTTTTTGTTACAGCAAAACAAGCCTTATTTAACTGCCTTTTTAAATTTACTTTTCTAGAAATAATAAAGCCCATCCTTAAACTGTCTCCTGAATCTGCACAGTAAATGTTGTACTTGGAAAAAAAGAGGGCTTCAGAGGGAAATAAATGGGCTTTCAGCTGCCTCACCACGTGTAACCTGAATCCCAGAGAGGAGAAAAACATCATGTTGATAAGTTAGGTTCTTATATAATGTGTGTCAGGCAAGCAGATTGTTTGTTTAGAAATGATTTTACTTAAAAGTCAACTGTATTTCTCTAAGCTGGCATGCAGTGTGAACCACAGAGTAGTGCTTCTGCAACAGGAGATGCAGTGTGCATCCAAACCAGAACAGTTAATGACACAATGGGTCTGACACGGCAAAGGCGTCAGGAACTGCTCAGGGGTAAATGTGCCTAATGCTGGACTCAGGTCAAGTGAAGTGTATGAGGCTGAGAGGTCAATTCTTCATCGGCCGCTACTGAAAGGGCACCTTTCCAAGAGGGAGCACATATTTTTGTTTTTTTTCTTCCTAAACGTAATCACCAACTGGTAATCGCTCCTCCGGAAATCCAATCTGCTAATACCAAAATTCAGCTTGATACAGAGCGTGCTCAGGAAGGAAAGTGCAACTGAATCCTTGGGGTTGATGATAAAACTTACAAAAAAAGTCCCACCGTGCACTACAGAAACGAATCCCTCCGAAACAGCTCTGTGGAGCACACACAGTTTCCTCTAAATTTAGGGGAGAGAAAAATTTGGTTTTAAAGAATCTTTTTGAAACTCGTGGGTCAAGTTCTTCCAAAGTGCTTTCCAGATCTGATATCCGCACCAAACCATGCTGGCTCCTTGTCACCTCCACTTTTGGTATCACACTCAGACGAAGAACAGCCTCTTTTGATGTAACCCCCATGCATAACAGTCTCACTTACACTGTTCTAACTCTGATAAAATTCAGAAATGCATTCTGCTCACCAAAAATGTGCAACTTCTGAATCCTTGTATCTTTTTCTCATTTTCTGGTATCAGCAGAAAGAATAAGGGCAGTTAGTGCAAGACTTTACAGTCTGTAGTTCAGCAAGACAGAACTTCTTAAGCTGTTTGAGAAAATATTTTTTGTTTGCTCACCTAGAAGGAAATTTCATCTAAAATCTGAAGCTGCAACTCAAGGACTGTGAATTACTTTCATCTAAGTACTGGCCTAGCTTTGTTGAAACTTCTAAGGAATGTTTTTTTGTAAGTGCATCCATTTTGTACAGAATTTGCACGTCCTCTTCCTAAGCAAGTAAAGGCAGTCCGGCACTCGTAGAACTCACTGCATGTCCACATCGTGAAAGATGCCCTCACATTCCAGGTTCTCTAAGGACAAGTGATAGACATTAATAATTAGGCCAGTATATTTTCACAGACATATTTCGAAGTTTCGTTATACAAATAAATGCCACGGAAAATACATTTTAATTTGATTTTAATTTGCTTGTATAGTGACTGTGCTTTAAAATAAGATTATTCCAGAACTCCAAATCTGTAATGTGAGGGTAGTAGGACAATTAGGGGAAAGGCATGTTGCACAACAGAGCAGACACACCAACTCTGGCTCCTGTACCAGCACAGCATCTTGACAATGGACAGAAGCTGCAGTTCCCAAAGAAAATGGTTTTCAGTTTTCTATTTTAAACAAAATTCTACTCTGATTTCAGATATACTCCTTTACCTCAAAGCTTACTGAAGCACTCTCTTGTAACAACCTCTGCTTTCATCGCTGTGGAGACAAAGAGCACACTGAGCTGTGTGACTGGGGAAGGTCAAGTACCAAACTTCTCCTTATCTTCTTTCATGAGAACAAAAATTGTATTTAATTTCAGCAGCTAAAATTCCAGGCAGCTCCATGGCACCTGAGCATCTTCTGTATGATCTGTGATGGGAAGATAGAAAGCAGACACAATGGCTTTGGTTACCCTGGAAGATTTGCATAGCATAGAAGGTTGTGGCTCCTGTTTTCCAGCAGAGCCTTTTCCTTGCCCTTGAAAAGACAATTTACATTCCAAATACACATAATAGTTCGACCCACTAGGTTATGAGAAACAGAAAAATAGATTATGGACAAACACTTAACCTCTGGAAAACCAAAGTTCAAAATTCAGGAGTTTCTGTGGCTACAGCAATCATATCCATGCTCTTTAAAAGTTCATTCCTGCCCATTTCCACAGAGGCACTTCCAGCTTATTCCAAAATGAAAGTCATTTGTAAATAACTTAGAGACTATTTTTCTGCTGTACTATTAGACAGAGAAATGAAGAGAGAGAACAGTGATTTGCACTAGTGTGGCAGGAAAGAGCCCCAGCAGCAAGGCAGCTTCCCATGACAGGTAGGTTTTATACAGATGGCTCTTTATTTAAGTGATTGGATGTGCTAGTGGTGGTAACACAGCAAACATTGAGGGCATACACATATTTGCTTGCTTCACCCAACAGTCGGTTATAATTGATGCAAAGCTACCAAAGACTTAAAGATGGATTTGATTAAGATAAATTTGCACACATGTCCTCTCCTCTTGGACACAGTCCTGAGATACTTATTTATAAATAAGCAAATGGGAGCTGTCAGCATTGCCAGTCACACAAAGGGGATGAGCTCACTCCTGAGCCTTGAAATGGATAGAAGTAGCTTCTCCTTTAAAGCCATAGCTGCTCTCTGCAATTTCACATTAAGGTAGAGCCTGCTTGTCAAAATAAAAAAATACCTACAATGCTAATTGGGTCAAATCAAGACTAAGGGAAAACATCACAGAGACTGTGCAACTCCGGGTCCTTTCAGTGAAATCTGCCAAGTGCACATTAACTTCCTTCTCTTTTTTCCCCAAACATTTACTGTACCATTTATTTAACAATTACACAAAACTACTCTCAGTACCACTGGATTAACATGCATGAATTTGTTAAAAAGAAAAAAACAGATCACGTGGTATTTATGTACCTCTACAAGGTGTACTTCTATCAGTCAAAACACCCAAATATCACAGCTAAAAAAAAGGCCTGGGAATCAGTAATTTACTATCAACTTCATTTTTAACTCTTCCTGCCTTTACTTTCATGTCACTTGGGAAAAAAGCAGAAGTTCCTGCCCCATCCCATATACTTAGTGTTACACTGTGCAATTTATAGCAACTCCAGATGGAAGACTTACCCTCGTTTGTTTGCTGGCATAAAGATAAATATAGTCCTTGTTTCCGGGGAATTAAAAACAACCATTCCTCCAAAGGACTGCAATTTTCTTTTCAAATTTATTTTCCCATACTTATCTAAGAGTAGCAGGTGCTTGTTCTTAAGGAAAAACCATTCCAAAATTATTTCAAATACCCAACGCAATAAAACTGACAAAAAATATTCAGACACCAGAAAAGGCACAGGAAGGCATAAAAATAAAAGAGCAGAAATTATAAATATCTAGTAAATTTTTATTTTAAAATATAAAAGAAATATTTTTTTAGGCCTAATTCTAGACACAGGCTTGACTAATCTGATTTTATACACAGTTTTCCCTCTACCTTCTGGAGGAAGAATGCCTTTTTGCTAATAGTTTTCATTGGCAGGAATAATGGCTCGGTCTTCCTGTCTCACGGAGCTCTAACAAACAGAAATGGTCCCACTGGGCATAATGGAGAAATTTACATAATGAAGAATTTCATAAATTAACTCTCCAAGAGCTTTACAGGATAAGTGAACATATAAAAGACATCATCACATCATCTCTTTATGCTCTGTAGAACCAGAGGCTCTTCAATGCTCGTGCCAGCCATCCTTCCTGGTTCTGGAATTCTATCTAAAAATGAAAAATGGACATAAATGTTTTCACACATTTGAGAGCCAAAGATGCAACTGTTATTAAGAACTCTGATATGGAATATCATCATACCAAGCTCAGACAATTTTACAAACGTGTTTTTTCAACCAACTGCATGACCAAAGATTGGATCTCAGATTGCTTCAACCCAGCTCTACAAAGTCAGTTAACAGAAACATCTGACGCAACTTGTATCGAGATCCTTGTTCTGTGTACCACTTTATCTGAATATTCATTCACCAACATAAGCAACAAAGACAATTTCTAATAGGAAAAGCAAGACAGATGTTAAGTGTGAGACTGTGAAGGCTGAGTATATGAATGGACTTGACTGCCATGGTGTATACCCTAATAAAAATAGCTAGGTTGTATTTTAAAACCGCTGCCTTCAGGTCTGCACTGGTATATTCCATAAACTCATGCAGAAAGTAACAACTTCCAACTCTGCTTTTATGTTTTTGTTTAGTTCAAAGAGTAATGTGCTGTCATGTCTCACAATTAATCCTGAGGCTTGTAACTAACTCTAAGCAATTAAATCCCTATGTGATATATTACACTGGGGTTAACAGGGCGAGGTTTCAAAAATGAGACAATTAGTTACATATTTAAAGAAAGCAGAAAACCAGCACTTATTTAATAGTGACATTAAAAAAAAGATAAACTTCTGATAGGAATAAGAACCTTCTAACAAAAAGATTAGTTACAGCAGCTTTGGTACTGACATTTTATGTCTTCAGCCCCCTCTACTGGCAGAAGAGCAACTACATTTCCTTCATCAATTAAATATTAAGAAAAGGTGCTTATTCAGTACTTCCCTTAAACTTCTTAGATATTGAAATAATATCTTAGACCTCAGATTTTTTCAAATTTCTGGCTAAAAAAGGAATAGGTGGTAGTGCTATGATGATAGCATTAAATAGTCCAAAATCCCACAGAGCAGAAGCGAAGCGCTATGCCAAACAGACTCCTTGAAGGGGAAAATAAAAGACCACCAACAATCCCTTTCATTTTGCAGCTTAGGCAGTATTAATAGTAACCAGGCAGAGAACAGGAAGGGAAACAACATTAAGCAGTGTCCTATAGATCGGTGAAGTTGGAGCTTAAGTTTCTGCAGTCAGTGGGATGTGAATTAGATCCTCAGAAAAGATTTATGCCCGTACAGAACTGGCAGCTCAAACATTATGAATGTTCTATAGAAATTATTAGGACAGATGAGAATATTCCACTATTTAATATATCTTACTAAGAATGTGTGTTAAAATTTCTGTTTTAAATTGCCAGTGTACTAAGACTGTCTCTAGCTGACCCATTCCAGACCTGCAATTGTGTAAGGAAGCATGGTTTGGCCAGTTTAACTTTAATGAAAATGGGAAAACAGTTTGTTAGGTCCAAATTGAAATGAGTTTTCAGCTTTTCACAGTCCAAAAGAATTAAAAGAATAAAGCCAAACAATTTGGGTTTTTCTGCTTCCCTTTAGTATAACAGACAGCTGCAGCCACCACACGGCAACAAGAGCTTCACAGCACCTTTCACACTGCGAAAGAATTACACACATTTTGCTATCCCTGACTTTTAAAAACGCCTGCCTTCTAAATAAAACAGCCATTCCAATAAAATATCCATCTGTCTTTCCATTTCTGAGGGCAATCAGATTTGTACGCTGTACATAGCATTAATATACCAACAGAGGAGAAGCAGACCTAAGAAGTTGTCTAAGTTGGACACATTTAAATAAAGGAACATAAGGAGGTAGTTTTAGAAATCAGAAGTTAGATCTAGTAGGGCTATTCTTAAAGGAATGTATGAGCAAGAGGGATGGTCAGGTCACATGGTTTAACGGTATTCTGACGTATGAACAATGTCCTACTGAAGAATTTTTTCTATAAAAAAGGTTTCCTTGCAGAGGAGGTGCCCTGTGTGCACCCACGTGTTCACGCAGTTATCAGCACATCTCCTAGTTGCAAATAAAACTTCTGTGAAGATGACCCTACACTCAGACCCACCTTTCTGATTCCTCTCAGCAGCTGGTTTGGCAAGGTTCTGCCTTGGGTAACTCAGCACAGACACCTTTGGAAGAGTACTCTGGGTACTTTCTTCTTCACCACGATGTAAGAAATGCGATATAATTCCATATAAGAGAGGTCTGCTCAAGGCAAAAATCACAAAAGCCATCTATGAAATATATTAACTACTGAGCATTTTAAAAAAAAAACAGCTTCTCCTCAGAAGTTCTTACACCTTAATGTTCACTTCTAAAGAATGTTCAGATGTCTTCAGAGTAATTATTTAAAATTCATTATGCTAAATGCAATTATATAAATAAGCACAGGCATAAGCTGGCCCTGAAGACCGCCCCTCTCCCATAGCTTGCACTAAGGGACGTTCTCAGCTGAACTCCAGATCACTTGTAAGCAAAGAATCAGAGCATACAAAGCACGGGTACAGAGCCACGCTGCCGTGCAAATTAAACATGTGACCAGTGGGCTACTGGCTTGAGCACCACCACGTATCCCAAACTAGATTTTTACCAAGCATGAGTCAGATTCTGCGGGCCCAAGCTACAGGGCATCGCTAAACATGTCTAAACCTGCTTCTGTACCCTAGCTAACAAACCTAGTTGCATCAGAACACTGTGAATTTCTCTCTTATCTCAGCTCAATAATCTTTTTACTGCTTTGCGTATCAACTCGGTAATGTGTAAAGAATTACAACAGCTTGTGAACATATTCTATAGCATTCACAGAATTTAATGCTAGCTTTGACTATGTTTGAAAATGGCCTCATACTTGACACTATGCGCTTGCATCCAGCATGTTCACAGCAGTTGTATGATCTAGTCATATTGAGCTGGTGACAGAACATTTATATGTGATTGATACAAACACTGTGGTGACATATGTGCAGAGTATACTGTGCGTTCCAAAATCAATCCTTACACTGATTTTCCATTTGCATCTTCAACGATGTTGAGCTCCTTGACAAGAAACTGTCTATCCAAGGGCACTTCAGGCTGGCCAGCTTCTGGAAAATAGATTATACTCTCATACAGCAAATGTAATTACCACATCTAAGGACAATTACAGAACTTAAAATTTTAAATACGAATTAGAGCTACCAGTTAAATGCTGTAGCTCTCAAATATCAGAATTTTAGCACAGCCAGTAACAATTAATTGCAGTTGTTAAAAAATGCAGACCTTCTTCATATCCTTTTTTGTATGTAAGCTGAGGACTGATAATCACACCTCTGTCAGCTTACATGCCTGAACTGCTGTAATTCACACTATCAACTACTTTAATACATTAGTTTAAATTATTCCTCAATTTTGTCGATTTGTGTGATTTCAATTTTTTTTTGTTTTGCTCAAAAGCCAATGAGAAATTGCAATATGCATTTTATATTTACGTTATTATTATTTATATACACATTTTAAAAATACACATTTTTCAAAACAAAAGCACACGAGTCAGGCAAGGTTTTTCGGTTTTGTAGGCTGCTGGCAAACTTTTTTGCTCTTGCATCAACTGATCTGTCAATGTAAATGCTGTTTAGCTCAAGGATAAGCAACAAAGAACACATTTTCTTAAAAATTAATGGTATAATTCAGCTTAACGCTGCAAATAATGCAGCAGAGAGGGTGTCTGTATCCTATTTGTTTCCAGGGTTAGCCAAGATTGCTCAGTTTGTTCCCACCTGATGGCATGGTTTCAGTAGTTACTCAGCCAGGCAGTGAATACCAATTACGGCAGCAATGAGACCATAAACTCAGCCCCAGTACCTGCAGTGAGCACAGATGCTGCGTATTTATACTTGTTGAATTCCAAGTATTCACGAATCAGCTCATTGATCAGGAGGTTCTCATGAGACAGCGGCGGCCGCGGTTCGCTTTGGTCATCCAAGGCGTTGAACACCTCAGCTCTGATCCTCGCTTTTATTTGCCCCAGGGCTCCCCTTTTTTCCAGTGTGTCCTTTAAAACTGTTACCATAAAAACTCAGTTAATATAAACCCAAATGTGCTCGAGCAGCATTCATCACCCACAATACAAACACAACTGCCGGATATTCATGGTGAAATTAAGATATCCACACCCGTGGATGGATCACTGGGTGACAACAGCGGCATTGTTAGGTACTGATAGGTACTGTCTACAGATGGAGGCGTTAAAGAAACGTGGGGGATGTTTCCAGATGTTTTTTAATGAGTGACAAGCGGCCCGAAATGAACGCCAGAGCGCCTGAGGCTCAGAACAGTCCCGTCACTTCCCAACGCCCTGCGTGAGACGCGCAGCCAGCAGCCCCGTTAGCACCCGGGGCGTTCCGAGGCTGCCCGCCCCGCCTGCAGCCCGAGGAGCGTCCGCAGCCCTTCAGCGCTCCCGCCCGCTCGGCGTCCCACAACCTCCACCTGCTTTCAGCTCCGCTATCGTCGCCATCGCCCAACCGCCGCGGCGCTAACCCGGATGCGACAAAGGGCCACCACCGATCGGACACTGCGCAGGCGCAGAGGGCAGCGGCGGGCGCCTGCTGTCCCCGCCTCTCAGCGCCCAACGACCAATCGCACTGCGCGGTGGGCGGTGAGTAACGTTGAGATGGGAGACGGACTGCTGGGGCCGCGCGCTGTCTGAGGCGCGGGCGGGCTGGGGGTGGGGCACTGCTGCACGGGGAGCGGCTCCCAGCGCCGGGTGGTTCCCTGTGGTTGCCGGGATGTCCGCAGGCAAGGGCAAGTCGGGATAAGTAGTAAGCAGTGCACACATGTGTACGCGGAATTACTCTCAGATAGGTATCTTGTGCGTGCCTGCTGATTGCTCAGCGAGCGGGGGCTGAGGAAGGACGTTCTGGCATTGCTGTAGTGTTTTCCCCTCTAATTTCATAGGGTGTCGGTGTGCTTTCTTTAAAAAAAAGAAGAGTGAAGAGAGTCGCTCCCTGGAGAGATTTTCTCGAGGTCTCTCAAAGATGAAATTTCCGTGCACCAAAAACGAGATTCTGATTCGAAGGACTTGCCTGTAACTAACTATCTGCTGGGGTTGTGTGAGGCCACGGAGAGCTGTCGTGTGGGTTTCGTGCAGATGTGCTGTGCCTCGCCTTGCTCTGATGAGCTGACAGTGTTTGCTTTGCAGATGATGAAGTATTTCCCAGAGGAAGTGTAGTCAGTGTGGATGAACAAGTGGATGTGTCACGCTCTGGAAGGAGCACAGCAGCCCGCCGGCCTGGAGGAACGTGGGCGTCCTCTCAAGCACGGAGCCACTTAGTGACATAGCAAAGTGGTGGTTGTTTTTTTTCCCAAACATTCCTCTCAAAGCAAACATTTACATTCAGAGTTCTCAAGGAATAACTGAAATGCATACAATTCAGAGAGGAAAAAAAAGAATTCTCCAGAAGCATGGCTGCAGTGTCCGTTCCTCTCACGCAGCGGTGACTCAGCAGCACAGTGCTGCCTGCTCCGTGTGTTCCCCGGGCACTCAGGCTGTGCGACTGCTGACCTTCAGTGCGTGCCATCCCTGCAGGCAAACATTTCTCTCCACAACCTCCCAGATTTCTCCATGACTTCATGGGTGGCTGCTTTCTTACACGTAATTTCCAATCGATAAGCAGATGTTGCTTTCCATCCCATATTTCCTGTCCAGCCTTAATTTCAAGGCAAAGTTCAGGATCTGGAACAGAATTTCAGGTGCTTTTTTGTTGTTGTTGTTTTTGAGATTACAAGGAAAACAGTTTTAAAACAAGACTTTAATATTTATTTAAGTATTAGTCTCTGTTTCAGAAGATGCAGTTATAACGATGGTTTGTGAAATCCATGTTTAGAAGCTTTATGGCAATGTGGAATCTTGCCCCTGTACCACTTCAGTGGTTTGTCTTTGTGTCAGTTCTGTTTTTTCTTCACAACAAATATTTTGAGGCTTACTTTTTGCTTCTGAACTCTTCTGCTCCAATTTCCTTTCAGGAGGAGCACTGTTCGGGCACTGGCCCTGCTGCCCTGGGAGGTGGTGCAGTCACCATCCCTGGAGGTGTTCAAGAGCTGTGGAGATGTGGCACTGAGGGACGTGGTCAGTGGGCACGGTGGGGATGAGCTGACATTTGGACTAGATGTTCGTAGAGGTCTTTTCCATCCTTAATGATTCTTTGATTCTATGATTCTTTGCATTAAATTATTTCCTCTGTGTTTTGGCTGCACTTCAGTTAAAATCTTTGCTGTTGATTTTTGTTGGAGTTTCTAATAGAGATGGAACTAATTGGAAGAGAATTAATTTGAGGTGAAGATCCAGGTATTTTTAGATACAAGAACCATCATTAACCTGGTGCGTGACCCATACAGGGTCTGCCCGTGGCTGAAAAACATCTTGAAGTCCTTGGAAAGCTGAAATCCTGAAAGTGTAACTTAAATGTTATTACTCTGCCAGCATGCAGTAGTATCTAGAGAAAAATGGGTGGGTAGAAATTTCTTCTTGACCCTCCTTTCACTTCATGCTTACTTTTCTACATATGTTCTCCATATCCCAAATATTTTTCTGCTGTATTATTTCAAGTATAGGCTTATATTCTGTTATCGCACACGCAGTATGTGTAGAAGTGTAAGCTCTTAGAGATTGTGTTATCTATTTAGCAGTTTTTTCCTGGCTTCTCTTATCAACAGTGCTATAAAAAATTCTTCCACCTTACCTACTGGAACCGGTAACTTTTACTGACTGTGAGAGCTATTAACTTTATATGCACTGCAGATTAAACTGGAGGAAAAGGCAGTGCTTACAGCCATGGGGCAGCAGGATAACACCACTGGAGCTATGTCAACTTTTTCAACAGGTGTTGTAGTGAGCATCAAGGCACCAAAAACCAACCCAGCCATGTATCTAGCAGGATTTTAAGGTGAATTTAGAGGGTGTACAAAACAGGGCAGAAACTCTTAATAAAAATAAATCAACAGGAGGGCAGCACTGTGAAGATTTTAACAAGGGACAGCTCAGGCTGACACACTGAGTTTAACTCCTGACACCCAAATGATTTTGACCTTTCTGTGATAATTCTGCTCTGTTCATCAAGGAATGCATGACCGCAGTGCGGGCTGAGCACGGCCGCTTTGCTGCTGCACCGGGCATCCCGGGCACGCGTGTTCCGCCCTGCCCAGTCATGCCGCAGTGGGACGGGTTGCTGGCCCCAGCTGGCTGTGAGCAGCGCAGCCATGAGACCTCCACCAAGGTGTGGGGGTGAGTCAAGAAGCAATCTGTGACATGCTTTTTGTACGCGTGTTGCTTTTTACTTGCATATTGAGCAAACGAGACCTGGTGTTTGCTCGAATCTTTTCATTTCAACGGGCGCTCTGGATGCAAAAGAACATTTTAAAGCGGGGTTCTGTCTTTAACTTCCACGTTGAAGCTTTTAAATGTTTCTGCAGCTCTGCGTAGGGCAGCACGTGAGCAGCCGCTGCTTCCTGCAGCCGTTCCTACCGCCCTGCCGCGGGGCTGTTCTGCTATTTCGAGTCAGCTCGGCGCGCTGCTGCCCTGCAGGTTGAGCTGATGCACTGAAATTCGGAGCGAGAGACAATCAAGTATCACCGCGGGGCGGCGAGTTACTTCACTAGCACGTATTTTAGTGCAAACTGCGGGTGAAGCTATTTTGGTTCAGTTTCAGTTCCCGCTAGCAACAATTAGAACTAGTTCAGGGTTTTGAAACCAGTTTAACTGGTTCACGTTGGGAAGTTAAACACTTGAAAGCGAGATGAGGCTCTGCTGCGGCTTTCCCCCGGACGGCGCCGGGGCTCTCCGGGCTCGGTGCCGGCGCGGCCTTCCGAGGGGGAGCGCGGATCCCGGGGCCGCAGGGCGTTTGGAGCCCCGCGAGCAGCGCGTGTTCGGCGCCGCGGGAGCCAGGGCGGGCGGTGCGACCCGCAGGTGCGGGGGCGCCGGTTTACGCCGAGCGGGTGCCGAGGCCGTTCCTAACTCTGACCGCCCCCCGCCCCGGACCGGCCCCAGCGTGCCGAGGAGCCGGGCGGGCTGAGGCCGGCTCCAGGCGGCCCCGCGTGGCATACCGCCTGCCTCCGCCCACGCCGAGGCGTGGCCGCGCGGCGCGGACGGCGGCGCCGTCGGGGCCCGCATCCCCGTGACCGCGGAGCCAATCAGGGCGCTGCGCCGGCGCTGCCGGCCGCCGCCGCCCGGGTACGGAGAGGTGCGGAGGGGGAAGCGCAGTGCTGCCGCGGCGGTCCGCGGGTCGCCTCGACGCCACATGGGGATCGAAATCCTCTGCAGCGTGGACGCCTCCGAGCCCTTTTGGGTGAGCGCGGGATGGAACTGTGGAGAGCTCGGCGCGGGGCTGCGGAGCGCGAGCGGTGCGCGGTAGCTCCGGTGGGCAGTCCGTGCGGGGGGGAGCGAGGAACGAGGTGCGGCCTGAGGGCGGGAAGCGAGGGGCGAGCTCCTTGTGCATGTAGCAACAATAACAGCGGCTGACTGCCTCCGTGCTTGCGTCACGAAACAGAGCAGCGTGCTGCCTGTGAAGGAGGCCGAAGACGCGCTTGCTGCAGGGTAGCAGTTGTGTCACGTTTGCGTAGCATTGTTTTTGCTCTTCCTTAATGATCAGCAGTGAGTGCGGCCCGCTGTGGTTGAATGCCTGTCCAACGGCAGACCGTGCTGGGCTGAGGGATGTGGGAGCGTAGCAGTGCGATTCTGTTCGGTCTGAGGAGGCTCCCAAGTGCCGGGGCAGCGGGGGGAAACCCTTCTGCGGGGCGGAGGTGGAGGATGGCGGTGTTTTTGATTTGAGGAGTGGTCGTTGGCTGAGGTGATGCGGGGATATGAGAAAAACACGTGGATGTTCTTTGGCTGTTAAAAG
This sequence comes from Pavo muticus, assembly GCA_016647715.1. Classification (NCBI taxonomy): domain Eukaryota; kingdom Metazoa; phylum Chordata; class Aves; order Galliformes; family Phasianidae; genus Pavo; species Pavo muticus. The sequence continues at coordinate 831,667 of JACDJE010000168.1, read as the reverse complement.
AACTTGCCGCTGTTTGTCGGATGTTTGCCGAATAGTTCTGAGCTAATGGGCTGCCTTCACCAGCTCAGAAAAGATGAGATAATCTCGGCAGATACCATTGTGCCACTTATCTCAAGAACCGTTAAAATATTACTTAGCAAATACTATAAAAACCATTAGCACTTGGAGGTGTTTGCCTTTTCCAGCTGATCGAAAGCAACCCTCTCTTACGTTGCTGATGTTAGTATCTTTTTCCAGTTGATTTTCAGGTTTCTCAAAACTGGCTGAACTGTGAGCGCCCATCAGCTGTTCTGGTTTTTCTGTTTTCCCTAGAACCAGGCCTTTTATGCGAAGAGTTTTAGACGCTACATGTTTCAAATTGCTGTTTATGGAAGAACTTACTTGAGAGTAACAGATTTGCGAATAACTGAGGCCCCAGCACATGGAGCTGGGGAGCTGAAACATCAGGAGCAGCAGGATCTGGGCTGCCGTGTTTGTAACAGCTCATTTGCGCGGGCTTTCTGATGACAGCGTCTCTTACGTAAACAAGTTTTTTGTGTGTGTAATATGGTTATTTATGAAGTTTTGGGCACGCTGTGATTAGTAAATGTTTTTTTCACTAGCTGCCCCGGTTCCCCAGAATTTAGACAGTTCTGTGATTTGTCATCCTCCTCCACGCCACGTGGCGATGGCCTTTCATTTCATGAGTAAAAGTTCCTCTGGGTGTGGTTGTTTGGTTTCTGGATTCTTCTAATCATGCTGAAGAACAGTTATGAATTCCCATTGATGCAAGATGTGTCTGGAAAAGTATTCTTCTTTACTGAACTTGTCCTATATTCTGCCTTGTTATGTTGTTCCCAGTGGTGGGAAGGGTAGAAATGCTGGTATTGGTGGCTTTGGTTACTGGGGGTACATTTTATGGTATTTCTGTAGTTGCTACAGTTACTTGAAGCCGAAGTTGTAATGGATTTCCAGAAAATGCCCACGTGTTTTACTGGCCTTCCAGGTACCCCTTGTGTGTGTGCTGTGGACTTTCCTGTCTTGTGGAGCATGTGCTTCCTCTTCCCAGAACTGGTTTAGAATACGGGTGACTCGTGTATTTGCATTCTTGTGGTAAGCTGTGGTCACATCCGATGTTCTGGCTGGTGCTGGCGGAGCAGCGGCACGTCCTGGTGCTGGCAAACCCCACTGCTCTCAGTGAGGAGATGTGCTTTCTTTCATGCCTGGTGTTGAATTTGGGACAACTCAGTTTTAAATTGTAGGGGAAGCTTTATAGGTTGGAAGGGCCCAATGCACCTTTAGAAGCTGTGTGCTAATCTTCTTAAACCTTGCTGGCCAGGATTTTTCTTGTTTGTACACTCAAGGAATGTTACTGTTGAAAGTCCTTGTTTGAGAATTAAACAGATTGATTTTATTTAATACCTGCTCTGAAAACTCAGCAGCCCCGTTTGCTATCTTCTTCAGCACTTTTCTTCCTCTCCCTGTTTAACCTATCTCTGGTGCCCAGCATGAGAACTTTCACTGCAATCAGATCCGTACGTGGAACCTTACTGCTTCTTGTCGTTCTTTGAATCACAGTTCCTTTTTGGAAGGGTGCTTTGTCATACTTGTTCTCTCTGTGTCATAGAGCATCTCACTGAGTGTTTCATCATAGTATCAAGTCACAGCTGTATAAGATGTTGGTAAGCTTTTTTTTTTTTTTAAAAAAAAAAAAAGATGAAAACTTGTGGGTTGGGGTAACATTCTGCAGTACCTGCATTTCAATCACTGTCTGTTCAAATTGGAAAAGTAGTCTGTGACCTGAAGTGCTGAGATAGCTTTGCCTTGAGTATCACAAGAACGTGAATGCAGTCTGCTATGAAAAAGAAGTACGAGATATGAAAAAGCAAACTCAAGCAGTTCCATGCCGTCCCTCTCCAGCTGCTCTGCCAGCCTTTATGTGCAGTCTCAGTTATTCATTAGGAGATGTTTGTCAGTCAAGTAGAATCTGAAATGTTGGGGTTTTCTCTTGTACCTGCAGATAACTTTCCTGAAAGAGAGTTTTGAAGGAAAAACAGCTTTCTGTGTAAGGGATGGTTTCACGGTCCGAGTTCTGTGGCTCATGCTGTCATGTATTAGCTAAGTGGTAAATCAGTGCATCTCTTGAATCCCAAAGCTTTTTGCAGTGTTGATGCCTTTAGTGCGTATACTGAAGCATAAAATAACTTAGGAAATAACTCTGGGCAGACAAGATCATTATTTTGTAATGTATCAGTAACATATTTTTGTAAGCAGTGATAGCTCACAATAACAGCAAGAGTATGCCATAGGAGGGTGCTGGTGGGGCTGTCGAATTTGAGATGGCTGCGTTCCGTCTGTCATGTAAAGTTGGGCAGGTGGACAGAGATGGACACCTGGATGCAGGTGTGCGTGTGAGGTTCATACTTAACAGGTTCCATTCACTTTTAATTTGTGTGTTTGTTCTCCTCCTCCAGGCTTATCTGAATGGGTGGTCAGTGATATCTTAGTGGCAAACAAAAGACACAGAAGAATAAGGAAGTTTAATGCAAATAATAGCTAACATAAAGCAGTATGATAGATGCATATCACACACGCGAGTCTTAAAATTATTCACAAAGACAATCAATGTGTGATTTGGAAAAATAGGGAGAAGAAAAAGTAATGTTGCAGAGATACGTAGTTTTAAGTTATTGAAAGCAAGAGGTTGGTGCTTAACTGGAGGCTGAGGTTTTACCTAGTTTAGGTTAGTAATAAGACTTCTTGGTTTTCAGGCCCCTCTTCGCACTGGCAGTTTCTACATGGGTTTCCTTAGTGACGTTTGAAAGCACAGGCTGCATCTTACAGTGATTACTGTGGATTTCGCTGCAGTTGGGTTGTACTTCTTCAGAGTGTTTGTGGCAGAGCGAGGAAGGCAGAGGGTGGTGCTGGTGTGCGCTTGGGACAAAGTTGTGAGTTTGTTTTTCCTTTAAATTGTACAGGAATCATCTTTATGGACGTGGTTCTAAAACCTCAGTGTGAAGAATTTAAAGGAGCATGCGGATCATAAAGTACTTGCATTTCCTGACCTAGAAAGGTCACGTGTGGGCAGGATTTGCGACAGAGGGGGAGCAGAAGGTTAAAGCCTTTACACAAGATGGTGTCTTTATTATAATTAGCAGCTAATTGTCAGGCTCTCATTGCTCGGTTGTGGCTTCATCCAGTGATGAAAGCCAGATGCAATTTGTCAGCTCACGTTTAAGCCTGTAAAAATGAGTCTTGTTGGTGGTTGCTTTCACAGAAATTAATTTTACCTCTGTTGATTCAGGGTTGATTGGTTAGGGAAGGTACAGGACAATGAAGCCTGATGCTGTATTTTAGATAGACATTTCCTAAACACATTTTCTGTCATTTTATGGCTGTCATTTCAGCATTTCAAGGTTGCTCAGAACATTTAAACTCCAGAGTAAGTTGTGCCGTTCCCTGCAGTTATGGTGCAGTTGGAGGGGAGCACTGTGCTGTACTCAGACTGAGGGGAGGTTACCCGGGGTTGCGCTGAAGTCATTCTGGGTCACATCTCTAAAAAGCTGTCTGCAGGGACTGACCTTTCCCTTACTTTTAATAGAGTTAGAATTCCTTGCGTTACTTTTTTTTCTCACTGTTTGCATCTGTGGGAGCTTCAGATACAGCTTATTAAACAGCAGCAAAATGAGGTGATAACAGGATTGTCTTTTTTTCCTGCATCCTGTTAAGTTGATTTCATTTTGAAAATTTACGGATAGATCAGTGCTGTCCTTCTGATTCTGAAATTGTCAGAGGTAAACAATATTTCATTGTCACGTGGTCGGATACAGTTTCATGGTACACAAGAGGCATTGCATCTAGAGAAGGATTTCAAATTTCCAGCTGCTGTGCTGAAATCTGTGATATGTTCATCCAGCCCACCACAATAAAGTGTTCCAGAGGCTTTTTGGCTTGGAAATTCCACCAGTGCAATTGCTCCCTTTTCTGGCTAGTTGTTGGCACCGGCTGCTTCTTTTAGCCTAAAGGGAAACAAAGGCAAAACATGCTGTTTTTCTGCCATTGTACACGTAGTTTCAGCTGATGCAGTGCTATATATTACAAAGGATTTCAGCTCATTGTTAACAGTAGGAAATGCTATTTTTTGAGATTCGGAGCAGGAGCTGCAGGCACCAGGACTGGGAGGTAGAAGCTTTTTCTTGACTACGTTGGTAAATCAGATCTGTGTGATGAAAGCATTGCTGCTGAGAACTTATTCTTGCTAAAATCTTTTGTGATAGATAATATTACGAGAAACTGAGGGAATGAATGAATGAAGGTGGAGAACAGGAATTGATTCTAGAACCACAGGATCCACTAGTGCAAGCAGTACTTCACCCAAAATAGTTTGGATGTAGTGAACATAGCATTTTTAAAGGATTTATAAGCTTGTAAATAGAAGGAGGTTTGTGATGGTTGCTTGTAGTGTCACAGTAGTATTTTTTTTGTTGCTGTTAGGGCCATTCCTGTGAATTTTGCTGGGCACACATGAGAGCTGCAGTGGCAGTGTCACTGCCAGGTGTGGGTGTATCTGCTGCTTTTTTGGGACTTCTGGAGTAAATGCTTTTTGTATCAATATCTGTTGCTTGTTTTTTTATCAACCTGTCACCTTGTTCACCTCCTGTGAGTTAATCTGAGCAGTTAGCACTGGTCAGTGAACGTTACGCTGGTGAAGGTCATGTGTATTTATTTGTGCTGGTAGGCTCTAGTCTAAATATGCTGCCTTAAAGAAGTGGTGAGCTTTGGACAGCACTTCATTCTCTGACAGTGGAATGTAAATGACAGAATAAAGATAATGCATTTAGAGAACATTATTTCAGTCGTCCTTTGTAGCTTCCAAGGCTGAATTTAATGGAAGTTACTCAACAAACTGAATGACTTTGAAGAGCTTTTTGAAATTTGTGAATAGAGAACAGACCTCCTTCTAATCTATTGCAAAATCTGGATCACTTCAGTTGTTGGTTTTCCTTATTTTTTTAGCATAGCCAAGTGTTACCACATTTGTTTTGATGAAGAATGGTGATATCAGGTACCTTCAGAACAAGTTCAGGGTTCCTTCTAAAGCAGCTTTAAAAGGGAGAGGTCCTTTTTTCCTCTGCTGGTCCGCTAATGGTGGCCCTTCTGATGCTGCATGCTTACTCAGATAAAGAAACCCTTCAGTGTGGGGTGAGGCAGGCAGGGAATCTGCTGTTTGATATTAAGATTCCAGTGTAGTTTTGATATTAAGATTCCAGTGTAGTTTTGATATTAAGATTCCAGTGTAGTTTTGTAATTTTGTTTTTTATGTATGTGCATAGAAAAGTTTATTTTTCAGTTGCTGCTGGTTCGTACAGGTGGTGTTAACTGTGGCTGGCAGCCCTGCACCTCTTGCACATCTGTGCACAGCAGGCATGAAACTGAGCAATTCTGGTCTCTGTATTTCTGCTAATGAGGATTTTAAAATGTGCCGTGGGTCAAACAGGATTATTGATGTGAGAACAGGTGGGTGGGTGGTCAGTTAACAGCCTTTCCTGGCTGCCAGGAGGGAGACTGCCAGGCACAAGGTCCTGGCAAGCATCTCACTTTCACTCTTGAGTCTGGGCGTGCTGGGGGCACACAGCTTGTCTGTGCAGAATAACTGGTCCTTTGTGTTACAACTTGATCTCACAGTCCTACTGCCAATGCTGCTAACTGGCCTGACCCTGACATTTTAGATGGGAATTAATGGAACGTGTACTTTATTTTCCTTGGGATTATGCACTGTTAAATAAGTGTTTTACCTCTGAATAGATCCATGCGATTGCAGGGAACATCAAGCATTTTTGTACTCTTCTTGGAGACAGAGGATTTCACGTGAAATATAATATGAAACCATTCTGTGCTATAGGAGAAAATGCATTATTTGGCACAAAAACTGTTATGGCCTGGTATTATTTTCAGCCACAGTGCTCATGATGGAAATGAAAACTTTCTAAAATGAAAACTGAGAAATAGGTCAGAGGATTTAAAAAATACCCATTTGCTCCTCTGGTAAACTTCAGATTTGCCAAGGGATCTTAAAAAGAAAACCAATGAAACCACAACACCTGGGATGTGGGTTTCATGGAGCAGACTGAAAGTGAGCCCGTAGCTGATGTTCTCTCCCAGCATCCACCAAGCAACTAGCAGGAATCGCTCTGTGACTTCTGCAGTGAGAGCCCGAGGTTGTGGTTCAATGTAAAGCAGCTTCCAAATTATACAACATAGTAACTGTGGAACTAAACAGCTTTTTTTCTTCCCCCTGCTGCATTGCAGGAGTGCTGGTTTGCGTGGAGTTTTTAATGCATGCTTGGATCCCTGTCGTCTGATGCTCTCTTCAAAATAGAAGTGTTAGATGATCGATCAGAGTGAAAGATAGTAAGAAATGAAAATGGACAACTTATTGCTTAAATAGGACTTGCTAAAATCACTTCTAATAGTTGAGTGACAGAAAAACATCAGTTTTGCTAATTAATTTCTATTAAATGCTACATACAAAGGTCTGCTTCACTGAATTTTACTACTTTGATTTCTTACAGAATTTTGTCTTGTGCTGGAAGAAAAACAGTTTGGAATCTTGGCTAATGTAAAACAGAAGAGAAGTAGCAGTGTGAAGTGGCAGGACTAGTCTAGGCTTGTGTACTTGTAACTGACTGCTGTACACACTGACTGCATGTGTACACACATGTTGGTCTCATGATGTGAGGTGATGTGCCTTCCAGCTTGGATTGAATGTCATAAGGCTGTGGTGTCCTCCATGCAGAATTTAGAGTATGCCTTTCTTTTGAAAAGAAAGGGGTTGGAAGCTTGTGGGTGTATATATAAGGGCAGGGAGATCACTCACTAATCACTGTCAGGGGCAAAACATTCTCAGCATAAGGGAGATTAATATAGTGTACCACCTATTGCTAATGGGCCAGAGTGAATTAAAACGGCCTCCCTGCCCAACCCACCTCCTCCCCCTGCGCAGTACAGGAGAATGGAGGTCAGTCTGTAACACTTCGTGCTGCTCCTCCATGGTCACTCAGGCCCTGCTCTGCGTGGGGTCCTTCTCTCCTTCCAATGTATGCTGTCCTTCCCAGACTGGTCCCGTGTGGGCTTCTAGAACTGCCCCAACGTGGGTCTGTACCACTGGAGGCCCATCCTTCAGGAACTGCTCCAACACAGTTTCCCATGGGCAGCAGTTCCTCCAGACCTCCTGCTCCATCCTGGGCTTCTCCATCACTGTGCGTGGAGATCTGCTCAGTGCAATGCCCGTGGGCTGTATGGGGACAGCCTGCTCCACTGTAGGCCTCTCCTGTGCTGCAGGAATTTCTGCTTCATGCCTGGAGCATCTCCTGTTCTGCTCTGACCCTGGGGGCAGCAGGGCTGCTTCTCTCACTGCTCTTACCCAGCTGCTGGTCCACGGCAGGTTTCCCTTTCTTAAATGTGCTCTTTCAGAGGCACAGCCAGCCTTGCTTGTTGCTCGGCTCTGGCCAGTGGTGTGTCTCCAGGCAAGAGTCGACTGTAGCTGGCTCTTATCTGCCTTGCAGCAGCTTCTGGGCTTTTCTCACAGAGGCCACACCTTCAGCTTCCCAGCTGCCAGAACCTTGCTGTGTAAGCCTGAACAAATGGACCCTCAAATACAAGTCAAGAAATCCTTCTTGACTTTACCCACTGAACATCTCAGTTCAGACTTGGAAGTCTGTTTCAGATATGGTCTCCTGACAGTCCCCAGTCTGGAGATGGGCAGTGCAGTCTGCCTTCAGAGAAGCCCTCAGCTTGTCTTGGTGAATCTGCATAGTATTTGATGTGCATATTAGGTCCTCAGCAGGAAGTATTTGATGTATAGGTCTTTTCCTGTTTGTGCTGCTACATTGTGAGAGAGTTGCTTCTAGAGAACCAGCAGGGAAGGTACTGCGTGTCTCTTCCCACATGATTTCCTCACCTTTTGTTACCTGAAATGTATGTTGAATTGAAGGAGTTCTGCACCTCACCTGTGTATAGACATCTCTTTTGCACGATATAGCATATTTGAGTACAGTGTATTCAAGCTAAGCTTGATAACCACTGGATATCAACAGCCTCTGGATCAAATCTTGGGAGAGTGTAAAGAATTTACATTGAAGTTGCTGTAGCTGTTAAGTTCTAGCAGTACTCTTAGCCCAGTCTGCTTAGTCATCCCAGCTTTCAGTTCTTAATCCTGAAATACCATTGCTTCTCACCCTCTTGTCTGTCAGGCAGAAACACTTCAACTGCAAATATAGATGTCCAATGAACTGAAGACTGACTGGAGGCTATTTAAAAAAATATATATGCAAGGTGCATAGTAGTTATGTGTGCACCACGTCTCTCTTTCACTTGGCCAAATGGCAGTGACATCTGCTCTCACTGCTCCATCCTTTCCGGTAAATGTCTGATTCGTTTTACAGCAGGCGTTTTAAAACAGAAGAAAAAGAAGTGGTTGCTTTCTTAAAGTGTGTAGATCTTAAAAATAACAACAACATTAAAAAGTAAATACTATGTCACATTTCTTTTTTCATAAAGCTGATCAGTGCTCTTCTATAATCTTATTAACTGTGTTCATTTGTGAATTGCAAACTGTTCTTGTAGAGTCACGAGACTTTTTTTCTTGGCTGTTAACGCTGAGCAGACGGGATTTAGGAAGCTGGAAAACGGTTTGTGTGGTGGCTGAAAGTAAGGATGACTCAGCTGAAATTTCTAATGACGGTTTGCAGCTGGGGGACTTAATAAGCCTGTGACTCAGCCACAGCCTTTACAGCTGCAGCCCTTGCACGAATGGCTTATGTGCCCACAAACTAAAACATAGCTGGGCGTTTTTATGTTGCGCCAGTGTTAATTTCTGGGAACTGGCTGTATTTAGGTTGGAGATGGGTGTTGGTTTTTTTTTTTTAACTGAGTGATATGAAACGAAAAGATTGCAGGGGAAAAATAACAGCTGTGTATGTTGTCTGCTGTATCCAGCCAAGAAAGGAGTCCTGGGTTCTGACATAAAATAGGAGGATAGAGAAGGAAAATATTTTTGTTGCAATGTTTTCAAAATATGTTTATGAAGGGGGAAAAATAAAGGGTAGAAATGATCACCTTCTTAGAAAATGGTTGCAATTAAGGGAAAACCTACTAGAGAATTTTGCATTTTATGTCTTTTTAGTTCTCTTTTCCTCTATTTTTAGTTGTGTTTAAGCAGTTGGGGACAAATAAAGATGAGTGTAGTGATTCTGAGCAGCGCGGTGTTTTCAGCTTTGACGTTGGAACAGAGCTGGCAGGCAGCACAGCTCCTTTTGGCTCTGTTTCCTCATCTGTAAAATGTAGATAGTAGCATTTGTTTTTGTGACGTGCTCAGCTTTTACAGATGAGAGATTACTGCCGTTGAGCCCCAGCTGTGGTGCTGGTGCAGTTGCAAGCTATGCAGTGGTCTGAAAACATGCTGAGAAGGACACTGTAGTTATGGAGCCTTTGGGCAAGCGCCTGCTTGTCTTGGATGTGTTGCTTTTAAACAGGGGCCTGTAAGGTGTGCTTTGCCTGGTGAGAACTGCACTATTGGAAGATGCCAATAATAAATACAGTGTCAAAGATAGATTTACTGCTTAGTCTGCCATCATAAATAGCGCTTGTACCAGTAATGGGAACGGTGGTCACACTGTCATTACTGTAAGCCAGTTTTGCTTTGATCATATGGAGGTTTTTCTTGTTTTCAAAAATCATGTTGAGAGAAGTAGGGAAGCGATTAATTATACTGATGTACATCTTGTTGTTGCTGGGTGGTAAATATGCTCCACAGGTGAGCCTGCTGCTTCTTTCTACGTGCTGTTCTTACGAATTACCAGAAACTCACAAGTGGATTTGCTGCATACAACTTTGGATTTGTGAGGCTGTTCTACAAATAGTGATGTTATCTCATTCTGTTCTCTCCTACCGCTTGCCAGATAATACTTCCACAACTAAACTTGGTTATTTGTACGTGTGTAATGGCTATAGTGGGAGATGGCTAGCACTGTCACCTTATTTTTCTGCACTGATAACGTGGAAATCCTGGTAAATGCTGTCAGAGATCCCAGTTATTACATTTGAGTGTGTTGTCTGTTATGGTAGCTTTTTATAGCCAACAAAAACGACACTAATGTTATCTTGTAAAGATTTTAAATTTCTCAGCTGTGAGAGGTCCAATAAAATTAGATGTGTGTCAGTACAGAGCTAGTCTAATGCAGGTGCAAATAAGCATGCAATAAGTTACAGAATAAGACGGCTACATTTTTTCTTTTTTTTCTCTTTTTTTTAATACTGGAATTCTGTGATTGCTTTTTCTTAACTGGTTTTTTTTTTTTTTCTCCTCCCCAGGATTGGAATCTGACATGGCACACAGAAAATCCAGACTTCACCCAGTGCTTTCAGAACACAGTCTTGGTCTGTGTTCCTTGTATTTACTTGTGGGTCTGCTTCCCAGTGTACTTTCTGTATCTTCGTTGTCATGACAGGGGTTATATCCAAATGTCAGTCCTCAACAAAGCCAAAACGGTATGTGACTCCTTGAAATCATTACTTATTAGGCTGGGGGGGTTGAACCAAATGACCTCCAGAGGTCCCTTCCAACCTTAACCATTCTGTGATTCTGATTCTCTTGATTCAATTTTGATTATTTATTCTTAGATGTAGCACAACTATTTTTGTTGAACATCAGTCTCTGCCTGTGTGCACAATTCAACTGTAATTTACTTCTACTTATGCTTGATTTCCAAGTGTTGTGTTTTGCTCTTGCTTTCTGAAACTGTTGTATCAAAAAAGCTGTTTAAATCATTTGTAAGGCCAGTTAGAGCAGACTATTTTGAGGCAACTCAAATATATGGTACTGGAAGTTAATGAACTTCTTTCTTGTTAGTGGGATTCAGTAGGTAAAACCAAATTTTTCTTTCATGCATGTTGTTGCTTAGGAGGATTGTCCAAGAGAGACGATCTCATTGTGGCTTCTCTTCCATTAGCCAGTTGCATGTAGTGTTCATGTTGTGCTGCCTAATCTTTGTGAACTCATGTATAAAACACAGTTTTGTATTGCAGGCTTTGGGCTTAATACTGTGGATAGTCTGCTGGGCAGACCTTTTCTACTCTTTCTGGGAAAGAAGTCAAAATATTTTTCGAGCTCCATTTTTTCTCATTAGCCCTACTGTACTGGGTATAACAATGGTAAGTTCTTCCGTTACATCCTTTGGTGACACAAAGGCTTAAGCAGTAACATGCATCTTACTCTTACGCAATGTTTTAATTCTTTAAGTCCTTACATACAGACTTAATTGACAGCTTAATTGTGAAGTGTTGAACCTGAAGTGCGTGCTTTCTTCTGAGGGGGAAAAAAAAGCCAACAGAACAAAAACTGTCCTAGCTTTGTTCGGTGTGTTACCTGTTGACACACAAGCCAGTGCTAGTTGTCCTGTTTTATTTCAGTAGGCTTGAGCTACTCTTCTTTTAATAATGTGATTCAGGTATAGGGTGGAAGAATCAAGTTGGGAGGACAAATGAAATCTAGATAACGCAAATTTCAATGAACTTCAAAAAAGATTGTTGAAGCTGTTATCAACTTGTTACAAACTTTCTTGCGTGTGGCATTTAGTGCCTTTTAGGTTTGATGGTGTGGCCCAAAGTCTTAAAATGCCACACAAGGCACGCAGGTGTCACCTTCAACCTCTTTCTACCCTTGCTAAGTATTGTCTTCCTTCACTACAGTATCTTTGCAATGTCAGTTTCAAGGGGAGTACCCTGCTATTTGTTTATTAGCAGTTGTCTTATGTTTATCATGGGCATAGAATGGTAGTGATTACACCTGGGAGAGAACAATAAAAACCTGGAAGAAATTGGACATGAAATGCTCAGTGAACACATTCCAGCATTCTACTTTGCGTATGTGTGTAAGGTGTTGTTCTAAAGCCTCTCTTACAAATATGTGTATCTTGTTTGTCAACAGTTGCTTGCCACGTTTTTGATACAACATGAAAGAATGAAAGGAGTGCAGTCTTCAGGCGTGATGATGATTTTCTGGCTCATCTCATTGCTATGTGCCACAGTAATTTTTAGATCCAAAATTATGCTTGCCTTAAATACAGTAAGTGATTGCTAGCCTCATTCAGTTGAAAATAATCTTGAAAACTGCAGTAATGAAGTAGTTGCTTGCTAATTATGCCAGTCAAGTCAGTTAATGATCCATTCAGTGTGCTTTCATTCCTTGGGTTATGAAAATAAAACAAGCAAGACTTAATGGCCTTGTTTTTCAGGTTTTGAAATGTTAGAGAAATTCATAGTGATCTTACTACAATGACAGTTGCCAAGAAATCTGCTAGCTGCTCCAGAGTGGGGTCCTGTCTGCTTGAATACAATAAGTGTGTGTAATGTTTGATTTGAAACTGCTGAGAGTTTCCATCTTCCTATTGATTATACTGTAGATTTCCAGAAACACTCAGTGTGGTTGTAATGTGCTCTCATGGCTGCGGAGACAAAATGAAATTGTTCAAGTGAAACTCTTTTCTGTCAGTCTGCCACTTCAGATGGCAGATTACTTATGGAGCTGCCTGCAAACAGCATATTGCTTTTCTTTCTTGAAGCCCTTAAGCCATTTTTGAGAATTCTGAGAACTTTCAGCTAATTTTTGTCTAGTTGTTGTGAGTGGGTTTTGTCTTTATCTATGTGTGTCCCTCCCTCCTTATACTTTGATTTCTTGGGAGTGTGCTCTAGTATCAGTCCCATCACAAATTATGATGTAAATAATGCTGCTCTGATTATTAGTGTTGTTATTAATCATTATTATTTGAGTTATGCTTACCATTTTTCTTTGGAAACTCCATTCTATCCAATGCATAAGTGCCTTGCTCTTCTGCAGAATACTTTGATGTCAAATTGGGGCATGCTGTGTTAATACAACACAAGTGTTAAGGAGCACTTCTCTACAAAAGAAGTTTATGCTTGCGTATTTATGGCACTGACTGGGTGAAAACAGAAAGCTGTGAGGTTCAGTATATGATAACCTTCATCTTCTCCTCTGTTTTTACCTTCCCTTTACCAAAACAGATGTTGACTTTAATTTGCAGGGGTGGGGTGCTAGTGTAACATTTATGTGGTTTGCAGAGTTTACTGTAATGATCTGTTCTAGGTTAAAATGTTTTTTTAAGGAAATCCCTCAGCCTTTTAATTGCAAAATTACCTTCCTTTGCAGGACACTGAAGTGGATGCATTTCGTTACGTCACTTTCTGCACCTACTTCATCCTGTTACTTGTACAGCTCATACTGTCTTGTTTTCCAGAAAAGCCACCTTTGTTTTCTGAGGCAGGAAACGATCCTGTAAGTGTTACGTCTATGCTGACTATTCTAAGTGAAATTCTAAGTGATGCTGTATGTTGCCACTGGTAGGCAATGTAGTCTATGTATATATGCCTGGAGAAAGGAGTACTGTTGAGTCTTTGGATTTGCTTCATCTTTGGGATCTTTTAATCTCAATGGGGGGTAGAAAATATTTGACTAGATTTATTATCGAAATATTAAAACCTTTTTTGCTTTGATGATGATTGCAGTGATTACAAGGTGCTTTGAGAGCAGTTACTTGTTTTTGTTTTCTGAGTACTTCCAGGAGTGTCTCTAGGAAAGAAGGCAGACTTTCAATTTTAACTTTTGCTAAGTGTTGTTTGTTCAATTTTATGATAGAAGGAAAAAAAAAGCAAATTATTACTCATTCTTAGTTTGTTTCTTCTTCTGCCAAACTTTTCCACACTGAAACGTTTGGTAGCCTTGAATAAAATCTTACCCCTAATGTACTTAAGCCAAAAGATAACAGTGAAATTTAGAATATGTAGGTGCTGATGTCTGTAGAAAGCAAACAACATGTTTTGTGTTTTGCTTTAGCTTTATTTTTACGTTATCTTACAGACTTCTTACAGCTTGTTGTATTCATTCTATTCTGTATTGGATGTCAGTAAGATTAGTAGTACTTCTGTGTTTTCAACTGCTATTTCTGATAGAAGGAAATAGTTACAACATGGTTTAATATTAAAATGTTTGTATTACAAAGTTTTGCTTTATGCAAAAGCAGTTCAGTATTTGATAATATAAGATGTAGTTGACTCTTGAACTTTGTATCCACTGAAAAGTAGACTAAAAAATCCCAAGGAAAAGATGTAATATAAGATATTCTGTAAAGTTCAGAGTACTTTTACTTTTTTTCTGAAATAGAGGATATTCTCTGAATTGGCTGAAGTAGAAGTTTGTCTGGCAGACCATGGAAGTAGCTGAAGGCTGAGAGTATCTCCCCTCTTCCTTTGATTTCTTAACTTCTCTGAGTTACAGGAACAATTTTTTCTTGAGCTACTATAAATTTAAATTTACTGAGTTACTGTAAAAATGTACTTACTTGTAGGGTGTTGGATTTGCTTGGAATCATTTTGTTGCCAGTACGTAAATACTACAGAAATACCGAATTCTTGTCTATTTTCAAAAACAATTAGCTGTCTTGTACTGTCACTTTTCCCTACAAGGGTGGGAAAAAATTGTCACGTGAGGAGGAGAGGAAATGCAGAAGTCTGTTCTGTGCAGCCTGATAGCAGTGCACTTCAATATAGAGCTTAACGGAGAAGCCAAGTTGTACAAACATGAGTTGAAAAATGCAAATCCCGGGGAAAAACTTGGCTCTCCTGTTTTAATTGTGGTATTGCAATGATGTCTGGTGAGTTTTGTAGATGGAAATACAATAGTTGCTCCAATTATTGTTGATGAAAACCATGTGGATTGTGTGCCAAAGGCATGGCTGTTTTTAGCATCGCGTAGGCAGTGTTCAGGGCAGTGAAGGAGGGTTTCCACTGGAGTTTGTGTAGTAAATCACCTTGTGCCTTTTGAGATTCTTCCGGATTCCCTTTCTATCATTTTAATCCAACCAGATTAAGAGAGGATTTTAACCAGAAGAGTTTAAAAAGACAGCCATTGATCTGGATGTAGGACGTGAGCTGGCTGTGCGTTTGTAGGTCTGGATATTTGTTTCCTGTATGTGTTGGTGAATGAGATGCAGGGCTTTTGGGGTTTGTTTTGGGATGTTTGATTTCTCTTTGTTTTGGTTTGCTTTTCAGTTACTACTTGTGTGTTTGTTTTGATGGAATCTTAGCCCTTATGTACCAGAACAGTGCAGTTGAGCTCTTCTTTAGTGACACTGACTGTAACCAAATAATACATCTGTGCTTTCATACCATTCCTTGCATTAATATAAATAAGCCTACGCTGTTTTATAACATTCCATCTACTATTTATGCCTTATTGACAGGGTGCACTACTATTTCTGTGACCTCCATGAAGCTGGACTTTGGTTTTTTTTAAACAAGATCTTAACAGCATAAATGACAAATTTAATATTTTGGGAAGGAAAGCAATAATTCAGAAGCATCTTTTCTGGTTGATTTGTTTCTGATGTCCCTGTATCAGTTACGTTTATATGTGGATTGATTTCTTTTTATCTCCTTTAGAAACCATGTCCAGAGTTCAGTGCTTCTTTCCTGTCGAGAATCACCTTCTGGTGGATCACTGGGTAAGTCCAACATAATACACAAAGCATCAGTTAGAGTTACATGGTATCTTAGAATCCTGCTTTCTCAGTTAATTTAGCAGTAATCATGTAATGCTTGTTTTGGCTATTCTGTCTGGCTGTTTTGTAAACAGATTAAATAGATATATTTTTCAAATTTTTTTTCCTTCCTAGTCACGCTGTAGAATCCCGTGTTACTTTTCACATCTCTTGCCAGGTTCAGTTCCATCTGTGCCTTGGCTTTCCTGATCTCAGTTTTACTGAGAGGCATCCCTTTACTCTTCCCAGGCCGCACTTTCGTGATTCCACTGCCTGTGCGTGTCCTTCTTTACCCTCAGTTTGACCACCAGGTCCTTGCTTAGCCATGCTGGCCTCCTGCCTCCCTTGCTTGATTTCATGTACTGGCAGATGGAGAGCTCTTGTGCTCTCAGAAAGACATCCTTGAGGAGATGCCAGCCCTCCTCCATTCCTTTGTCCCTAAGGACAGCTTTCCAGGGGAATCTTACCCAGTAGTTCCTTAAACATCAGGAAGTTTGATCTCCTGAAGTTCAGGGTCCTGCCTGGCCCATATTTCTCTAGATCACAAACTCAACCAGGGTGTGGTCACTACAGCCCAGGCTGCCTCCAGTCTTAACCTCTTTCTTGATCTTTACTGGTGAGCTCCAGGGCCAGTCATGCTTCGCCTCTGGCTGATCTGTCTAATACCTGGACTAGGAAGTTATTCGTAACTCTCTCCTGGATTGTTTACAGTCCACTGTCTTGTATTTCCAGGGCTATTCAGGTGGTTTAAATTCTCCCATCAGGATGAAAACCTGCAAGCGTAATGCTTCTTGTAGCTGAAACAAGAAGGCATCATCAACAGGCTTCTTCTTGATTAGGAGTTCTCTAGTAGACCCTTACTACCAGATGTCCTGTATTGATCTGGTCCCTAATTTTTACCCATGAGCTCTCAACCTGATCATGGCTGTTTTTTAGAGGCAGCTCTTTGCAATCTGTCTACTTAATAGCATAGAGGACAACTCTCCCATCCCTCTTTCTCTGCCTATCTCTTCTAAAAAGCTTGTAGCCCTCAATTGCATTGTTCCTGTTGTGTGATTTGTTCCACGATCTTTTCATGATAGCAATTAGGTCATAGTTCTCAAATTGCAATGTGGTTTCCACCTCTTCCTACTTATTTCCCCTTCTGTGTGCATTGGTGTAGAGGCACTTCAGCTGGGCTATCAGCCATATTACCTTCCTAGAGGTGCCATCCTTAATTTCTTTGGAACAATTTGGAGGTTTTCCCGTAATACTTTGTAAAGTGTCAGTGTTCCCTGGCTCTTTTCAGTCACTCAGAAATACATCCCTTTTCCCTATCGCCTCTAGTTCAAAGCTCTGCTGATCAGTCCAGCCAGCTTGCTGCCCAGAACACTCTTGACCCACCTGGTCAACTTGTCCCATCCATTGTCACCATGCCCAGTTTCTTGAAGGTGTGACAGAGAAGTGAAATCACTGAGCATGGCGCCATCCACACAGCCAGTCATTTACTTCATTTGTTCTCCTCCTCCTACCTGGGTCCCAGTCTCCAACTGAGGGGATAGAGGAGAGTACTACCCATGCTCCAGATTTCTTCAACATCTTTCCGAGGGACATAAAGTCTCTTCTGATGTTTCATAGTCTCCTCATTGCAGCCTCACTGACTTGAAAGAGCAGGAATGGTATTAGTTTTCTGGCTTTCTTAGACATGCTAGGAAGTTCTTCATATAACAAATGCAGGCTCCCAGTAGTCAGCAGACCTCTCTAGGGAGATTGTCTGGGTGACAAATGGGTGCCTCAGTGCCTCTGATTGAGGAGTCCCCAGTTGCTAATAACCCTCCACCTTTTTTTGGTGGTTCTAATATTGATGCTTGGTTGGACCAACTTTAATGTCGTTGTCCCTTCTTGGGACTTGACTGTTATCCTTGCCCTCTCCTTTTTCCAGCCCCAGAGCCTCACATCTGTTGCTTAGGGACTCTTTGTAAGTTAGGGGGAGACTCCTCCAGCTCTGAGCTGAAATAAGGGCCCAGTCTCTTGCATTTTATTGTGGTCTGAATGCTTAGGATTGGAAACTAGCTTAGCTGCTTCTCCTTGCAGGGACTTCAGATGTTCAGCTCGTGTCAGTTCGCAATACCATGTGTCAGTCTCTCAAATTTCCAGGTACGGTGCTGTGCACTGCCTGGTGATTTCTTGCAGCCTGGATACTTGCTCAGAAATTTAATTGAGCCGGGCACAATTGAACCCAGAACATCCACCTCTGCCCTCAGTTTTTGTGTGTTTAAACACAGAAAGATGGTAAATATTATTTGTGTATATTTGTGGTTGGTTCCTGGCCAGAGTTGAAAATAATTTGGCCAGATGAAACTAATTCCTTCATAAAATTAAAGGCTAATAAAGATTTTGCAACTTAGTAGGCATGAGAATATTAATTACCTGTCTGATTTTCAAGATACCACTTAATCTTTGTATTTTCTTCTCCCTGAAATTTGAATTTGACATATCCTGAATCCTTAGCTCTTTTTGTGCCTATTTCTCATAGTAAAGGTCAGGAGATCGTATGCAACTAAATACCTTCTTAACATCTTCTTAACATCTGTGTCACTACAGGTAACCATTCTTACCTGCATTTTCCTGAAGAGCTGGCTCTGTGGTATGTATAACACTAATATCCTCAAATACATCGTGTTAATTCTTTCTCATGCAGGCTGATGATTCAGGGTTATCGGAGACCTCTGGAAGCTAAGGATTTGTGGTCATTAAACAAAGAGGACACATCTGAGGAGGTAGTGCCAGGTTTGTCAAGAAACTGGGCAAAAGAATGGGCGAAGAACAAGAGGTAAGTTAGTTATTCTATTACTGATAAAGCTCTCATTAAGAAATGAAAACTAATTGGTCAAGAATCACTTTGTTAAAATATTTATGGATTCTCTGTGTATTTCTGAAATGCTAAGAAGGAGGAAATAACTGTGTGGATGTACCTGCTGGAGAATACTAGGGAAGGTAAAGCATACTGGTGCTCGGATCCTACCAGCATGGTTTCTCTGTATTGCTGTAGTGGGGAGACCATCCAGGGTCTAGGATAGGTGAGTGTTGTAAAGGATTTGATGGTTCCTCTGACATGTAAAGGTTCAAAAACTCAAGTTACTTGGCATTTGCTTGGAAGTGTTTGTCATGTATTACTAAATCTGCTTCTGCAAGGCTCGAAGTGACAACTCTGTGTTTGTCCTTAAATGCATACAGGATAGGAAACAAGTTGGATTGTGTTTCTTTTTCAAGAGGAGTTGAACCAAGTTTTGCATTAGTCGTTCATGTTCTAAAGCTGATCATTGTAATTTTTAATGTATAGGAGTTTTTAATCCCCCTGGGAGGGAATGTTTTCTCACAAACTTCAGCCATGTAATTTAGGAGCTTGAGCTCCCTCTATAGTTAGTGAAGCCTCAGGAGGGCAGTTCAGGGTGTAAAGTGAGAAGCTTCTTTCTTTCCTTTGACCGTATAGGGAGCTTGAACACCTAAGCAAGATGTATAAAATTAGAAAGACTGCGTGCCTGCAGTTTCCATTCTACTTTCATCATCTCTTACTTCATCAAATAGAGGTACCTTTTCATTGAAGGAGGAGTACTTGCTTGTTTCCATAGTGTATTTTTACATAGAGCTTGTCCTCAGAAGTTCGGAAGTGCGTAGTTTGACATAAGCCAGACGTGTGGAATAGATGTATTCAGCTCATTGGGGATGACTTGGCATAAATCTGACTGCAGACTTTTAACTCCTGCGGTACAATGAGGCCTTGATTTTGATGAAGGTTCAGTGTACTGAATCCTAGAACAATAAGACTTTTTTGAGTTTAATGTGGATTACAGCCGTATTCCTCATTCCCCTAGGCTGCTATAGGAAAGATTCACCATTTTAGCTATCCATACGAGGAAGACCACTTCTGAATGCCTGTTCATCTAGCTATGGCTCTGTAATTAAAAAGGTGGTTGATTGGCAATAAAACCTGGTTAAACTATTAAGAATTGTGGTGAACGGCTGTCTCTGTTGCTGGGACACTTGCTGTTGCTAAAATGAAGAATGATGCAAGAGGCACAGGCCAGTGAGTTGGCTAGGATCAGAAGCTAAACAGCCTAATTGAAATAAATGTCTCATTCGTATACTGTGCATTTTTCCATTTGGCTTTATACTTGTATAAAGGTTGCATTGTGTACCTTCAGTATGTTATAACTCTTATTTCAGGCAACCATTGAACATATTATACTCGTCCAAAAAGCAACAAAAATCAAGTGACTCCAATGGCGAAGTGACAGAGGAGGCTGAAGCTTTGATTATAAAACCATCTCAGAGGAACTCTGAGGCATCTTTATCCAAGGTGTTATATAAAACTTTTGGACCGTATTTTCTCATGAGCTTCCTGTTTAAAGCAGCACATGATCTCTTGATGTTTGCAGGCCCAGAAATTTTGAAGTAAGACCTGTTTACTTTATTATTGAATTAAAAGTTAAGCAGACAGGTTTCTGAGTACGCTGATATTTCAGTCAGTTACCAAACTGCTTTGCCTGTAGCTGGATCAATCGGGTGCAGCTGTCATCCAAATTATCATGCACACAGATTATTTTGGTCCATTGGTTTTCAAATTATAACATCAAACATTTAATACGTGATGTTATGTGGTTCCCTTCCACCATGAAGAAAGCATGGCAAAAGCATAATCAGCAATTGCAGGAGAGTTTGTTTGATTCTAACCCGTGATGACTGTGGGACTGCTCAGAAGTCTAAAGGTTTTTATAACCACAAGTCACAGTATGTGTTCCAACACTGGGCTAAAGCAGTAGGAGAGATTGTATTACTTTAAGGTGAGAAGTAGTAAAACAACTCTGAGTAGCTGCGTGTTAGCTGGAGGAAATGTAAGACTTTTCACTCAGGGAAGGCTGTACATATAAGATGTGAAGTTTTTGTTTCGAAGGAGTACATTGTTAGCAGTGAGTGCTAGTATAAAATTGTGTTCTGTTGCTGAGAAGTTAGCTTAAGTGTTTTATTTAAGTCTTGTGCTTCGGGTACTTGCATGGCCCACATAATGTTTGGAATAATCACATTGTAACCTTGAAACTTCCTTTTGAGTTGCATAAGTCAAGAATGCTAATTCCTCTCTCTACAGGTTGCTGATCAACTTCGTAAATAACAAAAATGCCCCAGACTGGCAAGGCTACTTTTATACAGGGCTGCTGTTTGTTTGTGCATGTCTTCAGACATTGATTCTTCATCAGTATTTTCATATTTGCTTTGTAACTGGAATGAGGCTCAAAACAGCTATTGTTGGTGTAATCTATCGAAAGGTAAGTGCTTCCTTTCAATATATAGGAATATCTGCACTGACTTTGCAAGTGCGCTGTTTAAGTCTCAGTAACTCAAGTAGTTCGGAATCAGCCCAGCAGCCTCCTAACTCTTAATACAAGTATGAGAGTATCTAGCTTATAAATAAAAGATTGGAAATGAAATAATTTTGAGATTAATTAGTTGAAGTTCTGGTGCCTTTTCCTTCCCACTGGCAGAGGAGAAACCTTGTCGTATTTAAACTGGGGGTGAAACTGCTACAACTTGTGCAAAAACTAAGATGCATCCACATTCTATGATTCTGTGATTTACACCTTCATCTGTGAATTAATAGACAACGCTGCCTCATCTTGGAGTAAGCTGGAACGTTTTTAGAAGACTCTGGACTGGTTGATCTATGTGAGAAAAATGCGTGACAAGAAGCGACGGTTCCACTTTTTAGAGTTAAAAAGGGAGGGAAGCAACCTTCCTGCCCCTACAAGCAATAAAAACACCAACCAACCCTAACCACAAATACTTGCTTGCTATTTTTAATTTAACCCAAATGCTTCCATCAACTTGCATTAAATGTGCAGAGTAGAATATGAAGCGTGAAAGGAATTGCTTGTAATTATAAAGTTAATTGCTCTGTAAAGCAGTTTTGTTCAGTGGAGAAAAAGCAAATAAGTAGACCTTTTTTCATGATGTGTTTTTTTTTTTTTTTTTAATTCTTTATTTTAAAAATCTGCACCCAGGCTCTTGTTATCACAAATTCTGCCAGAAAGACTTCTACTGTGGGTGAAATTGTCAATCTGATGTCTGTGGATGCTCAGAGATTCATGGACTTGGCTACATATATAAACATGATCTGGTCTGCGCCTCTCCAGGTGATACTAGCACTGTACTTGCTGTGGCAGGTGAGCATTGTATCTGTTGTTTCCTGTTTAATCTTATAGGCATGACTGCAGAGAGCTATTGTTCAGGCCAGTGGAGCATTTATAGCAGAATAGAACAAATGCTATTCAGAAACTTTTCAGAGCTAATTTTGTCACTGCTGTTAATAAGTGTTTGACTCAAGATCTTAAATACTTATTGAAAACTGTTTTTTTTACAATCAGATGTTTTTCTCTTCAGAATTTAGGTCCTTCTGTACTGGCAGGTGTTGCTGTCATGATTCTTCTGGTTCCCGTAAATGCTGTGATGGCAGTGAAAACAAAAACCTATCAGGTAAGAAGCTTCTGTGTATGTGACGATGATTTTAAGAAATATGTACTACTGTGGCTTGTTTCTCCGAGTCTACTATATGCTTTCTGGTAAAAACTTCATACTGAGTTAAATATGTTTCCCTCAACTGTTGGTAATTTATCTGAATGAAACCTTTTAGCTCTAGGTGTTCAACAAAATATCCTGCAGCATTTGGTTCCTACATGGGACAAGTAGGAGTACACAGCTCTGCTGCCACAGGTAACAGCTGTATAGGATAGCAGTCTCGGTGAAAGCCTGCAAACTGTGCTGGGTGCTGAGTCAGAACATTGTTTCAGGTTTTGCTCAGCCCTCATTAAAATATTTTCTTCAAAGGTTTTCTTCCTAATGTTCTGTCGTCTTACTGCTGAATAGGGAGCTTTTTGCCTTAGTACCCCATCAGAAGGCCATTGATAGTGCTGAAAATAAAGCAAAAACAAGTTTGGGCTGAGGTTAGATGCAAAGTAGATTTTCAGCTGTGTGAAGGATTCTTTTAATTGGTGTAAAACATTGTGGTGATTCTGCATGCTTGTTTGTTAAGATTGTGTCTCAGATTTCTTGCTTGGAAGTTCGTAAGCTTTTGATGATGATGAGGCAAATTTCACCATTGCAAAATAAAAGTTAAAAACTTTGTGGTTCTGCCAAGTACTGTGCTCTGCTAATTATTCATTGCACTATTGTTTTCAGGTGGCACAGATGAAGAGCAAAGACAACAGAATTAAGCTGATGAATGAAATTCTTAATGGGATTAAAGTTCTAAAACTTTATGCTTGGGAATTAGCCTTTAGAGAAAAGGTATTGGAGATCAGACAAAAAGAGCTCAAAGTCCTAAAAAAATCTGCTTACCTTGCTGCAGTGGGTACCTTCACTTGGGTTTGTGCTCCTTTTTTGGTAAGTGAAAGAAATTTGTAGGTCTGTTCTCCTCTTTTGGGTTGTGTTTTCCAAAGCAGTGTTTGAGAAGTGTTTTGATTACCTCTGCAGTAGTGGGAAACTGAACTCTTTTATCTTCAGTTCCCTATGAAAAGGCATTTCTGTTTTATTTGGGTCTTAATAACATCCAAGTTGAATGCATCATAGAAGTTAATGACTGAATTATTTAAAAATAAAAACCTCTTGCCTTCCCTTATTATTTCTACTGCTATACTCAAGGGCCCTAAGAGTAAAAAAGCACTGTCAGATTAAGAAGATTACTGTGTGCACAGCGCCCTCCAGGTGGTAGTTGTGGCTCACAGCAGAGTAAAACTTCCTTATTTCAGTATGTTTCTGGAAGCAGCGGGTCCTTGGATAAGAGTCCTTGATCAAATGGAACGCTGCACAACAAGCATGCCTCTGGCCTGGGTTCTCCCCACATCTATTTAAGAACAATGTGGAGAGGTAAAGCTGTTGCGTAGCCTGGAATTGCATTAAATTCTTATTTAAAAATATTCTTGGAATGTAAAACATCTCTGCTGTGTTTGTGGTTAGGTTACATTCGAACTAATGAACGGGAAAGAGGAGTGAGATCACATCAAAATTGCTTCAGACCCTATTAGAACAATGGGGCATTGCTCTTCTGCATAGAGGCAAATAGAAGCCATTACTACATTAGGATAAAATATGTACTGTTCCAGTTGAAGATGTTTAAATGTACTTTCCAGTCTCAAATTCCTTCCCTTCAAGCATTTAGTGTTTACATTATTTTCTGGGCATGATGAAAGGCAGAAGAAGCAGTGCCCTGGATAGGAAACATAAGCTGCATTCTTAAGCAAATGCTTTCCTATAACAAGTCTGAGATGGTTTTAATATAAATATATTATTAAATGAAGTTTCTAAATAAAACTATACAGGTGGACTCCTTAATGCTGTTCTGCAGAGCCTGGGAAAACAAATTCCCCTAATGAGCAGCTTTGTTTCAGTACATGTTGTGAATGTGTTGTGGCAATAGGTCTGAACCTCAAGGGTTTACCACTGTTGCAAGGCTGCTGTTTAATGTGCTGTTTCACAGGTTTTTATTCTTAGTAGGTGTTCTTCTAAACTTCTGATTAAAGAATTATGTGCATGCCTACTTGAAAGCACTTCTGAAATGCAAAATGCTTTCTCTTCTGCTTCTCCTGTTTCAATGGCCGGGGTTCTTCACCTCGTTGTTTAATAATGCTGTCAGGAAACTATTCATTTTGCAATACCTCCCATAGTGCTGCCTGTGCTGATAAAGTTCTATTTCAGACTAGTTGCTGACAACACAGGAGTGCAGACATGCTGCTTCTTAAGTTATTCTTGGGCTGCTGTCGTGTTTTTGATCTCTGTGGGAGGGCTTTCTCACTGGGATACGATAGTCCAAACTTAGGACTGTACAAACAAACTACTGTACCAGGCACAGCTGAGTCAGCCACTGTAAGATGGACGAGGCTTGTCTTCACAGCAGTCAGATTTTAAACATAAATACTAATATTTTGTAGGCATTTGAGCTAATTAGTTCATGCCCTGTAGGATGGAGGTCACCAGTGGTTAAACAACCTCGTTTTCCTGAGTCAGTTTGGGAAAGGAGTGTTAGTTCTTGTTATACACAGAGGTATGAGTGTTGTTGTCATGAAAGAAAACAGTGTAAAAGGAATAGACGTATTGTGATTGGGAAGGACTGTGCTGTTTTTCTTTGGCTTGACTTAGTTTACTTTAGTTTTAGTATAATTTAATCAATGTGATTTTGAAGAATGTAGATATGTATGGCTTTTATTTTTATTTGTATATCGTGATGATAATGGTTTATTGTCATTTTCTTGTTCAGAATAAAGCTTTTCTGTTGTTTAGGTTTAGGTAATGTAACTGTTTAGGTAATATAAGTTCATAATTGCAACACAGTAACATTTAAAATTTCTTAGAAAATGTATCCATGTTAAAGAGGGCTGTACTTCGCTATCTAGGGTTGTGGTGGTCCCTATGAAATATAAAATGGGCTAGCACTGGGGTATTTCCAACTCTTCAGTCTACGTACGTTTCTCATCTAGTGTCTTTGATTGACTTAGAAGTGAAGGAGAGCAGAGACAAAGGCTAGCAATCATTCCTTTCCTTCCCTTCTCAGGCAGTGCAACCACAGGTAGCCTGGGACGTTTGTGGCTTCGCCCTCCCTGTGTGCAGAAAGTGAACACTGAACTCCTTCTCAGAAGTTTTCCAAGAGGCACCATCAACCTTTTTTTTTTTTTCCAGCACTATATTTAAATCAAATGTTTGTTTTGGGAGGCATTAGTGGGAGGACAGAGTTTATCAGAATGTTGCTCTTTGATTTTAGACCGCTGGCTTAAAAAAGGTGTTGCTCTAATCGTAACCATTACGCTTTGTGTTTCAGGTTGCCTTGTCCACATTTGCTGTGTATGTCAAAATAGACAAGAACAATGTCCTGGATGCTCAGAAGGCATTTGTGTCCCTAGCTTTATTCAACATTCTCAGGTTTCCGTTGAACATACTTCCTATGGTTATCAGCAGCATAGTAGAAGTAAGATTTCATTCATTAACAGGGTTTTCTGTGTAGAAGTAGTCACTGGTTGGAAAGATTACAGCTGTGTGCTCAGATAACATTTGCTGGTGAAATTCAGTCACCTCAAAATAAACTTTGCATTTCCTCTATATTGAATGCTGTACAGGCAAAATTGTCAGTCTTGGGTATGGTGCATGAGCGTACCCAAAATCACTCATATTTCTTGTGACTGGGAAATGCAAGCTTGAAGGAAGCTACACGATGGTTTTAGAAAGAGGGATTAGGAGTGTGTAGTAGTGATATAATGTATACACGGTGTAAAATACTGTTCTTAAATATAATTAGCAGAATATAAGATAGTTTTGTATCTCTTTCTAATGTAGGCTAGTGTCTCCTTGAAGCGCCTTCGGGTGTTCCTGTCTCATGAAGAGTTAGATCCAGACAGCATAATCAGGGGTCCCATTACAAATGGTGAGTTTCTTTTGCTATTGAAAAAGAACTTGTGCAATTTTTTTGGGTGGCTTTGCAGTGTCTCTTTTGTTTTCTGTGAGAAATATACTGCACTTTGCTGGATTTCACCAATTAATTTCAGCCAATAAGTAGAGAAAGGGACGTTGTAAAAATGAAAGTTGTATAGAGTTTCTACTGTGTTCTCAGGTGCATTTTCTCTCCACAGCTTCTGTGTCCGAGATATAGAATGATTGCATCCAGACGTGGCTGATCACTTTAAAAGTGACTTGTTAGACAGTGTCGGGTGTACTCATTTGAAAGTTAAGAGGTTGATAATTAAACTGTCCCAGAACTAAATGTTTTGGAGAAAAGGATTGTAAACCATTTCAGCACCTTTAAAAGAGAATGGATAAGCCCCATTTCTGGATCGTGCCTCCAGTTCATTTTATGCAAGGAGCATCACTGTGAGCTTTGCTGTATCTAGCACATATATTTAGCTGCTCTGGTTATATACAGCTGTTCAGGAGATAAATGAGCTTGAAGGGAGACTTACTGAATAGCCAGTGCCCTTTATCTTGCAAACAAAGCTTGAGTTAGCTATATCAGTTATTCCTAAATGATTTTTCTACTTCCTTTTTACAAAGATAATGAAATCTTTGTCCCTTCCTCTCATGTGGTTAGCTGAGCTCTGTATCAATTCAGTTGCTTGATTCTCCTGTATAGATTAATCTGCTTTATGTTTTTTTGGGTTTTTTTCTTCTTCCATCTTCCTTTGGGGAATATCTCCTCCCCTTTCTCAGCTGATGACCATGAATACTTCACTCATAAATCTTTAGTGGATTTTTAAAGCAGTTTTGTCCATAATGGGTTGTACTTGTGTTCACTCAGATGTATATCTAGCCTAAGTATTTATTGTCTATTTGATTGTATTAGATATAATATGTTTGCAGTTGCTACTGTAAAAGCTGATAGATACCACTACCAGGCAACATTTGGACCATCTGGACTTGCTCTAATGAGAGGGGGAGGAATAAGAAAAATTTCCCAGAGGGGTTGTGGATGAAAAGTCAGTCTCTGGGAGGCCAGGCTGAATGTGTCTGAGCAAGCTGTTCTAGTGGAAGCAGTTGCTGCCCATGGTACAGAGGTTGGAACTAGATGATCATTAAAGGTCCATCCAACCCAGATCATTCTGGGTTTCTCTCAACAGTGCTTTTTGGTCAAAATTACTTTGTTTGTATTTCATCTCCCCTGTTATTCTTGTGGTAACTTAACTTTCCATGTGGAAGGATCAGTTCAGAGGATGTTTTCCCTTAAAGCTCAGCTCAGATTGAGGCTGCTAGCTTCTTGAACTGACTTTGCAGTGGAGTTTCTGGGTAAAGAGGGGGATGGTTGAATCCCTTACAGTTGACGTTCACGTACCTCCTGGTTACTGAAGAAATGTAACTTCAGGACCTCTGATGAGGTTACGCTTACTATTCTTACACTTATTATTCTGCTTTGAACAGAACACAAGCTTTTGGTAAGCAGTGGGTTTTTGTTCTGCTACAGAAGCTTCTGCTACATCTACTTTGGTGTGCTTAAATTTACTTCTGTGGCTTAATCCAAAGCATACAGTTTAGCTGCTTGCATTCACATGTGTGTAAAGTCATATTTTCTGTTTATCAGCTGAAGGAAGCATTGTTGTAAAGAATGCAACATTTAGCTGGTCCAAAACGGATCCTCCTTCACTGAATAGGTAAGCATTGGTACCCTTTGTTCCACTTGGTTGTTTTGCTGCATCATGAATTATCTGTATTTAGATTAGAAAGTCTATATGCATTAGACTTTGTTTCCCTAAAGAAACAGGAAAACAAATATATGCTTATTTTTTAATTTACTTATTATGTTTATTTTACTACATTTATTTTACGTATACTTATATATATAATAAAAAAAAAGAGTAGCAACAGGTTTAATAGAATGAGGGAAAGCTTCAGGGATGTTAAGCTCTGGCTACGGGCTGCAGATGGGATGAGCTCCATCTAGAGGGTGCAGTGATGCAGTTGTTTCCTCATCTCACATCCCTTACATTTGCACCATGTGCTATGTCTTCCCTATGCTCTGTACCCTTCCTTAATTTTGGCTGCTTTCTTGAGTCTTATACTGCATGTCGTTTGGGACAAGGATGCTGTTTGAGGAGCAACGATTTGTATTACAGTTCTGCTTACAGAACACTTAAGAGAAAAATTGGAGGTGACTTTTCTTCTTTTTGACTGATTACATGTGAAGGTGCTATTTCCTTTTTATAAGAAAAGCCGTGTGCTTTCTGAAAGAAAGGTTGTATTTTCAAATAGTTTAAGTTCATGTGCTGTGTCAGCATTTGCTGTGTGAGTTCACGTTGCATCTGACTTTATATGGGCTGTTCAGTAGATTGTTTAACTGCTGGGATGTGCCAGCAAGTGAGGCATGCACTTCCTTTCAGCATTAACTTCACCGTTCCCGAAGGCTCCCTGATAGCTGTTGTTGGTCAAGTTGGCTGTGGAAAGTCTTCATTGCTGTCTGCGTTACTGGGGGAGATGGACAAAAAGGAAGGCTACGTGGTTGTCAAGGTGTGTGATGTGTCTGACAAATTGCTCGGCTATTTGTGGGTATTGCAAATCTGAGTGATTGCAGATTTGCAAGTGAAGTGAAGAAGACAGTCTTTCAAACGAACGCATATGTGGCCCAATTTCCTGGCAAGCCATATTTATGCCCATGCTCTGTTAAGGATTAACTCAACTTCTGAATTTGTCAATTTCAGGTTTAGCCAAATAGACAGAATAGTGGAAGTCTCAATTCTGTTGAGTCTTGCTGGCAGCCAGGTATGGGGGAAAGAGACCCTATTACATGTACTCCAGGATGAGGAGGAGCAACATTAAGTCATACCTTCTTAGACATAAGAAAGTTGCAAGGGGAAAGGGTATACTTATCCCCTATACAGAGGTACCCAGACATGGGAGAAGCTGCTGTTTAATTTAAGAACAAAACAAATCTGTTGCATTTGAAAAAAAAAATAAAACAAAAAATTGCATGTTTGGTCACCTCCAAAATTGTTCTGGAAAAACCAAAGTAAGAGCTGAGCAACTGATTATTAGTGCCAAGAGAAGGTAGAACTGTGCTTCAAAGCAAATCATTTTGCAGCAGCCAAGTCTTTTCCTTTGAAGTGACATTCTTACATAAGAGCAGCTTCCCCTACTTTTAGCAGAAATCTCTTGGCAGGGATGCATTTGTTAAACACTCTTACATTCCGTATGAAATTGTTTTACAGCGATCATAATTTATGGCTAGATGAAAGAGCAAAGCTGTAATGACTTTTAACATCCAGTAATTGTGTAAATATTCTCTAAACAAATGTTTCTTCTAAGTTTACGTTAGGGAATCGTGTTTTGTTTGAAGTCTTTTATTTTCCACCAACACGCTTTGTTACATTCGCTTGCAGAGAGGATTGAAAAAATAACATATTTTAGAAGGTGCTACCCCAAGTGCACATATTTGTCTGTCATTCCAAAGTGACCATAGGCAGTTTGTGAAGTATATAGCACTGCCAGCCTCAAAGCGCCCTGCTGTGCTTTGACTTTGTGAGCAGTCTTTTTGTCTTAACTACTCAATAAGGAACTTTAATTTTTTTGCAGGGCTCGGTTGCTTATGTTCCTCAGCAAGCCTGGATCCAAAATGCAACTTTAGAAGATAATATTATCTTTGGAAGAGAGATGAATGAGAGCCGGTACAAGCGTGTTATTGAGGCTTGTGCACTTTTGCCTGATTTAGAGATTCTTCCTATGGGAGACAGAACAGAAATAGGAGAAAAGGTATTTAAATACTCACTGCTATGACTTGTAGATAAGACGATATGACTTCTACTTTGCAATAAAGTTATCTTGAGTAGAAATTCTCTAGAATAAGAGGCAAATTTGAACAGTATATATTTTCTTTAACACTCAAAGGAGAGAAATGTTTTCTCTATTACAAGTGCAAAAGCATCTTAACGAGGCCTGTTTTTAAACAGCTCTGAGTTGCCGTGGTCATAGAGCATAAACATTTGTGGAAATAGGAGAAGAACCTTCTAAACACTTCAGGGGGAGTGTGTGTAGGAGAATTTGTTTGGGTTTTCTTTTTGGCTTTTGGTTGCAGAAATAGATGCAGTGTGATATTTAGAAACTTGCCTAAATGATTGAGTGCTCTGGTTTACAAGCAGGACCAGGTCAATCTTAAACACATGGCCAGCCGTGCATAGGTAACCTGCTTGGCATTCTGCTAAGCTGATGCCCTCCAGAGGACAGGAGGGGATATGCAGAGATGTATGCTTTGCCTGCTGGCTGCTTTTAGATGGGCTATAGCTGCCAACTGTCAGCCTCAAGTCCGGATTCAGGTAAGTGTGCAGCTTTATTTTCCTTACAAGAAATTGGGCTGTCAGAAGGCCAACCAAACTGTAGGGTGTTCTTGGAGTTTGTTCATGAGATCAGGCAAGCACTGTAGAAATAAGGCTGAGAGGAAAATTAGCCTCTGAGTGCACGGAATTAGGTATGTCTGGTCTGTGTTAATTTCTTGCAAGATTAGTAAACAATACTTTTCTTGTTTACTAGGCCCTCATTGACAGTGATATAAGTTAATACACTTCCTTCTAAGGGGATTTTGGCTGTAGCTGTTCATGCTATAGTAGTGGATAACTTGCGATAAGTATCTGTTCATTCAGTGCTGAAATTTCTCTGGTTTGCATAAATCTACCATGGCTTTTCTATTTCATAAACACTACACTTCTTTCACTACAGCAAGGCATCATCTTTTAGATGTAAATAAAGGATCACGTTTTCTTATTTTCCCCAGGGTGTGAACTTGTCTGGAGGACAGAAGCAGCGAGTCAGTCTTGCTCGAGCAGTCTACTGTAATGCAGATACCTATTTATTTGATGATCCTTTATCAGCTGTTGATGCTCACGTTGGGAAACATATTTTTGAAAAAGTTATTGGACCAAAAGGAATCTTGAAAAATAAAGTATGTAGTGATGTAATAACTTGTCTTTGGGGAATGATTTGTTTTCCTTTGCTGAGTTCAAATGATTCCAAGTTGCACAAATTTCACCTTCCAACTTTTGCTTTAAACATGAAAAAATAGAATGATCCTTCTGAGGCTGTTTTTTTTGAAATCCTAAACCACCTTGTTTTTGTAATAAGAAGTACTTTGGTTTCTCTCATTCACAATTCCGGGAAGGAAAAGTCAAAAGACAAGGACAGTTGTTTTCTTTGAAATGTTGCATGCCTGTCCATAACTTTTACTGTATTATACCGGAATTAGAGCCACAAGAACGGAAGCTTAATCATCGTATTTACTAGTTTCAGATGTTAGAGTAATTTTCTTTTCTTTTGCTGTTTAGACACGGGTTTTAGTAACGCACGCAGTGAACTATTTGCCTCAAATGGATACAATCCTGGTAATGACCGATGGAGAAATCTCTGAGATGGGCTCCTACCAGGAGCTGCTGAAGCAAGATGGAGCTTTTGCGGAGTTCCTTCGTACGTACGCTAATGCTGAACAAAGCAGGGAGAGCAGTGGTAAGCTTCCAAGTAAATCCTCTTCTGGATAAACTGATTTATGACATGTTAAGGGATTCCTGTTGAAGGAATAATATTAGTTGTATTGGTTATAACTGCGATTTCTCTTAATATAGCTGTAGGTAGAAGTGGTTTCTGAGGGCACTGGAGATTGTGAGGTTAAACGTGCATTCTTTTTCTTAAAACTTAGCAAAATATGGAACAGTTCTGTAGTGGAGTGGATCTCATTGAGATCAAAATTAAAATGGTTACGAGATCCAGTAAGAGGCAGCTGAGGTTTATACACCTTTCACTCTGCATCTTTATGCAGGTAACTTCTTTGGAGAGCTGCATTTAAAATTAACCTACCACTTGCATTAAAAAAGCACCTACGTTTGTCTTGTTTTTAGTAGTTGTTCCATTCTCTGGCTCTTAGTGTGGGTGATTTGCTGATGATGCTACTAGTCCAGCCAGTTGGGTTTGTGTGGATTCATAGCTGTGCCACGGACTGCTCTTGGTCACACCTTACCCTTCCAGACTGGGAGCTGTTGCTGCAAAACCTCTTGTTTTGACTGTAGCAAATGGTTACTTTAAGACTACCTGTCTTATGACTGTTTTCCCTGTATTTCTCATACAAACTGATTACAGTAGCAGATGCAGACTTTTGTTTTAAGGGGCTTGGAGCCAGGAGTTTTGCTGTTGCGTTTTCTGTTGTTGTTCCCAAGTGGCTTCTTCATAACTTCAGTTTGTCCTTGCAAAGCCTGGAGCTATTTTTAGTGTGTTTGTGGGGAGTAAATTAAAACTTACAGAAGTACACAGTAAGGTTTAAATAAGTAGGTTGCTCTGAAAGTAATGCCTCTTAATTAATCCGTCTGTTGCATGGAAACAACAACAGATATGAAGAGCACAGTAACATTATTTGATAGATCAAATTCTCGGCTACAAAACACTATTTTTCAACATAGTCATCACCATTAGTGGTACATTTTTCCAGTGATGAACAAGAGCTGTGTGCTGTGCTTCTAGAAGTCTGTATGAGCAGAGGTGCCCCACTGTCACCATTGCTGAAAAGCACCACCAGCGCCTCACTGTGCTGCACCCACTGTTTGGTCTCCATCAGAGTTCAGCAAATGTCCATGAATGTCAGTGGGTGTCATTTTTTCCATGTGGCAGAATTCAGTTCCACCCCTTTGCTTTGTATACACTTCCATGTCAGATGCCGTTGTGTCAGAGTGCCCCTCTGCTGCCGTCTGTCACACGGCAACAACATGTAACGGGATGTTGGTGGGAAGGCTCAACCTCTGCTGCCATCCCACCAACATCTGCTTCTGATGTCGTGGGCTGACATAATAAAACAGGAGGCGTTATTTTTGGAGCAACCCTCGTATTTTTTAAAACTGTTTGGTTTATCTTTGATCTTGACTGCAGTGCCTGAAAGATAAAGTATATAGCACAAGTAACAATTCTACATTATTGGGACTTTACTTGAGGTGGAACAATATGGGTAGGCTGTCCCCCATCGTTTAGGTCTGTGACTCTGGTGCCGTTAAAGTGGAAGATCTTTCAACTGAGATTTTGCGAGGATCGTCTGCATGACTTGGCTTTGGTGTGGGGAAAAAAATACTCTGAAAACTGTTAAGAGCGTGGATTGTTGAAGTTCTTGTTGTTTGTTGTTTTTTTTCCCCCTTATAAGGTTAACAGGTCGTAAGGTTAACAGGTTGTAAAGTTAACCAGTATATAGAGAAGTTAGGCTAATAAGAATAGTCAAACAGAGAGGAAAGGTGCTCACCGGTGTTGTAGGCTCACAAGACTCCAGAAGGAGCAATCTCCAGGAAGAGATCCTTCCTTCGTGGAAATCAGCCCTTAAATGGGGTCTAGGAGAGGTGGAGCCTGGCTCCACCCCTTCCAGGCACACAGGTGAATTGCTTTCACCTGTGCTCCCATGGCTGACTCAGTGCTTGCCTCAGGTGGTCAATCAGAGGTTCTGGCCATGATTCAACAGTTCCCATACACCCCTTAAATAATTCTGTGGACTTAATTCGCCGAATTCTACTTCTTGTCCAGCAGAGTTGAAATCTGCTTTGTGGAAAACGTATGATGTTAGCAGTATTCACATCTAACCATGCTTGATCTCTGTAAAAACAAGTGATTTTTTTTCTTTACTGCTACAGCTGGGAAGCAATTTATTGAATCCCAAGTTTGAAAAGAAGGTAGCTTACTAGCTCAGTGTCTTTGCATCATACACCGGGTAGTAGAGTGTGTGTTTAATAACAAAAATAGATGCTTCTGCTTTATGGGCTGAGGTTTCATATCAGCAAGAAAAAGCACTGTACCTTCACAGTCACTCTGAGTACAGAGCACACCCATGTTTTATGGCTGTGCTTCTTTCTGACAGTATGAAGCTGAGTTGGGCTGAAGAGTGCTACGTTTGATAGATAGGATGGCTTGTACAGTGCCTGTAGGTATGGATGGGTGCTTCCTTCCTTTGGCTTCTGGAAAGGCAAGAGTTAAATAGTGAGATGTGTTGGCTCTGATCTAAATGTTGTTGTGGAGTCTAGATGTGAGTGTTAGTTCAGGAAGCACCTGCCTGGGTCAGGAAGTAATCTGACTTCCTCTTAAATTCATTTCACTTACCTTGTAGCAAAATCCAGCTTTTCTGTTCTCTTTGGTAAGGTAAAATCTAGCTGTATTCTCTGCCTCAAATGGCCTAAGCAAATAACTGACTCAACATGAGCGCTGTTAAGGTACCAAGATGCTTGGAAGAGTGAAGTATCTCACAGTTCCTTACTAGTCTAGCCATGCTGGGTGATCATAGAATCATTAAGGTTGGAAGAGACCACTAAGAGCATCTAGTCCAACTGTCAGCCCATCACTTGTGCCCTCTAAACCACGTCCTTCAGTGCCACATGTAAGCTTTTCTTGAACACCTCCAGGGACGGTGACTCTACCGCTTCCCTGTGCAGCCTGTGCCAATGCATCACCACTCTTTCTGAAAATAATTTTTTCCTGGTATCCAACCTGAACCTCCCCTGGTGCAACTTAAGGCCTCTTGTCCTGTCACTGTTACCTGGGAGAAGAGGCTGACCCCCACCTCACCACAGCCTCCTTTGAGGGAGTTGTAGAGAGCCATAAGGTTCTCCCCTGAGCCTCTTCTCCAGACTGAGCAATCCCAGGTCCTTCAGCTGCTCCCAGTAGGGCTGTGCTCCAGGCCCTTCACAGCTTCATTGCACTTCTTGGAGATGCACCTATGTGGACAAAACTTGTCACTCTTAAAGCATGATGATACACATCTTTATTGTTAAGAATAGGGAGTCTCTAAGCTTCTTAAATGAAGTCTCTTCCGTGCCATTGAGGAAAACTCGTATGGTAGTTGTCTGTATATTCTGGGATTTTTCTGTGGTTGTTAATTTGAGGTTGCCTTCTTGATTTCTGCTCCCCAGCCCTCACTGATGTGTATGTAGAAGGAAATTTAGTCATCTGTCACTTGCAGCCACATGGTTTGGATTTTTTTTTTCTTTTAAGGCTGCCTTTTTTGTTTTAATCCAAGGAGTGGGATTAAAAAGATCAGTTTCAGTGAGTTTGATCCTGCCTTGAGCATTTGTTTGTCTTTATGGTTTAGGTTGTGCTGCTTTAATGCATTTATGGTTGTGAAGGTTGAAAATGGTTGTGTTCTGGAAAAAGTTAATTATATATGCTTTTAGACTCAGATCCTTCGTTAGAAAGAACGATTCAACCTCTGGAAACAGGTAACTGCTTTTTTGCCTTGTGGCTTTTACTAGTGCTTGTGGTGGAGCAATACCAGTAACTGTACTTCATTGACAAGAGATTGAGTCATTATTAGAAGAATTTCATCTACATAACAAGATATTTGCTTGGTTTGCACGTAACCTCTGTGCATACAGTAATTCACGCTCTGACTTGTAGATAACTAATTCACCAGCAGTGATTCTGTATCTCAAACATTTTCATAAGGAAGCTTCAAATAAACTTGAAAGGTGCATCTCCCACTCTGGATTTAGCAGTATAATGAGTATAATCTGAGAGGGAGAGCTCAGTATTGAGACACAAAGGCCCCTCTTGTTTATTTAGTATTTTATGTTATGAACTATGGCAATCTTCAGTACATTTCTCTCTCAAAAGGTGAATGCAGTTTATGTATGAAATCTTTGTAGCCTGTAACAAGACATCGAATGTCTTGTTGCTGTTAAGGAAGGGTGGTTTACTTGTGGTTTTCTTACGTTCATGTGGGTTTAGAGCTTCAGTGATGCTGTAAAGTGATAAGATGTTTTTCATATGGGACCCCTATAAAAGAAAACATATCAAGTGCTTAAAATAAGCAACAGTCTCAGATTTCTTTTAAAAATAAGAACTAAATAATTGAAGCTTTCACTTTTGCCATTGTTTC
The DNA here is from genome assembly GCA_016647715.1 of Pavo muticus. Taxonomy (NCBI): domain Eukaryota; kingdom Metazoa; phylum Chordata; class Aves; order Galliformes; family Phasianidae; genus Pavo; species Pavo muticus. The sequence goes on along the minus strand of JACDJE010000168.1, from coordinate 795,703 downwards.
TGCTCTTTTTTTTTCTTCCTGCTTTTGGACCACACTGAACAGTTTAGCTTTGGGTTTTTAGAGCTTTGCAGAACAGTTTTAAGTTGAAGCAGCCCATCCTTAGTGTAGTGATGAACTGATGTATGCATATCTGTTTTGCTTTCTTATAAAAACGTGAAGATTTCAGATTCTAAATCTACTCTAATTATCCTGCGTATCTCTTCAATAGATGCAGGTGAGCTTTTTTCTGTTTGCACAGACTCTTTAAAATGCAAAATTATTTTGTTACGAGTTCTGACTTAACTTTTATATACATGAAAATAGGGCTTCACCTAATTATCAATAATTTTTTAGGGGTCAAAATCATTTGTACTGGGAAAACGATGACATAATCTGAACCCAGAAGTTTTATTCATGTGTTACACTGAATTAAGTTGTTAGGAGAAATCTTAATTCAAGCTGGTAGGCTTTGTGAAGTGTTTTAGGCAACACTCTTATGTGTTCTGCATTTTGTTTCAAGTGGGATGTTGTGGAGTAACAACACTTTCGTTTTCTTTGTTCACTGACATTTGTGCAAACATCTCCTTGCTTAAATGAATGATCCTATGGTTGCTTAAAAACATGGGGCTTTTGTATGTTGCTTTCTGCGTCATTTTGCAGGAAGGTTCAAAGTTAATGGCACCTGCCATCTGTTTTTATAGCTTTCCTCCGTTTACTAGAATGTCTGCTCATTGTGTTCTAACAAAAATAATTTATGACTTACCTGTATTAAAGGTGTGCTGTTTGAGAAGCAGAAGATAGTTAGTTAGTGTTGGCTTTTTTCCCCAGAGTGAGTCATAGTGGTATTTCGTGCTTTAACATTAAGTGTGTTCTCATAACTATATTAAATTATTATTACTGACCTATAATTGTAGGAAAACAGAAAAATAAATGTTCCCTGTGTTGTCAGCTAATCCTTTTGGATTAAGTTGGGAGTAAGCTGATGTGCTCATCTGATCAATTATCTGTTAGCATATGCAAATACTCCTGTGTTTTACTGTTTATTTGCACACCAGGCCTGCACCTAGCATTTATTACTGCAGTTCAGCCACTGTATCTCATCACTATCACTTTCATATTTTCTTTTTTACTTTATTTTTTTCTCCCTCAGATGCAAATAGTCCATCTGGAAAGGAAGGAAAGCCTGTAGAAAATGGAGTCCTTGTGAATGAAGCCCCTGGAAAGCTGATGCATCGGTTTGTGGTCCTCTTCTTCCTCTTCTTTTCCTTTTTTTTTTTCCAATTTCCTGTCCTTGTAGTCAGCTGTGAGCACACAGTAACTTGGTGTTTATGGCATTTGTTGGAGGAAAATGTATCATGCCAGGTCCAGAAGCCTGAAGGAGGCAAGTCTGTTGCTGCTCCATGGCTTCAGGTACTCTAGAGCTGCTGTATTTTTGGAAGCTAAGTCTGATCACTCAACCAAGATTTGGTTGACCACCTAGCCAGTTAGCTTGTATCTGAAGATGGGTGCTAGAGAACTGAATGCTGTCAGGGAGGGTTAGAAGTGCACAGTGCAGAGGGGAGAGGACCAGTGATAGTCACTTGCCAGGTGATGGCTGATTAGGAGATTGATTATCACGAGAGTAATGCAAACCAGTCACTTGTAGCCATAGGCCCTTTAAGTCTAACTATGAAGTAAACACCTGGCCTGTATTTTCCAAGTCAAAAAAAAAAAATTGTATTTTTAAACAGGCAGCTCAGTAACTCCTCCACATACAGCAGAGAAACTGGGAAGTCACAGCACCAGAGCAGCACAGCAGAGCTACAGAAGCCTCTTGCAGAGAAGAATTCCTGGAAACTGACAGAGGCTGACACAGCAAAGACTGGGAGGGTAAGATCTCCTGCTCCCACTTCCTGTGCTCTATTTCAGTTTCAGAAAAATCAACATGACTGGGAAAAAATGGCTTCAAAAGACCACGTAGCAGGAGTGAGAAAGGGCTGAGTAGATTGCCTCTTGTTCTGTAGAACTTCATTGAAGTATTACTGTGTCCTTTGTTCCCAGAGCTGAACCCCACATTTGCTCACAGAAAGGATGATAAGGCTGACTTCATCCAAACTTAAAAGAAAGAAAAAACTTGCAGCAGCTTGGTTTGTTGTTTTTTTTTTTGGAAAGAGATTGCGAAGTTGTGACAAATAAGTCACCTAGTGAAATCTGTCCTTCAGCATCGAATTTTAAGCCAGGTTTCCACTGTAGACACAAGTATCTAATCCCAGGATACTCAGGTCTTTCTGAGAAACCTGAGAGTGAGGCTCCTGGGAGAATAGTAGTTACACCTCTTAGTGATGTTGCTCCTGTCCTCTGTTCAATAATAGATCATAGAACACAAAACTTGTGGAGCAAGGGTTTAATTAAAGGCTATATAAAAAGTAAAAAGAAAGAGACAAAAACTAGAACTTCACAGTGAAGTTTTTGGCTCTGCAACTGAAGGTGTTTTACTTCAGGCAGTGCTCTCCCTTCCCTTCTCTTGTAAGACAAGGGAAAGATGTGTGCCTGCCCTCAAGGGATGTTGGGTTTGGCACAACTCCTTAGAATGTCTTACAGCTTGTGCTTCTGGGCAATGGCTTTGTACTATGGAATTATCGTGTTTTTATGGCTTGATGCAGGAATATCAACTTTAAATAGAAGTTGAAGGAATGGGAACTGTTGGCTTTGAAACAAAATGAAAACTTTTTTTTTTTTTCTTCTCCCTCTTCAGGTAAAGGCAACAGTGTACTGGGAATACATGAAAGCTATTGGACTCTATATCTCTTTTCTGAGCATATTCCTCTTTATGTGTAACCACATAGCCTCCTTGGCTTCAAACTATTGGCTAAGTTTATGGACAGATGATCCTGTTGTCAATGGGACACAGCAGTACACAAATGTCAGACTGGGAGTATATGGAGCGCTGGGAATTTCTCAAGGTTTGCCTGATTTTACCTTTTTTAAGAGTAGCTCACTTAGAATGTTTCTAATGCTCTTGTTGACCTTGTATTCCCAGAACTGCAGGAGCAGTTTGCTAAGGGCCACGTGGGTTGTGGTTTTTTGGGTTTTTTTTTTTGGTCATATAAAGAAGGCACCATGGAGAGGCCAGCTCAGTGGGTTTTTTGTGTCCTTTTTGTGGTCAGCATTTTTTTTTAGCATGAAATATAACACCCAAAGTAGGGTGTGCAACAGCGCTCTTTAGAGTTGTCATAAAAATCCTAATAAAACTTACATGCCACCTTAAAATCATGTGCCATTTACTCAGGGAAAGTGCTCAAATATTACAATTTTGGTAATGAAGAAACAAATTCTTCCATGAGAGTGAAGTGCTGTTTTCACTGAAAAAGCTTTTGAATGATCATCAAATCTAACTGTAATGAACTCCAAATCTTAGGATTATTGTACTAGAGCTGTCCCAATTCCAAGTGGTGACAAAATGGAGGCAAGTTTTTAGTGTGAGAGTTGAGAGCAGTTAAAAACCAAGTCTTCTTTTCCAGGCATTGCTGTGTTTGGCTACTCGATGGCTGTGTCAATAGGAGGAATATTTGCTTCACAACACCTGCACCTTGACCTGCTGCACAATGTCCTCAGGTCTCCAATGAGTTTCTTTGAACGTACACCCAGTGGAAACTTAGTGAACCGTTTCTCTAAGGAGATAGATACCATTGACTCTGCCATTCCACCAATCATCAAGATGTTCATGGGCTCAACATTTAATGTGATTGGGGCTTGTATCATCATTTTGCTGGCCACCCCTATAGCTGCTGTCATTATTCCACCTCTGGGACTTGTCTACTTGCTTGTGCAGGTAGGAGGTGTTGGCCAGTATCAGCTGGACCAGAAATTACTTATCCTCTATGTAAGACAGTGGGCTAGGATGGATTTTGATGTTTACGTTGTGTCATTCTTAGCTGATGGTGCTTTGTATGACTTTATGGATTAGCTGACTTCAGCAGATCATCTCCTTATGTTTTCAAGCGTAAAATGACTTATGTGTGCAAATGTTAATCCTCTGTTACCTAAGCAGCCTTTACAAAACTGCCATTAAATTTTGTGGCAAACTGTGTAGCTTGTTGCTTAGAGCCCATATATGTAAAATGTGTGGGCTTTTCTGAACTTTATTTCAAATGGGAGAGTAGCTTTTAGAGGTTTATGTATGCATTTCTGCTGATGTGCCCATTTTGTTAGAACATTGTTTATAGATCAAGAGAAACTGCGACAGCCTTTCACTCCTGTCTAGTGTAGGCAGGATATGCTTGCTTCAGTTTGCTTTACTGTTAGGTATTTGGTAGAGCTAGTACACATCTGTGAAAAGGAGCTGATTTCTAGCTTTGACTATTGAGTTAGTGTATCTATAAAGCTTTGCTAGTAAGTCTTAAAGGCAATGATGCATGACTCAGAATTTGGTAATGCTGAAGTAAGTTTGCAGAGAAGTGTGAGTGGTAGTGGCTATTAGATGAGATAGATGAGATAGTTTGATTGGCATTTGTTTAAAGATGTACGTAGCGATCGTTTTAGGCTCAGGAGTTTTGGAGAAGGCGTGTATTTCTCTGTGTAAGTTGAATGTCTGTTACTGACAGTCCAGAGGGCTGGGAGCTCTCTTGTGTTTCCCTCTGTCTTGTCAAATGCAATCTGGCTGTAGCCACAACTTTCGTATTCTGATTTGCAGAGATTTTATGTGGCCACTTCTCGCCAGCTCAAACGCCTCGAGTCTGTTAGTCGTTCTCCTGTGTATTCTCACTTCAATGAGACCCTTCTGGGAGTCAGTGTCATTCGAGCCTTTGAGGAGCAGAAACGTTTCATAAAGCAGAATGACGTGAAAGTGGATGAAAATCAGAAAGCTTATTATCCAAGCATTGTTGCAAACAGGTAATGGTGGGATTGTAATAATGAAAGATGTTTATAAAGGGAGAGGGTATGGTTTTGTTGCCTCTGTGCCTTGTCAATCACCTGTCAGTGTATTTGTCCCAGATAGGGCAACCTTTGTGAATATACCTGTTTTCTTAAACTTGTTTGATGGAATTAAGGTTAATTCTGAGTTCCCTTGTTTATAGTTCCTGCCTTACGTCTGGGTAGTATTTTTAAAAGTTGTGGTTCATCTGTTCCAATATAACCACGTCTGCTTTCTGAACTAAAACAGGAATTAATGTCTCTGAAAGGTTTATTTAATTCTGTATGCCTTTTGCACGCTGCTGGAAGCAGAACATCAGGTGCCTTACAGTTCCTGTGTCACTGGCAGTTCTCAGATGCCATGTTACTAATCTTTTTAAAAACAAGATATGTGACAGAACAGTAGTTCACTGCATTCATGGTTGTCTGTGGATGTTACTGGAATGATGTGTTATGTCTTTCTGCATTGCAGATGGTTGGCAATACGTCTGGAGTTTGTGGGGAACTGTATTGTTCTCTTTGCAGCATTGTTTGCAGTGATTGCACGCAACAAGCTCAGTCCGGGGCTGGTTGGTCTTTCAGTGTCCTACTCACTGCAGGTAATTATACCTTAATTAAAGTAAACAACCATGACTGCATCAGGAAGCTAGAATCTTGCTCAGACTTTGGAGAGAATATAAGGTACATAAAATTTTTAAAAATTGTGTGGTGTAAACTGTTTTTAAACTGCTTTTCTTGCAGATTACAGCATACTTAAACTGGCTAGTTCGTATGACATCTGATCTGGAAACCAACATTGTTGCTGTAGAAAGAGTCAAAGAATATGCTGAAATGGAGAAGGAGGTACAGTGGGTTGTTCACCACAGTTAACATTTGATGTTTCCCAGGACTTGTAGTTGTATCATTTGACATGGTTACATGCAGCCTAACTGGGTAGCTTGAACAAGACTGTAAGGGATCTACAGTTACCTTAATGCTTTATTCTTTTCCATCTAGAACATCTTCAGCTGTTACTGAAATGTTTCAATTGTACTCATTAAACAGGCTAATGAGTGTTGCACAAACACCATCCCAATGAAGCAGTCAACCCTTCATTAGCTCTGGAGCAGTATTTATTTGAAGGTGATGCCCTGAGGCAGGGCTCCTGTGCTCTGGATCAACTCCAGTTTTCATGCTCACCATAACTCACCTGCGGAGCATGAGACTGCAAATCCTTGCCTCACTTTGAGCTCATCTATAAAATACAGCAAAAATGGCAGACTCCTGGGGATCCTCTTGGTGCCAGGACACCGATGTTCCATTCTGGGGCTCTGTGAGTCCAAGTTGCCAGGTCTCATGTACCATGGACAGCAGAAAAACTCACTCAGTTGAGGTGATGGCAGCTGTCCTGTTGAGAAGTCTATTCTTCCTTGTCAGACATCTCAGTTCGCCCTCCCTAGTGCCTTTGGACCAGTGTTTTGGACTAAAGCTTCCACTTAGTTCTGTGTAGAAAACAGCACCATCTTCTGAGTTCTCACCCACAGCTTGGTAAATGGGTTGGAGAGTGCAGCTGGACTTGTCCTCTGAGCTGAGGGAGCTGATGTTGCTTAGTGCTCTCATTGCCCTGTAAGGACAGGCTCTATCTTAGTGCTCCATGGGGAACACTTAGTGTACCACAGCATAGTTCCTGTGGGTGTTTTTGGAGTGTACACACCAATATTTATACCCTATTATTTAGGAAACTTGCTGTTCTGCCTTGGGTTAACCAGAGAATCTGTGCAAATGTGGTTTAGTTTTTAAGTGCTTCACAATTTTTTTTTTATTTGCATGTTTCCATTTTTGCTCTCAGTGAGGCAGAGTGAAGAGGAGCTACCTTTTTGTTTTGATTCACATTGCCTGTAAAGTCATCACATCTGTAGTTGTGCACCTTTTGGCTACAGTACACAGTTCCCCTGGCTCCTCTTTGGCTACGTACACCATTTCATCTGCCTTCAGGCATTTTTTCCCTGTTTTTTCACCATCATAATCACAGTTCCTTTTGCAAGTTACACAGTAAGGAGGATTTTTCTTAATTGCTTTTAAGTACTCTGAGCCTGTGCCCAGTTGAGGGAAGAAGTGATTAGATATGCTTGTGTGGTTGTTTCAGGCTGAGTGGAGTATTGAAGAAAGTGCCCCAGCAAGCACCTGGCCTGAGGAGGGGAAGATTCAGTTTCAAGGCTTTGGTTTACGTTACCGGGAAGACTTGGATTTGGTTCTGAAAAATATAAACATCACCATAAATGGGGGTGAGAAGGTAATGACTTTGAATTAATAGCAGACCGTTACTGTGTTATAAATATGCATACATAAGCCAAAGAGGGGCCTCGCTCCTTTCTGTGGTAATAGTCTTAGGTCCTTTAGAACAAGAAGAGCTTCTTTAGAATCAGTCGTAATGTGACTGGCAGCTGCAGTGAGCTCTTACTTGGAGCTTATCTGGATTTGGCAAAACTCTGATGGAGATAGATTTGTGTGCCTATCTGCTGAATACTCTCACATATGCCCACGTACACCTCAGTCCAGAGTGGATTCTCGGATGTCTAATAATAGTGTGGCATGACAGCATGCAACACACCTGAGAGACACATCTTCTGTCAGCCTCTTTAGCTGTGGTATCAGCTAGGTATTTGCATTTTTATTTTTAATTCTTCGTGAGCGCGTGCTTTCTACATACAGATATGGGGAGAACACTGCGTCAGGGCTGGGTAGAAAATGCAGATGGCAAGAGATACGTCAACCAACTGAAGCAGCAATTTAAAAAAAAAAACCACACTCTTATTAAAAAGAGAAAAGAATCACTGAAGACTTCAGCCTAACTGGGAAGCAGAACATACAGTATGAAACTGAGTGCTTTTGCTATAAATTTGCTTTAAATTCAAAGAAGAGAATATAAAGGCCAAATCAGAAATTTAACTGCGGAGCATGAAGAGAAAAATAGAACAGTTGGGATATCTTTTACCTGCTCTTCCTGATTCCATCTGCCTTTCCATAAAATTGAATAATTCTGTGAGTGGATTGCAATCTTGAGATTACCTTTTATTTCCATAGCCTGTGATTTTTTTTTTCCTTCCTGTTTGATTAACTTCTGCTAGTTGCACTATTTTGGGGTGTTGATAGCCCAAGAAATATAACAACCTTTCAACAAAGTCTGCTTAGGGTAGAGTCTTGGAAGTGCTTTAACTGTGTGCTAGTGTAAGATCTTCATGTATTTCTTTCCACCAGATAGGAATAGTTGGAAGAACAGGAGCTGGAAAATCCTCCCTTACTTTAGGCTTATTTCGGATCAATGAAGCAGCTGAAGGAGAAATTATTATTGATGGAATTAATATTGCAAAGATAGGGCTCCATGACTTGCGGTTCAAGATAACCATAATTCCTCAGGTAGGTACAAAATTCTGATGTTACCAGAGCTCATGCTGTAGCAGTGTGCTTTCTGCAGTGCCCTACGAGGAGAGACTGAAGGAACTGGGGCTGTTTAGTCTGGGGAAAAGGAGGCTGAAGGGAGACCTTATTGCTCTCTTCCAATATCTGAAAGGTGCTTACAGCGAGAGCGGGGTTGGTCTCTTCTCACTGGTGACAGGATGAGGGAAATGGCCTCAAGTTGCTCCAGGGTAAGTTTAGGTTGGATACCAGGGAACACTTCTTTACAGAAAGGGTTGTTAAGCATTGGAATAGGCTCCCCAGGGAGGTGGTTGAGTCTGGATGTGTTTAAAAACTGTTTGGATGTGGTGCTCCGGGACATGATTTAGCAGAGGGCTGTTAGAGTTAGGGTAGCATGGTTAGGTTGTGGTTGGATTCGATGATCTTTAAGGTCTTTTCCAACCTGAGCGATTCTATGATTCTGTGATTCTATGTATTAGAGGGAATATATTTATTCACTATAGACAGCTTAGCCTGAGTAGTAAGTCTGATCCCAGCTGAACAGCTGCTCAGGGGTCCCGTGGTAACCTACAAACTGTTGTTCTTTTGGCCATTAGGGGAGAAATAATGTCTTGAGTGTTGCCGCTTGTGGAGGGCCTTCTGGAGTTTATCTGGACATCAGTGTTGACTGATGCTAGTTCTCTACTTTTTAGAAGTAGAACTAAGTTATTGTGTAGTCTAGTTATGAAGGCCTGGGATTTTGTGTTGCTATTTCAGACTTTATGTGCACTTACTGGGCTTTTGTACAAAGAAAGCGTTCTGACCTTGAAGCATCTTGAGGTATGCAGTACTCTTCACTCACAGAGGTCTGCATATAACCATCTCAAGTCTAGTCCAGTGCCTAAAAGGTGAAGTCGAACTCCTTAATTCAGTAGATTGGCTTGCTTGCAACAGCAATTGCACATGTTCTTTTCCTTTCTCTATTTAAGAAAAAATTTTGGAGCACTTGCTGTGTTCTGCATGGATTGTCAATTATGTCTTTCTATGAGTAGGATCCAATATTATTTTCTGGTTCTCTGCGTATGAATCTTGATCCTTTTGACCAACACTCTGATGAAGACATTTGGAGATCTTTGGAGTTGGCTCACTTGAAAAATTTTGTGTCATCCCTTCCTGATAAACTCAATCATGAATGTTCTGAAGGTGGAGAAAACCTCAGGTAAGCTTAAAAAAAATTCTGCTTGCCTTAAGAGTTAAGTGTGAACTGAGAAGTGTGTCTGTGGTCTCCAATCTGCAGCTAGACTTCCTACCTACAGAACGCTTAGAGCTCACTTTGAACAAAAGGTACCTGGAACCTAGTAATAGCAGTGTTTGTTTGTGGGTGGTTGTTGGTGGTGGTAGTTGTTTATTTTAATTGTTCATGAGAATTTGAGGAGGAATTCTTAATGCATGAGCAGACAGCCAACCAGTTAGCTTTTATTGAACATGCTTTAAACTCTCAAGTTTGGGAATTAGATTTAAGGAATACTCAGAATGCTGTGACATTTAACTTCCCAGCTTGTGCAGTCTTGGAAAGGATTTTGGTAGCAGCAGCCTGCTATTTGTAGTAGGTGCTCTGAATAATGATGGCTTGTGCTCAAGTGATGCAGCTTTTCTATGGGGAGTAGTTAGCTTGCTTTTAGCACTGTAACAAGAGTTATGCGTTCAGTCTGTAGAAACCATTTGAAGTCCATTTTTTAACAGTGCACTGATTCAGTGATCTAGACCATTTGTAAGGTACTCTTTTATTACATTGCCTATGTTTTGTTATGAGAAGGATGTTGTGGTTAAGATACTGTTACATACTTTATAGTGAAGTAGTAAGACTGACATTACCTATTTTGCTGGATTCCAGGCACTTATACTTGAGAAGAGTTCTAATGGGAATAGCTGGGCTTTGGAAGAGTACTGAACTTACTGTGACTCTTCTTTTTCTCCCTTCTCCATTCTCCCATCTGTGCAGTGTGGGACAGCGCCAGCTGGTGTGCCTGGCACGAGCTCTGCTCAGGAAGTCCAAAATCCTGGTTCTAGATGAAGCCACAGCTGCTGTTGATCTTGAGACAGACAACCTCATACAGTCAACAATAAAATCTCAATTTGAAGAATGTACTGTTTTAACTATAGCACATCGTCTGAACACAATCATGGACTATACCAGGTAAAGTAATACTTTTTACTGTTTCTGTCTTGAGGAGTGGTGTGTGTGACTTGCAGCGTGTTCTATTTTTATCATCACAATGATGCTCATCTATGTTGACCAGTGTATTTTTAGCTCTCTCTCCACATTGCTGCTGAAATTGTGGTATAGATGGGTTGTCTGTATTCTGGCTTACAGTGGCTGTGCTTGGCCTGCGAAGCTCCTTGGTCTCCTCTGTCGCACTGCTGTTGTGCCATTTGTGTAGGGGAAAGCAGGCAAGAAGGACAACAGGAATCTATTCCTGGGTCTTGCCCTAATTTAGGCACGGATGGAAGAGGCATCAGAATTTTAGGGAGCACATAACCTAAACTGGGCACAGACAGCATAAGGAATCAGAGGGGAAGTTGCTACCTTTCTCTGAAGTAGATTTGATGTTTCTCCATCACTCGATTCTGCCTTTATGACCTCTGTCATCTTCAGCAGCCTTGTGAAGATGTGGTTGAGTGTAGATTTTTCTCTCAAATTCAACTGTAAGCTCTCTTGTCCTTTTTATCACAGTATGTCAGAGAGCAAAGTGACCACTGATAAAATTGTTTGCTCTTGTACACCTTTGCGCTGTCAATACTGAAGGATAAGAGACAAGCATTGCATGTGCCACTGTCACCAGGTTAAAACCCAGTTTGGTCGTGGCAGCCAGTAATGCCATGCAGCAGCAGCACTTGCCTAAGGGCCTGGCCAGCATCTGCAGTGCCTGGCCCATTGGCAGAGGCAGGTGAAGGACACTTTGAACTCTGCACTGACTTTGAGTGTAGTGACTTGCTTTGTGAATTTCCTAGTTACAGTTGGATGTTTGCTTTCTGTAAACTGTATATCCATGTTTATATTTTGTCAGTAGAAGCTGCATAGCAGCAGTTGATGTGGTAGTGTTAGGGGAATGTTGCAATTTCTTAATGTTTCAATGGCTCTTGCTTTGAGGGAAAGTGCTGCCACCTGTTTTCTGGTTGGCTCAGAGCACACTCAAAGTCTCATGTCTGCCTGCTACATAAGAGGTAGAGCAGACAGGCCTTCTGCGGTGAGGATGGAAGGATGGAGGTGAAAATCTCTTCACTCATTCAGTCTGGACTGTCTTCCCTTGCACAGAGTAGCTATGTTACTGTTAATTTCTCTGTCTAGATATACTACTTATTCACTGATGTTCTGGATTGACCTTCTTGTGACTTTTTTTCTTTAATTTCTTGTTTTACAGAGTTTTAGTCCTGGACAGAGGCGAAGTGGTGGAGTGTGATAGCCCAGACAACCTACTTCAGGCAAAAGGCCTTTTCTATAGCATGGCCAAAGACTCAGGATTGGCATAGGATTTGAATGTGAATGGGGAAGGGGGAGGTGATGCACTCAAACAAATTTCCCCTCAGCTGGTGTGAGATCGGTTACAGACCTAATGAAGTCAGCCACAGCACAGTAATGGAAGTAACATGAAAATGCAATATTTTTTTCTTCTCCTGTGTATTGATTTTTAGCCAGCTTTAGGAGAAGCATATAAACTCTGCAAAACACTTCATAGTCTTTTAGTTTTTGCCTGACATCTGTCACTATATGCTCAAATGTAAGTTGGAGTGATTCATCAGAGAAATTCTTACAAGCTTTTTCTTCTCATCTGCTCCTATGTCCTCAAACCCGTTTTTGTTTTAAGTATTTTTGCAAATGCTAGTTATTTACTTGTTTGCTGATTCCTCATTTGACGAGCCATCTATTGTGATATGCACTTGGAACATTTTGTGGCATATAGTCCTAACGTCCAAAGATTTTCTTCTTGTGAAATAATGCTTGTGCCAGATTTTCTCATTATGGCATTTACTGTACATGGTTAATGCTTCTATGCATTCTCCTAAAGATTTTACATGTGTTTACGTTGTATAGCAGCAAGTTCATTGTGTCAGTAGTGCTGATGTGGAAAAAGCATAGTCAACTTCAAAGCAGTATTTAAGCATATTTGGAATGATGATCACTCCAAAACCCAATTCTAGCATCAGTTGGTCTGTTGCAGAATACAGTACATGATTTTACACCCGGTTCACTCAGGAATTCTGACTTGGGTGGAGAATTCTGGTTATGCCTGTGGGGGCTGGGCTAAGAAGTCAGGACTGACCTGAGCAGAGCTTGCAGGCTCAATGTCATGCTGACTGTGATACCCCTAGCTTTGGCAGTTCTGTGCTTTAATAGAAGTTCTGCTACATCAAGGACCATTAGCCTTACACTGAAGAAACACGCCCTTCATGCTGCTCCTGTTGACTCTTAAATCTTCTGGGAGACTATTCTGTGACAGTAGTTAAAATCAACAACAACCAGCCAAAAGAAGACCCAACACCAAAAAAATCCCAAAGCAAAGAACTGTTATTCTGTTTTTCAAGTTGTGTGTCAGAGCTCTAACAATCCAATTAGCAGGGGAGTCTGGTTTTTGAAGTCTTTGTTGAATGTTCAGTTTTCTGTGGAAAGAAAAAAGCTTTATTTCTCATGTTTTAATTTGTCTTATTTTAGAGGAAAATGCTGGAAGAAAGCAAACTAAGCCAGATGGATCCAAATATTGAGTACTCTGAGAACGTGGATTTCTGTGAATGATGCTGACCTTAAGACTAGGCAGTTGTCTTCTTTAGAGTAAAGCTATTTATTTTTTTGTAAATTATTATGACTCTCTGAAATTGAATAGACTGAAATTTTCTTTGGTATTTTTTGTAATTACTATATGAATATTTACAAAGAACTTGCAGTAAAAAAGATGTTTGAAAGATAACGTGACGTGTCGTTCCTTGCTTTGTTTTTGACAAAGGCTTAACTTTGGCTGTTCGTGGGTTTTTTTGTTTTTTTGCCTTGAAAACAGGAATTATTGGTAGTGCAGAGACTAAGCAGGCTTGCTAGAACTGATGCTTGGAGGTCGTTAGGGTGGCTAAGAAACTTTGAGTAACGCAGTTTGCTGTGCAGACGGGTAACGATAGATCAGTACGGGAGGTGCTGTGGAGAAGGTTCTTTGTCCACGGTGTCGATGTCCTTTGCCACACATCCTGGGTGGTGGCTTGCTGTTAACTTCCTCCAACCTCGTGATGGATGGGTAAACTGGAGCAGATGGGAACAGAGTGGTTCCTTAATGGTGTCTTTACTCTTTCTGAGTAACTGAGATTTACAAGCCTTGCTGTATTTATCTGAGTAAGTCCTGTGAAAACAGTGGAACTGCACTTGGAATAAATGTCTGTTTGAAATACAGGGATTGCAGAATTAAGTTTCTGCTGTATCGAGTGTTCACAGTAGAATTGTGCATGTGAGAATGACTTAAACTGCATTTGCTATGTCAGGCTGGGTACACTAGAAAGCGTTACTGGTTATTCTGAGCCCTGTTCATTTGCTGTTCATGATCATTGAGGGTACTGCGTGTCTCAAAAGCAGGCTGCATTTTCTGGATGACTTTATAAGTAGTGCAACAAGGGGTCAGAATACTGGTCTTTGTGTGTCTTGTTCTTTTTCAATTAAGTGGTTGTTAATAAGTGTCACTGTTTTCCCACTTTTATATATTTATACACTTGCAAGCACAAATCGTTCTGTCCCAGCTCTGGAGCACAGTCACTTCTGCTTGGTCAGAACACCCATCAGTGCTTTGTGCTATTGTTCTGTTGATTCATGATCCTGATTCCATGTCTGTGCTCATAAAAATGATTAATATCTTATCTGAATGCAACTTGAATGATGTTGCATTATGCATGATGGGGATCCATCTAAGTTAATCTTTACTGCATGCAAAGATAACAAATAAAGTTTTCTTTCCACAGAACGTGTGTGCATGAGCAGTGTTGTGTAGTCTTCAGGGTACCTTAAGGTAGGAGCAGTACAGCTGACAGAGATCTGCTTTCAGGCAGAAGGAGAGGTCCATGTAGTGATCTCTGCAGGTGATGCTGTTGGGAGCAGTTGCAGAAGATGGTAGAAGTTGCTGCAAGGTAAGATACAGTGCGTTTTCCTTAGTTAATCTGTTTTCATTGTTGTGCTTGTGTTTACGCTTAATGCTCTTCTAGTGCCTGGACGATTTCAAGACCTGGATAGTGAAATCTAGCATGGCAGCTTGTGACATCCATGCTGCTGACCGAAGCCTTTCTCTGTGATCCAGTACAAAAGAGCTTGGTGCCATCCAGCAGCGGTCAGTGGTATTACAGCCCAGCGCAGTGAGCTCTGGAGGTTAGTGTAGAGAGGGAAAAAAAGAAAAAAGGTCACTGTGAAATTCATGATGTAATGATGAATTCCAGCAACTGAGCACAGTCATGTAGGAAACATGTTTCATCTACTTACTTTGAGTGCCTTGATGTTGATGCACGTATTTTCATGTTTTCCTTTGTGCTGCAAAGACTTAAGGGGGAGGAGTTGCTGACTGCACTGGGAGCGTGTGTTACAGTGAACAGTTCTTGTGAAATACGTGAGGTGGGCACCCTCAGCCAGGTGCTGTGGAACAGGAATTCCCTGCAGTGTATTGCTGGGGTATGGACTGAGTTCATCCTGTCCTCATCGTCCAGACCTCTTCCAGGTGAAGAGGGAATCATTTGCCATAGCAGGTCTTGTGATTCTATAGACAGGGGGACTTCCTCCCTGCCCCCTCCCCCCAGTCCCAACTTTTTTTTTCTTTCTGTAAAAGAGATAAAATTAATTTCATTCAGATCAGCAGAAAAACTGGAAATGTTCTTAGGCTCCATTACTGGGATTTATGTGTGTTTTGTGCAAAATCTGCCAAGTACCTATCAGGCCCAGAAGTAAGTGGCCAGACTTAACATCCTTGCTCTTCTCTAGAGAAAGGCTGTTTGCTTTTCCATTTCGTTCCATGCTCTGCTCTGTGGATCACTTCTTCCAGGAATATACGTCTGGAAGAGCTTGTTCTCCTAAAGGGGAAAGATTAAAAAAAAAAAAAAAAAAAGCCTTTTTCTGTGAGACTTGAGTTCCTCCTCATTTGTCACTTACGAGACCACTTGGACATAAAACTGGGGATTCTTGCTCATCTGAAACACAGATTGGTGGTTTTTTTGTGGTCACATGTAGTTTTGGGAATTCATTTTCTTTTGCCATTTCAGCACAGCTTTATGTGTGAAGGCTGCTCGTATTTTTGCTTGCTGCCGATAGCTAAACAGCACCTGCTCAAAGACTACCAGTGTCAAAGTATGTTTTGGTTATTTTCTCCTCCTGTTGCCTTCTTTCTTCATTACCAACTTAGGACTGGAAAGCAAGCGTTTAAGGGATGTTTATACCAGAGATGATAATATGTTAAAATATGTCTCCTTCAGAACTGCCCAGCACCACCAGCGCTTCAGCTTCTCCTTGACCCCAGCTGAACAAAACACCTACCTTACATCCCGTTAGTTTTAAATGCTTTTGCTTTGAGATCCACTGATAAACCTCTAGGGTTCTCACAGCTTATCTGGTGTTTGAGTTATTTTGGCTCTGCTCTTAATGATGCTCTATTTAACCACAAATATTGGTTTGGAGAAAGTAGGAAAAAAAAACCAAACAACATTTTTTTTTTTTTTGCTAGTATTTTAATACCAGTAAGGCAGCAGGCATTTGACTTCTCCCACTCTCCACCCTTACTTGTGATTTGAGCCATTTTAATACCTGCTTCTATCTTTATTGCAGCTTTCTAGCAAATGAAATGCTTTACCGAAGGTCACAGTAAACAGCAGTAATTCACAGTGTGATTTGTTCACCATGTTGTCCTGTTGCAGTCCCTGAGGAAAGACTTGGGGGCAGCTCTGACAGCAGCTCCTTGGCACTGTGGGAAGCCCAGGAAGGCTTTGCTTCAGGCAGCCATTTTGGTTTGTTGAAGTAACACCTGAGAGATGCGGTGCCAGGGTGGTACGTGCAGGAGGTAAACTTGCACTCAAGGAGAAAGCCGGGAATGAACCAGGTGAAACAGAAACCTCTGCCCATCTGCCCGACTGTCACACTGCAGGGATCGGAGAAGGACACTGCCACACAAATTCATCATGACCAAAATACTGGTGTCCCAGTTTGGATGCACTGTACTGTGACTGGGGCTTCCAATATGATCAGTGATGTTCTGCTGCCCTCCAGCAGCTCAGTTACTCCTTTCCGTGTCTAAGCTCTCCTTCTTCAGGCAAGTTGTCAGCCTTCCACGCAGCATGATTCGGTCAGATCCTATCCAAAGCAGACAAGGGAGACGGAATGGATGTGATCACTGGTTGTGACAACAAGCAGCACAGAGGCAGCTGTGTGCTGTCATGTTTAGTGGCCTCCTTTCTCTTCCCTATTCCCCTGAGTTCTTGCACTTTAGATGACTTGATCCAGCTGCTGCCTGGAAGTCCATGTTTGTATAAGAATAGTGCTTAGGTGATCAGTCCTTAAGACTTTGGCAAAAGGCTCAATGTGTTCTGCCTGGAGCTTTGGATAAGCTGTAAACATTGTTTGCTTCCTACCAATTAAAATCTTATTCTCCATGAAATCTTGGCTTTTAAAAATAATCTGTGTAATCCTTAAGTATGTCAATGTATTCAGGCTCAATTTATAGCATAAATGGGAAATGCTGTGGTCCTTTGGTTAGTTTTCATACCATGAAAGCAGTAAGGTGTTTAATTTGAAGATTCTGACGCTCATTTTCAAGTTAAGAGTGAAGTTTTGGTATCTGGAATCATAATGAAAACAGAATGGCTCATTTCCTAAGGAAATAATGTGTATCTCTGGTCTTCCCTTTTCATCTACCCACTGCAGTTATAGCTTGAACAAGATGTAGTTGAATGTCAGGCATTTTAGAATGAAACCAAGATGATAACTCAATTAGCAGATTAATTACTCATGATAATGGTAGCATTATGGTGTACTCCATGACTCAGTCAAGCAAGACCTGATTCTTCCATGAGCTTGTAGAATAGTCCCTTCTGAGCTATTAAATGTTTCGGAGTATCAAATTCAGCTATCTGACCATTTTCCAAGACTAAAATCCTGTGAACAATAAAACAGAAGTATAAGTTTGGGAGGATACCAGCAACTGCAAGAAACTTAGCTATTTGTACTTGTTTCTGGAATAAACTGAAGTACTGGGTGAAAAAAAGGGTATGATAGGGCTTGAAATGCATTATATAGGCATAAGCAATCTTCAGTTAACCTACTGTTGCCTAGTTGATATAAGATAGCTCCTAAGATCTATAGCAAAGCTTTGAGGGTTAAGCAAGGAAAGGACAAATGGAATTGTTCTCCAGGGTTTTATCTAGTTCATACAGGCTGCCTAAGTTTTCCTTCCTCCTTAGGAAGGTAGCTGAAAATATTACCTGTCACAGTCCATGATGGTGTTTATCCGGTGAGCTATTGTTAACACTGTGCTCTCTTTGAATTGAGTCCGTAGGGCAGACTGAATGTGAAGGTCAGTTTCTATATCTATTGCTGCTGTGGCCTCATCTAGAATAAGGACTTTGGCTTTCTGAAGAAGTGCTCTGGCCAGGCAAACCAGCTGCTTTTGACCAGTGCTGCAAGTAAGAAAAGAGATGGTAAATTAAAAGCAGCAGTCATTTTTCCCTGGGGTCAAAGGACGTGATTAATTTGAAATCAGTAATGAAAGGGTGATTGAGGCTGGTGGCACTGCAGGTAACAGTATGAAACAAGAAGCTGAGAAAACAAAAGTTGTATATTACTGTAGCACTCAGAAGACCTGCACTTGAAGTATTTCAGCACATGAAGCACTGCACAAACACAAGTTGCAGTGATTCAGTGTCAGAGGTTCTCCACTCTCAATTATTTAATGCTGTCAGATATGTCAATCATGCAGTAATTTGCTGTATGGGTATTGCCCTCCCCTCCCCCCTTATTTATTTACTTATTATAAATCAGACTCCTTGTCCTGCTAGTTGCATGTCCTCCTAGCCCACAGGCTGGTACAGCCCTGCCACTGTCTTTCTGAAGATAAGGTACCTTAGGTTTTCCCCTTGGTCAGTGCACTTATATTCCAACTGCTCTGGCAAATCTGCAACGAAGTTCTTGAGCTGAGTCAGTTCCAAAGCTGTCCAGATGTCTGCATCAGTGTACTGGTTTAATGGGTCAAGATTCATTCTTAGAGTGCCAGAAAACAAAACTGGATCCTGAACACAGAGACAAATAACTCTTGAAATGAATTATATTAAAGGGCACTTTGGTTTTCTCTGCTGAGTATGAATCTGGCTGATTTTATATGGAATGGGAGACTAGAATGGTCTAGAGGTTATTTTCAACAGAAATTTCAGAATGTTCCCCTTCTCACAGACTCTTTCTAAACCCCTTCTACGTGTTAAGACTTATAGCTCTGCTGAAAAGTTCTGGAAATTAATGTAATACCTGGGGGATGACAGTTATCTTCATTCTGAGGTCATGGAGACCTAGTTGAGCAATGTCTTGTCCATCAATTAGAATCGCTCCTTCTGCAGCTTCCACTAATCGCAGCAGTCCTGCAGCAAGAGTAGACTTTCCAGCTCCTGTTCTTCCAGTTATGCCAATCTGCGAAGTGCAGTGTAAATCTTAGATGTTAATCATTTCTCACAGTTGGAAAGGCCTGTCTGTAGTTAGTTGTTCTTGGCTGGTGTATGGCCTTTGAAATGGATGGTCTTGCACAGATCACTTTTGTAGGGCTGTTCAAGGCATTCTTAAATCTTTTCAAATTTGTGACTGTTTTGTATGGAAGCCAATCTTGAAAGCAATTTCTGTGCTGTAACTCTGCTAATCCTCTGTGAAATGAAATTTCACTCAGAAAAATGTATAGTGCATGGAGCAATCCTGGAAACACCACTTTTTACTAGAAGGGGTGTACAGTGTGATTGAAGAGAAGGGCTCGTCCCTTACCAGTTCTCATGCTTACAAGTTACTGATGCAGAGCAGAGACTGCATCTGTCCAGATCTCATCATTGCAAAGCATTGTTCACACTTGAGCTCTTCTGAAAGCTCTTACTTACCTTCTCTTTTCCATTGATGGTTAGATTGATGTGCTTCAGAGCTAACTCCAAATTTGGTCTGTATCGTAAACTATAGTTTCTAAATTCAATTCTTCCTTCAGTAAGCCAAACTTGACCTTGAAGTTTGTCATTTAGAGTCCAGGGTGCCTAGACAGATGTAAAACATGAGCAGTGTATAAAGCTGATTCAGATAACCAAGTGAATTAGCCTTATTGAAACGGGAATCTTATGAAGACGTGTATGCTGTATTCTTCCTGATCAGTTCACTGTTTCCAGAAGAGAAAAGGGTCTCTAACTTTCATACTGCAAATGTGGCTTTTTACTTTGTGCAGAGATCTCAGTCACCTTAACTGAAAATGGGGATAAACATTTATTTGCATATCAGAGTTCTGATATTTAAGTGTTTCAATAAAAAGGTTTGTGTCTCTATACACAAGGCTGTGAAAGAAGTCTCATTTTGTATATCAGGTCAGCATATGGAGAAATAATTTTAATGATTACAGAACAAAAATGATTGCACTGGAGATTCTTAGTGGCTAAAAGGCTACCTAGTAGCCATCAGTTATCAGAATTGCATCTGAACTTGCACAGTAAATACATACTCCAGATATGGGCAGAAAACACGGCTCATTCATTCCAGGACTGTTAACGAGTGAAGCTATTTTAATGACAAATCTAATGCTTAAGTGTTACAAGGAAATACAGTGATCTGAGGTTATAAAACGAGCCACGTCAGTTGGATTAGAAAGGCTACAGTGTTTTAAAGGAAATACAACGCCTTTCAGAAGGGCAAAAACAGGGAACAGTAAAATGTGACTGGCAGCGATGGTGACCTGACTAGCACAAGGTAACAGCTGGCTGGCTACCTCTTTGGGAGTCCTGGAGTATTCGCTCACTCTCTCCACAGAAACAATGTTGTTTTCAATCTCTGTCCAAGAGCGCACCATCCAGTTCAGAACACCAGTTATCTAGCAGAAAGGAGCAGAAACACTAAGGCAGATAAAAGAACTTCGATGTGTGCTCACAGGTACTCATTATGTTACTTTATTGTATGTTTACAAAGGCATCCTCATCAGCTAATTACTTGAGAAATTATCTCTTCAAAGGCTAAAAAATAAACTTTGACAAGTCTCTGTGGTTATAAGGCTTTGTTAAAGAGGCTCACCAGCTCCCTCTGAAATGCTACTGTTTGGGTACTAAAAGGTAGTGTGACTATCCCATAGGCCATTCTATAGCTAGTCTACAAGCAAATAAGACACACTGAAGAATGTACTTCAGGTGCTTGGAGCATACTGTGACTTAAGCATGAGGCCAGATGCAGGAGGAAAAAGACAGCTGCTGCATATGTTTTATGGTCCCAAAGGGGCTGTGTGCTCCAGTTGCTCTGGGTCAGCAATGACAGCAGGGGAGAAGGCATTCAGAAAACTACAGAAAGAACTAATGACTTCTTAGAGAATGAAATGGTAGCCGAAATTAAAATTTGATTTTGGTGCAGTGTAAGCATGGTATTACTACTACCTGAAGAGCATATGAAATGGAGAAGCCTGCAGTTCCTGGCCTAAGGTGTGTTCTGCCAATTGCTGCAAATAGTGCTGCAAACAGTACAATGCCATTGCCTAGGAACTCCATGTTTGTTGCAAGCCACCTGCAAGAGAAGATTACAGAGCTGTTGTTGGGTGCCCTGCTACTTTTTACCCCATGGCATCTTGTTTGTACCCCCAGCAGCTCCACAATTGTTCTGCAGAGTGTACAACAAAGATCTTGCCATGCCCTGGTTGCTGTTATCATCTGCCTTGTAGCTCGCGAGTGACTCCAGTCTCTCCAGACTGGTTAGCCTGTGGTCTCTGTTAGGATTTTATCCAAGGGCAGCTGGATGAGCAGCTGGCACAATTTATTCAATTAATTATCTAACCTTTCTCACTCTGCTACTCCTCACCTGCTCATGACAGGTGGTAGATGGATTCTGCATATACTACATGTCCTATGCACTGTCATATATGTACCCAGATAGGCCTGTTATTACTACAGTTTCTTGCATTTAGGACATTGGATGGTACCTCTAGCCACGTGTGAGCACGTGTGCCCAGTCATACAACAGAGAGGGAGCATGCTGGTTGTGTGAGGAGCACATTGCCAGAGAGGGGTGTGTTATGAGTGATAAATGTAAGAGACTATCCTACCCTCACATCGCTGCATCAGTGTCTCATCTTCTGTGTACCTCCACCCCTGCCCCAAGAGCAGCTCTCTCCACTCACAAGAGCCATGGCAGTAAAGTGTAATTTCCTCTACTCTGCAGATTTGTACCTGTCAGCAACAGCTCCAGGGAAGCATATTCTCAGATTCTCATCCACTAGGCAGTTGCTTTTCAAAATAAACCTCTCCTGGTCCTTGTAAGCACGGATCACGCTGCTCCCCTGGAAGGTTTCTGAAATGTGGGAGTAGATTGGTGATCTGCTGGCAGCCTCCATGCGTCTGAGCTGGCAGGAGGTGATGACATAGAAATGCTGGTACAAAGGGAAATGGAAAGAGAAGTGACTAGACAGTTAACATCTCTGTTGAGATGCTCTATATAAAATTTGGAAAGGGCTCAGCAAGTGCAACAGTATGTACTATCCTACTGTTGTAAAACCTAATGGGCAGGCAGGAGATGCCCTTAAAAGGTGAGGTAGTGTTTCTGCCTGTGTTATGTCCTGTCATCATTAAGAATAACCCCACAGTTGGGTAATGCGGGAAAGCCAATGTGTTTTAACTCTCAGAGCCTCTAAACTTATTCTTGCTTTCTACTGTAGACTAGCCCTTTGCCTGACTGAGAATGGAGGCATACTTGCACTTTTACATCCCTTCCTTCTATTTAGTCTTACCTGGCAGAGCATTTGAGCTCAGTGTGGGAGCTGCTTGGTGTACATGGCTGTATTTAAAAAAAAAAAGCAGCACAGGAATGCTGAAGGAAAGGAAAAATGCCTTTGGTCTTAATACGATTTCATGTACGCTAATGGAGATGAGGAACGTAGCCCCAGGGCAGGTTTGATTTGGGCAGCAGAAACTTAGAAGTCTCTTCATTCCGAAGACGTTGTGCTCTGGGAGGTTGAGGTGATGTGGGAAGAGTTGATGTTATTCTTGTTCAGGTGCAATTGGAGATTGTGAAACTAGTTTCTGC
Organism: Pavo muticus; assembly: GCA_016647715.1. NCBI lineage: Eukaryota > Metazoa > Chordata > Aves > Galliformes > Phasianidae > Pavo > Pavo muticus. The sequence goes on along the minus strand of JACDJE010000168.1, from coordinate 773,172 downwards.
ATGTCTCTGCCCCTAAGAAGTGGGAGCAGGCTTTCCACAGAGATATGGCTATGCTGTTCTATTGTTTATGTATACTATGAGCTCCTACCTGGAATACAGCATAAAAAGCAGTCAAGGGCACTATGGCCATTGCTGCCTTTGGTGTAGCCACTATAATCACAAGGTAGATCTCAAGCAAGTTGAACAAGAATCCCAGTAAGGACTTCATCTTGTCAGGGATGATAGAATCAATGGCATCCATCTCTTTGGAGAAGCGGTTCAGCAAGTTTCCAATGGGTGTCTCCTCAAAGAAGACTGTTGGGGATCTAGCAACATTCCTCAGCAACTGCAGAAACAGCTTGTGTGAAGCTAACACGCCGCCTAGAAAGACTGCTGCTGTGGACACAAATCTGACAACAGCTGTAATTTAAAAAAATAATCATTATTACTGGGTCTGAACAGAGTTACCTTAGAGATCCCTTTTGTGAGATCATGACTTTGATTTAGTGTGAATGCTGTATTAGTGAAAGGAACTGGCTCTCTCTTCAGCAATAATTAAGCCAAACCTCGGGATCTGATGTTGGATACAAGGGTGTTCGATGGAAAAATGTAGTTCTTCATTGCTGATTTTTGTCTTTTTATTTTTTTGCTTAGGGTCCAGCTCATACATTTCCAGCAGGAAGTGAAGACACTTTATCATGGTCTGCTAAAAGACACAGAACACTTCTAGCGTACTATGAGGCAGGATTTCAAGCAGTAACACTGGAAATATTGTTTAGATCCCTTAAAAATTCTCTTTATGCATCAGAGCCCATAGTTTTAAGTCCCATGCCAAACTTTTAGGGCTGGTGCCAAGAACCTGGGAGATGTGAAGCCCGTGGGTATGCACTTGTTTGTATTGTGAGAAAAACATCCTGAATATGGGAAATGGAGATGGAAACAATTGGGTGAGAAGTTAAACGAACCTTGAATGACTCCTAGTGCACCAAAGACTCCAACTCTCAGCTCTGTGTATTGTTGTGTACCATTGTGTACAGGGTCTTCTGTCCACACGCTGAGCCAATAACCACGAAAAAATGATACACCTTGCTGAGATGTGAACAACAAAATGATGTAGGCACACAGTGGTAAGCCTGTTGCCCTCAGGTAGGCTGCATAAACTGAAGCATTAACCTAGAGTGAAGCAATAAGGAAAAAAAAAAGTTGGAAGGCTTAAGCTTGTTAGTGAGGAAAAATAGCTCTGAGGCAAGGAATGGTTTATTAGGGCATATCTACTCAGTTTTATGTTTTGAACCATAGCAAAAATTATTTGATTTTCCAGGTGGATGAATAATGAAGTCATAAATAAATCTATGGTGTTAACCAGTAATTGTAGGCAACTGATGAATATTGTTGTGTTAGCTGGTGTTACTGCTGGAATGAAGATGAGACTTTCCTTACGCTGGGCAGAGATTTATGTTTGTTGTAGGTGTGAATGAGAGCTGGTATGTATCCTGCTGACTGCCCGCAGGACTAACTGCTGAGTGGCAGAGGTGAGGAGATCCCAATCTTCCTAATACTTTGCTTCTTCAAGCTCACTGCAGCCCCCTTTTCAGATGTCTGACATCTTCCTCATCTCTAACAGTAGCAGTGTGTAGTTTTCAGTTATTCTTTTCCTCTCCACATTTTACAACTACAGTGTGTCTTGAGTACACATCCTATCCATGACTGACTCCTCCTAACTGGAATCCCACATCTGCTTCTTTGCTTATATAGTACCCCCCCCGCCTTGGCCTTTTGAAATGTTTCTCATGGGCAGGATGAGAACACCCCTTCTCACCAGCCTCAAGAGTCTGCAGGCAGACACAAGGTCACAAGTTCCTTGTAATCTGTACTCTTCTGTCCTTTACAGCAATTCACCCGGACTGCCTCTGTTATATTCTCCCTTCAGGTCAGTTTTCAAATCAGGATCATAAATCACTTTTTCTTCTCTCATTCCCATAATGTATTTTCTGCAATGTATGTGTTACTACTTTTATTTTTAAAAAGGTGCTTAGATGGGGTACGTGGGGAGATACAGTTTGCATAGAAGGTGCTATATAAAATAGTGCTGAAATGACTTTGTCTCAATTATAGGGCAGATTTGTACAGCTCAGCTGACTTTCCTGGAGCTGCACTTCGGCAGAGAGCTGACCCCTGAGTGGGTCAGTGATAAACCCGCAGTACCTCTCTTCACCCGCAGAAGAAAAGTGCTGTGCTTACCCTGCCGTGCTGAGTTTTCTCTCCCCTGGTTAATCTTCCTTCAGTGACTTCAGCAGTAGTACAGTCTTGACTTACAGGAATGGTCTCCCTTCCCATAGCAGGAGATTTGACTGAATTGTCACTTCATAAAGAAAACAAAAATCCTTTCAATTTTTAGCTAAGGCAGTGAGCCTTCTAGAAGGTATTTATATCCAGGAAATCCTACCACCATGTATTTTTATTGTAGAGAGTAAAGCTGAACTGCTCTTCCTTTTTCCCTAGAGTGCATTTCTAACATTTCTTAAAGTGGCAGTGCACTTTTCCCAGAGTCAAATGGGATGTGAAAGTTGGAGAAGCTTACCCTTATTCATCTGCTCTGCAGTCACGCTTTTTTTAAAGGCTGTTGTTTTTGGGGTCCTCCAGAGTGACCCCAGGAACTGTCCATATGTATCACAAGCACTGAGCTCTGTCAGGTGTAGCTATTAACAAGCAGAAGCTTGAGCGTTCACTGGCTGTAGTTGGTGTGAAACAAGTCAGACCTTACAGCCCTGCTGGGAAGTGGAGCAAGCAGATGTATCTCCATGCCTAGTACTGAGCTCCAGGACAGATTCTGTCCTGATTCTTCAAGTGAAATATGGAAAAAATGTTTGTAAATGTCCATATTCAAAAGCTGTTCCTTACTTGTTCTTTAGTTTTGCTTGTTTGCTGTTACTAGTGAAGACCAATCCCAAACCATCTTCATACTCATTAAGAAACTCTTGTACGTTTGTATGGACTTTCAGAGCAAGTTCTTTGGCATCTGAGACAGCTTTAAGCTTACCTAAAGAGCTTGTCCTTTGTCGGATTGTTTCTAGAGGTGATGGTGTCTCTGACGTCCCCTGCAGCTGTAAAAATAAATGCACTATTTCCTCTAAGTGCTTGTTAATATTACTTTATCCTGTTACAGTCTTTGAGAAACTGGTAAAAGAGAGAAAAGATTACAAATAATTGTTCATAAGGATAGAAATACCGAAGTGAGGCTTGAAAAACTGCACATATAGTGGGTAATTATCTTAAGTGCATGATTGAATTTTCTTCTTAGCAAACAACAAAACCCAGTTTTGAGGTGATGACTCAGCTAACTCGACTGGCATTTTTTCCACTAAAAGCGACAGCTTATTGTGATGGAATTCCTGCTCAGAATGTCCTTCACAGAACTACACTTACGATTGGCTTTTTCAGTTTTGTTCTCTTTTCCCTCTTTCTAGCAGCAGACTCCAGTTCATTAAGTATAACATTATGGAAACAAGAATGGTACGTCTGGGAAAAACAATTCCAATTAGCTTGCATTACCTGGAAAACCAGAGCATGCCTTCTCTTCTGCAGAACTGTGTGACTGAAGAAACTCTGCAAAAGCCCCATTTCTCTCTGAAAGTTCTTGGTAGGAACCAATTTCTGCGATTGTTCCATCCACCAACACAACAATGTTGTCCACTTGGTGCAAAACGCTGATCGTGTGAGTCACAAGAACACGAGTCTGAATAAACAGGGAACAGTTACAATTGTTCTGGTGCTCCCGTTCACGTGAGTTGTTGCAATTAACTGTCTTCTAAGACATCCTCAGAGCTGTAACTTTTACTAATGTGAGATTATTTTTTTATTTGTTCCTGTCACTTCTGAGTGTGTCTTTGTCAAAGTTCATCTCTGCAGCATGGCTTTGTAAGTGGAAAACTAAGGAGAAAATCACGGGGAAAACAAAAACTAAGTGGAAAATCATGAGTGGAGAGGTGAACCAACTTGCTCCGTGTCATGGCACAAAAAAGCAAAGATGGGAACTGATGCTTGACTTCTCAGATTAGCACCATGTAGGAGGACCTTTTGCAGGATTCACTGACCAGTCCCATGTTGTTGACTCTACTCAGGCTGAAGCTCCTAAGGAGAGTGATGGTAACTGGAGAGTCTATCACGTTCATTGTCATTGATGTCAGTATTCCAGAAAGAAATTTGTGTCTGAAAACTTTTTCAGACTGAATAAAACTACATTGTCAACTTGTAACATGAAAAAAAAAATAGAGGTGCCCTGTCATCCCTTCTTATGTATCCACATTTATCATCTGTATTGTCTGACAGCAGAGAAATACTAAGGTATACCAATGCAACCAAATGCAAAGAAGAGAGGAGGTTTAAGATGGATCTTAAGACTGAAATTTAAGTGATGAACAGTTGGGTGATGAGAACTATAACGGTGCTGCTATCAAAAATGATGGGATGAGATATGATAAAGTGAAGAGAGTAGACACTTTTTCCAAACTATACTAGAAGTAAATCCCAAAGCAGGAAAAATCGAATATTGACAGAAGACCTTAGAACAACAGCTTCGCTGTAGAAGTAAGGCTGGAATTAGGCATGTGGTTTGAGTGAAGATAAAGGCAGTCTTTCAGAAGAACCTAACCTTTCAGTCTTCCTCCTCCTAGCTGAAATTCACTGCAAGACCTCTCTGCAATCTATGCAGCATGTTGGTTACCCATGCTACTAACTAGTTTTGCCACTAGCATAAATAAGTAAAAAAACCATGAGCCTTTGATAAAGTAACTCACGTGACTGGAAACGTTCGTGAGGTCTTTATGACTGGATACATTTTGTGTCTTTTACAGTTCAGAATTTATAACAAACCTTATCCTTCAGTAAACCATTGGGCCCAAGAACATGTTCAAAAATGTGCTGTCCAACGTGGGCATCAACGGCAGAGAGGGGGTCATCTAGTAGGTAAATGGAAGACCTTTGGTACACAGCACGAGCGAGGCTTATTCTTTGTTTCTGTCCTCCAGATATATTTATTCCCTGTAAAAATGCATTGGTACTGCTTATTACTATGCTATGGTATAATTGTCAACTCGTGACTCCTTTTACACTGAGGTTTTATGAGTTGCTTATTATTAAATGACGGTCTCTTTCTCTCCTCTCCCTCCCACCATATTGGGCTCCTGAGATGCTGAGGCAGAGGCCTCTTCTCTTGAGAAACTCCACTCTCCTGCAGAAGAGGACCCATGAATGACCTGGATTTGTTTACTATGTCTGGCACATCTCTCATATCTCTAGTTACATTAACTATGAAGAGGTGGGCTCGAGACCCTTTTACATTATAGCCCAACTTTTCAGAAATTCCTGAGTACTTGCCCTTGCAAGTTTAATTCCTTTCTTGGTGTTTTAAGCAGGACATCCAAAGTTGAAGTTAATCATGTTTGGTACCTTTTCCATAAAACAGTACCTTCTCGCCTATTTCACTCTTCTGCCCTGCAGGAAAGCTCTCCAAATCAGGTTGCAGTGCACAAGCATCAACCACTCTATTAAACCATGTTTCATCCATCTCCTTCCCAAAGAGAATATTATCTTCCACTGAAGCATTCTGTATCCAAGCTTGCTGGGGGACATAAGCTGCTGTGCCCTACAAAAACAGAAATAGAAGATGTTATCAGTCTCTTTTTCATAAGTACAACCTGGTACTGTGTGAATCCGTCTTTGAAGAAACAACATCCCAGTTAGCTTTATGGAAATATGCAATGACCTCAGAGTGCTTTGCAAAATGAAAGGGTCCTCACCCTGCTCTTTTACAGAAGAAGAAACAGGTGCAAGTGACGTGACTTACCACAGTGCCACGATAGCTCACTGTCAGTGTGGGAAATGGAACTGGATCTCCAAAGTCCTGTTTCAGTTCCAGGCACATTAGAGAGCTCTTAAGCACCTCTCAATGATTAAATGTAGGCTGCTATGCTATAACCTTTGTTAACATTCAGCAGTGAGTTTTCATCAAGTACGTGATGCCTTAGTTTATGCCTCGCTGTTCTTGAATATAGCCTAATTAAAAGCAAATGCTCAAGGAAAAATTTACCTTCATAGTCACACAGCCATCCATCTTTTCCAGGTCACCGAGTAATGCTGACAGCAAGGAGGACTTTCCAGCACCCACTTGGCCAACTACAGCTAGCAAGGAGCCTTGTGGTATGGTAAGATCTATCCTATAGAGAGAAGAGACCCCCCCCCCCACCCCCTTCCTGATCACTCTGACCACCTTTTAAATACACTTCCTAAAAGAAAACAAGCAAAATTATTGCTGTTGAGATGCAGCAGTAAAAAATGCATGCTTCTAATTTCATATAATTTCACAAGGTTGCTCTTTTTGTTATGCTAACATTTTTCAGAAGCACAGGATTCATCCCCTCAGAGGCACGTTCAGCCAGAAAGTCTTCGTCCAAATCTGCATTTGGATTTCAAACCAAGATTGAGGACACAGACTCCCACTCTGGATACGGACTAGCCCAAAGTACTGGATAGTATTTCTTTAAAACTGCAGTGCCTTTTGAAATAAGCATGCAGCGATTGTACACCGCCAATTCCACTTCTTAAATCAATCTGATTCCACAATTCAACCAATAATTGTGTAAGCACAGTCTCTACGTATTAAGGCAGTATCTAAATACAGAGACCTTCCTGTTTCTGTGCTCTCATTAGGACAGGAATAGAAGAAAGAATCCATTTTATCTGACTTAATAATTGTTTAGATTCAGTGTGAAATACGAAGCAGACTCAGAAACCTCTACGTATTCTATACTGCTTTCACTTTGGGCCCTGAAGAATTCATTCATTCAGCTCCCACTCTGACCTACGGAACTGAGCAGACTGAACTTAAGACTGTACCTTCTAAGACAAGGAGAAGTGTCTTTGCTCCAGCAGAAAGTTCCATTTCTTATGATGATACTTGCCTGTACTAAAATATGAGGAGAAACAGAACATCTGTAAATTCAAAGGTAACTACAGAAAACATCCCTGTGTTTCAGTATGTACTTTTATAAAAATCAACCTTAAGTATCAAAAGAAGGGGCTGATTACCAGATTAAATTTCATTGTTAGAAATTACTAGGCCTCAGAAACAAAATGATGGTAAGGGGGAAATAATTTTCTCTCCTGGCTATGGCAGGCACCATAGTGGAAGCTGAACAATGGTAGCTATTCCTCTTGTGAGACAACAAAACTAACACAAAAGCTCACCACAATTAGAAGTGTTTCTGTTTGAGCTTTCAGGATTCAGTTCTTCCAGATTCAGAAAAGCTGCTAAGCGTTTTAAAGAAACTTTGGCCTGAAATGAACACAAACACTAAGATTTAGAATAGAAGGGGAAATACAACTAAAAGACTCAACCCGAAAACCCACTGAAGACTGTTGACTAGGTGCTGTGTTGCAGATGCTGCAGGCTTAGATGGACAAATGCAGCTCTTCCCTAAGTTAACTGCCTTTACTTTCACTTAGCTCACCAAAAAGGTTTTGTTCTTCTATGCGTTTTTTTCTTCCGTTCGCATTTGATATTGGTGCATTTTCCTCCAAATTCATCTTGCAGTATTCTTAGCAATTGCTCCTGCATATGAAGAGCCGTGACAGCCTTCTTGTGGTGCAGAAGAGAAGCGCAATTTCCCAATTTCTCACTGAAAAATGACTTGCTTTTATCTCTGCCTTGGCCTAGCAAGGTTTCCCTGATCTGCCATGGAGATTTTTTCCCCTCTGCTTCGATCTCTGTGATTAAAAGTGGATCTAGAAGCCCATCTCAGGTCTGCTGTTCTTGTGATATAAGACTAACAGGTAATTAATGCTTCCAGAAGTGAAGCACAGATACTGCCCAACGGAAAAAGCATTAGAACCCTGCCTCACACAGCATGATGCTTATGAGGCCCTGAAAGATTCAAGAACTATTCCTGGGGACTGTTTTGTCAACATGTGGAACCTTTTTGAAAAACAGTACTTAAAAAATACTTTTAGCTGCAAGTCCTTGCACTTCACTGTTTCAAAATAGCAATTAAATAGCTGACCTGAGTCTCAAAGCCATTAAGACATTCTGACCTTTACCTTTTAATGGTGGTATGTAAAAAAACACTTGTGACCAAAGAAGAAGAAACATAGCCTGCAATTAACCTGGACAGCAGCATTTATGGAGAATGGCAGGAATGAGTGCGCGGTGTTGAGAATGTTGATCAGTGTTAAAGATACAAAGGCCTTCTGAGCATCCAGGATGTGTGTGTTATCCACCAGTGTGTAGACAGCAAACATGACAAATGCAATCTGGAAGGGAGCAAAGCAAAACCAAACCATTTGCTTCAGACAAGGAAAAGAGAATGATTCATAGTTGGGAGATTCCTTTCTAAATACTCTGGAATTCATTTAGGCTATCATCCATATACATTATACTGCTGTCCTGCAAATATCGCAGGTGTGGTCTTGCATGTTGGTGATAAACCAAGCCTGATCATTTGATGTTTGTTCTGCTTTAAGGAAGTTTTGGTGCTGCGATTGCAGTAAGATGAAAACATGGCCATCTTTCATTAAAAGCGTATGTGGCTGACCTGCAACAGTATAAGCAGAAGTGGCTTATGCGGGTACTACACTGTGTTATGAACTCTGTGTAGCTGGAGGTCTCCAGGTGGTTTTTACAAAAGCAGGCTTCATCTGCTTGGAGCACATCATGAGACAAGGTGACGTGTTTACAGAACTGCTAGGACATTAAAAGGCTGTGTGGCTGATTCAATGGGGCTCAGCTCCTCCTGTGAGACCACCAGCTGCTCCACACAGATATTATCTTTAGCTGTCCAACAGGAAAAGTCTGTCCAGACAGTACCACAAAGAGAAGTGGAAGTAACAGTGCATGTTTTGTGTAGGAAGATGAACCACTCACCAGGAAAGTTGATGAATGGAAAGAAGCTAGAGATGCTGAAAAGAGAATCTGAGATCTTTTTAGAGCCTGAAGTTCTTGCCTCCGGATAGCATGCACTTTCTCCATGAAGGTTTTTTCCCAACCGTAGAGCTTGATTACTTTAATGTCACTAAGCATGGCGTTGGTAAGTTTGGCCCGCTCATCTTTATGCTTCATCTGGGCCTCCTGTAATAAATGTTTGAGTTTTGTCATTTAATAGATTGAGTATATAGCTGTGCAATTATTCTGAACAAACACCTTAATCCTGCCTATGAGCTCTGAATAAATTTCCCTGCAGTTGGACTGTGTATACTCTTTTGCTTGTAAATCTTTGAGGCTGGGAGACATTTTGCTTTTCTTCTTCAGAGCATTGTTTTTACTGGCAATACATACAAAACCAGAAAAGGTCAGCAAACAGAAAGTAAAAGAAGTAAAAGGCAGATGAGCTTACTCTAAACGTCAAGTAACTTTGTAGGCTTTGAATTCTCCTAGGTTACTTCAGAGTCATAGTCATCGTGAGTAATATATATTAACCCATCACTTAAAGCCAGATGATAGTGATACACACCAATGCAAAGCTTAACAACTTGCCTGTTGTAATCATCAGCCTTTGATTTTTTCTGTAGCCTTGGGTTACAGGTAATCCTTCCCTAGGAGAGCATGGCAGCCTTTAACTTAGATTTTAAAGTTGAATCCTAGCATAACTTATGTTAGTAAAAAACTGCATTTTTATGAAGCAAAATGTACCTGGAAATGACTCCTCTTCTTGGTGATCATGAAATTCAGAGGCAAAAGAAAAAGGAATACAGCAATTGAAGCCAAGGCTGATGGCCCAAGGAGCTGCCAGGAGAGAAAAGGAAAATGGAGGAGCTTCTGGTTTTACTAGAAATGACAGTCTTCCACTCCCTCTTGCTCACATTCCTTCTTTGAAACCTATGATTAACATCCCTGAAGTCTAAGGCTTTTCTCTAGTCCAGCCTTTGCCTTTCTTGGGAGTTGAGCTGCATAAACACTGTGGGTTGTTAATTCTCCAAGCAGGGTAACTCCTGTCATCATACTCTGCTGAATTTATTTGCTTTCCTTTTAGGAACTGGATTAATGCTGAGAGAGATCCAGAAGCACGCTTGGTGGTTCAAGTCATTTGCTTCCCACCTGCTCTTGGAATTATTAAGGAGGACATCTTGTGGCTGGCATATGGAAGTGACACCAAACAAAAACAGGCTTTGTTTAGAAAGCAAAGTATTCTTGCAACATAAATAACTAAGTTTGCCTGAATTTACGTTTTTTAAATTTACATTATTGACTTATTTCGAATTTACATTATTGAGATAAGATGGCAGCCATTGATTACAGTGCCACATACTCTTGGACAGCTCTTGAGTTCATAACCCGCACACCAAAACAAAGAGCTTGGTTCTTGTGGTTTAGTCACATCTCTGCAGACAGCTTGCATCTGCTAGAAATGTGAGTGCTGGTATACAAACAGACAAATGTATTCCCTACACAAATGTTCTACAAGCACTAGCAAACAAAGTGTTACTTTTAAATAACAGAAAAACTTAAAGCAATCTGCAGGTTGCCACTGAAAACTCTCACGTAACTCAAAGTACGTGCAAGCACATTCAGCTTGGCAACGTCACTAGAAAGGGCTGATGGACTTTCAACTGTTTATATCATGGCTACCAATTTACTTTCCAGGGTCATGGTACCCCTCAGGCACCGGGCAGTAGTCCATCCTACCTAGCAGAGGAAGGTCTCAAAGGCCTCTTCAAAGCTCTTGGAAATTGTCTCTACTGTGCTCATACTTCCACTTTGCATGCTGCCAAAAACAGGCAAAGAAATATGACCTTATCCTACTGAGAAAATACCATACATTGAATTAGGGGAAAAAGGGATCTTTCAGATTAGCATTGTTTATTCTAATTCGGGTTTTGCTCTCTCCTTGCAGAACTCCTTGATACCTCTGCAATTCAGCATATCCAATACTCTTTTTGAATATCATATAACTTCGCTTCAGTTTCTTTCACTGATCTTATGGTAACAAACCTTCAGGATGAAGTATATCAAGTTGTTACTGTAGACCATTTTTCTTTATGCTCTGTTACTATGCGGAAGAGCTGCAACTGGACCTGGAGCCTGCAGTGGGCCACTACATTTTGACTGGAGCGAGAGCAGGCAAAGGAAAATCACAAGCAGAAGTTTATCAGCCAGCTCAGAACAATTATAGTCACAATTTTTTCCCTAAAAGAGACTGAATATACTGAATATACAGGTAAGAAGATAGTCAAGGATCAGGAAAAGACTCTATAAAGACTCTATACTAATAAAAATAACTTCTGACAATAGAAGTGAATTTTCCATGCTACACAGCTAAGAAAAACATGGCAATTCCTGGTTGTTCAGACCAGCAAAATTCTAAGACGAATTTTGAAAACTCCTTTTTCCTTTGATACCTAGAATGGAAATCGATTGCTATGTGCTGTCATCATATTTTACCTGCCACAAGAAGACAAAGCAGATGATAATCCGAATAGGAGCAAGCCAGGTTCCATTAAAATAGATGATAAGATCCATTAGCTTTTGGACATCAACAGATACCAGATTAACAATTTCACCTACTGTTACTGCTTTCCTCGATGCATTTGACATGACCAGGATCTGAACAGGGTAGAGAAGAAAGTATAAATCAGACAACAGCTTTGATCCAAAAATCAAAGAACTTTCTTTTCCTTACAAAGAAAAAAAAGGTCGAATCCTGGGTACTGAAAATGTGCTGATGCCCGAAATATGTGACTTCACTTGAGGATGAAAAATTTACTCCCCTTCCCAACTATAATCTACAGCATAACAAAGCTTATCTTTCCTTTTCTTGTCTTTCCCTTCCGAGATCTGAAAAACAAACAGTAAAATACCTCACGCACTTTTCAGAGATGAATATAGCACAGAATTACATGCTAGAAGCAGATGTCTAATAACATATTCCCTGATACTGTTGAGAACAGTGTAACAACATGACAATTACTAATGTTAGGCTAGAAAAAAAATGAAGCTTACAGACTCACCTTCCTGTATACAAGCCCTGTTACTGCAGTTTTCAGTCTTAGACCCAGAACGAGACACATGTACATATATCGTTGTTCAAACAGAGTCTGGAGGCAAGCTAAAAGAACCAGAATGAAGGCATAGAAATAACCATGCCAGCTAGGGGCTTCCTGATCTTCAATGAACTCAAGGAAAAGGCTGCAAGACAGGAGCACAATATTGATTAATCTGTGTAGAACTGATGCAACATCAGAAATGAAGTAACACCAGCGATTTTTCTGTATTCTCTAGCTGACCTTTGTCAGTAAAATATAGAAGAGAGGGGAAAAGTGCTAGGTATCCTGTGTCTGCAATATCTTGTTTTTTGACATTTAGCCACTCTTGGTTTTGAAGTAATCTCTGATCTATCTCAGCATCTTCTGAGATGTGATTTTTCAGTGTGAAAGATGGCTCCTCAATTCTGTGAATTTGTCAGAAATATGCAAATAAGCAGTGAGAATCTAAGGAAGTCATTGAAATTTCCACAGCTTCTTCTAATGACTGAGAAGTGTTTTTGCCCTTGAAGATATATTGCAATGCAGGTTTGTATTGTACCAACATAATCCACAAAGCATAACAATCAACTAAAGATGCTACTTAAGATGTGTAGGATGCTCCGCTGTATGCTTTATAATTAGTCAAGGAACATAGAGCCGTGAGTCAGCAAATTGCTGACAGCCTGTGCTATGCAGTACATAGAACCACCAAATAATGCTTACTGCTGTTCTAGCAAAGTTGTCACAAAGCTTAGGGCAACTGGTCCTTTCCACATAGCAGTAAAGAAAATGTACCCAGCTCCAGAAAGTGACACTGAATTGACTGTGGGCTTAGAATAAATGGTAATCCAGCTCCTTTCAACAGCAGTCGGAGACTGCAAAAGCTAAGTGTCTGCTTATCTACTTCTGTGAGTGCTGACGGATATTCCTCTGGGTGAGCTCATGCATGCAGCAGTCTTACACGTGTGGTGTTTCCTTTGGGAAATAAATTTTAAATAGGCACATACCTCAGTATCTTTGGGATGGAGAACAAGAAGACATCACAGATAACTAAGCAGAGGGTGCTGAGCAGGAAATAGGTTCCAAACATGCTCCAAAATGCTTGCAGCAATGGCCCGCTCTGACTGCGCTCTGACTGCAGTAGAACCTCTGTCTCTTCAGCTTCTGCAATATCAGTTTCAATCTTCTGACTCTTTTTAAAAGTAGCAGACTCCATTTTTCTAAAGAAAGAAACAATGGAAAAGCTAGCTGTAACTGAAAAAAATCCCATCTTATGTTCTCAAAAAATTAAATATCTCAGACTGGATCTCATGCCACGTCCAGTATAAATGCAGGTCAAAAAATGATCCCTCTCATTAAAAAAAAACTACAGTACCAAGCTTCTAGGAATTAAAAGATGTTGTCCAGCATATTTCAACACTTGGTTTTGCACAAAAAAACCCTCACTGTTTACCCACTGAATAGAGAAGATTCCCACGTTTTTGTAACAGTCAACATAAAATCTGAGTAACTACGTTTTTCTTCTTGTTTAATAGACAGATAACTCAGTAGGATTGAACCTTTCAAACATTCCTTTGTCTAGATGGACAGGATGCTTCCATCTGTGTTGGAAGCACCAGCAAAGCTCACACTGAGAACCTGAACATGTACTGAAGCTGTCTGGCTACTGTGGTGGATGTCTCGTACCTGGAGACGTTCAAGCTCAGGCTGGACTGGGCTCTGAGCAACCTGATCTAACTGGAGATGTCCCTTTTTGTTCCAGGGGAGTTGGACTAAATGACCTTTAAATGTCTCTTCCAACTCAAATGATTCTATGATTTTGTGGTCTGTCCCTCTGTGGGGAATGGAGGAGCTTGAAGTCTGTTCAGAGATGGTATACCAGCCCCTGCGGGCATATTTATAGCATCTAAAGGAGAGAGAAACTGCCCAGCTGAACCCATGACACCCTCTCTAGATTAAGTACTCACTGCTTCATTCTGTTGTTGTACTTCTTCCACTCCCTCTCAGCCCAGGCAACAATTTCTTCAGAGGAGTCCTCTTTCCTCACTGACCACAGGTCATCCACCCCCAAGGACTGCCGACAGCCTTTCCAGACAAGCCTGGAAAACACAGCCAGCTAATAAGCAAGCACAGAAGTATTTGTTGTACATGTAATATTTTCAAAACAGATGGGCCTTAATTCAGTGCTCCACAGTGAATTTTGTAAATACTACTTAGGAATATCCTTTCCCTGAATAGATATGAATATTTAGGAACAGCTATTTTGCTTCAAATCCCTACGCTATCTTCTGTCAGCATAATTATTATCTGCAAGTAAGCCCTAATTCTAATTTTAGTTGATACTGACAGTTGAGTCTCAGGCAGAGGGGGACAAAGTTCTTTTTAACTTAATTTGTGGCTAAGTGAAACAGAGGAGGCATTACCATAGCTGACATAAGGTCCAAGATATGTAATCATTTTACTTCTGACTGCTAAGCAGAAGAGAGGGCCAAAATCCTCTTCCAGTATTTTCTCTCTGCCCAGCATTTGTTACAGGAAGGTCTGGCAGGCAGGGCTGTGGCTGTGTACAGCGATCTCTTGAGATTGCTGAGATCTGTTTGGAGATTGAAAAGGCACTGGGCAGGTAGCTAGAAGTGAGGAATTATCTGGAATCACAAATTTCTGTTTTAAACTATTTTGAGAAAAATAAGCTACATTTTATAATTTGATCTTGTGAGAATACCTCAAGTCTCCAGAGAAGGAGTTTAAAACCTCACTACATAAGTTAACCTGGGAGCAGAGCAGAGATGCTTCAGCTGCTTCTCATCTACACCCTCTCTTAATGCTACTGGCTTTTTTGTTTTGTTTTGTTTTTCCCCCTGATGTTATAGCAAAACCATGTCTTTTCTGTGTTTTCTTACCCAGAGAACCACCAGTATGTGATTTTGGACAGAAAAGAGCTGCTGGCTTCTGGACACTGATTCTGATGGGAGGAAAAACATGGATGATATTTATATGGAGAAAAGGGAATGTGTCATATGATATCCCTTCTGCACTTTTCCAAGAGAAACAAACAAAAGGCTACCCAGCCCCCATTCCTTGCCTCTGACAGTGTAAGTGTATTGTGAGGGATCAGCGGGGCTTTGGAGAACTAGACTTCGAATAATGTCTCAGAATACCATCCTTCATATCCAAAGACACTTACTTTCTGAAGCATGTAGTTCTGCCTTACATGTACCTCAGACAGAGGAATGTACTGGTTTACTGAAGACCAGGCAGAAGCAAAGTAAGCCCTATATGCTGGTTTCAATGAAAACAAGCAAGAGTGTGGGTAGGACACTAGTTTTTCAAAACACACAGAGAGAGACGGAGTCGTTATCCCCAGTTCTGCCGGTTACCTTTTAATACCATTGGCCTT
Source organism: Pavo muticus (assembly GCA_016647715.1). NCBI lineage: Eukaryota > Metazoa > Chordata > Aves > Galliformes > Phasianidae > Pavo > Pavo muticus. The sequence goes on along the minus strand of JACDJE010000168.1, from coordinate 757,784 downwards.
TATACAGAATGATGAATTTTGCATCTCCCAGATAATCATGTGTATCCCCAGAAGTTTAAACTTGCCTGAGCAATGAAGCAAAGCATTAGGAGAAGCTACATTATACTTACAGAGCTGTTGACAGCTTTAGAGAAGAAGGGAGGGTGATCGACTAAGCAGAATAACACAAGTTCACCAAGCACCAGGCTAGCATAAAGGTAAGTGGCAACGTGGTAGAAAAAGTCTTCCAAGAACCCCTAAGAAACAGAATACTGCTGAGAATATGATAAAAATTCCTCACATGAAATCAGTGGGGAAAGATGGCTTTTCCATACTGTACAAGCCGTAAGCTCTGAGTTTTTGTTTGAAGCATAGGGTTTATTTTTTGTACTTGCATTTATTTAAATTACAGTTGTGTAGCTATTGAAATAGATAACTTCTAGAACTGGAACACCAGACACTGCTGAATAATGGACTCAATTGTCATTTAAAGTAATGCTTTATCATGAGACTTCATAGCATACTTAAGTCAAATGTCCACACTGCATAATTGTTCAGAGAACTTGCAGTGCTTCGACGCATAGGTTGTGCTCACATAGTGGGGTAAGTCACTGACAGAATGAAGCAGCTGCTGGGGTTTATTAAGAAGGGTGTATAGGGCTCCATAAATGGCTCACTAATTAATTTTGTGACAAGAAAGACAAAAACAAAAAACAAAAAAAACCCAACAAGGTAAAAGTCTGAATAATTTTTTCATAGCAAGAATTGGTGAATTGTTCTACACAAGGTCTGGAGCCTGAGCATAAGGCTACACTTAGGAACAGTGTTCACATTCATTTGCTTTTATTCATCCCTGTATTGAAAGGGATAACATGAGTAGAGATCAGAGTCATTGATCGTTTTTCTCAGCACAGACATTAAGAAAGGAATTCAGTTCTTTACCTCACTACCAATGAGGCAAAAAGAACCATGCTGTTTAGAGCCTTCATTCCCTTTCACATTAAAGATACATGATTTCACTTACTCTTTCCAGGCCACGTTGGATTTTGGAACTAAACATCACAAGTGCAGACAAGAATGTGAGCAGCCAGTAAATCAGCATGATGCCTGAAGACTGGATGCCCATCATTCTTTCTGCTTGGATAAGGAACATGGCAAGGATCTGTGAGGAAGCAGAAATACCTCCAGGTAAATAGCTGGTAGTGAAATGCCAAACATTGTTATCAAGTTAATGGACACAATAAAGCAAAATCAGTTAGTTTCTTGCCCAAACATTTCAAGATGCTTAGAGCTGAAGTATTGTAAGGCTAAAACTGAATGTATTATGAACAGTTTGCACTGCAGAAGGTCACTATTGAAAGAGCAAGTAATAAAACCACGACTGGGCCAACAGGCTGGAAGGCTCTAGGTTATGAAGTTGCCATGACAGAAGGGGAGGACAGGCACTTAGTCAAAAAGAAATCCCATTTCATTCATTAAGAGCCAACCATACAGACTAACATACTGTGGTTGTGGGAAACTGGATCTTGTCCTGTTGTTATAAAACCTCCTTCTAAATATTATTGCTGCTTTGGCTCTTGTGAGGTATACGCAACCCACAGAGCTATGTAATGTAGCTGCCTCAACTCTTATCCCCTGCTGCTTCATACAGCAGAAACTCACAGAGCATTGCTCCAGCCTTATATTCCCCATCAGCTACCTTTGTGCTCAAAGATGCTCAAAAACATGGGAAATACCAGAAGTGCCCCCAGAGGGCTAAGCTGGGCCACACACAGACAGGACAAAAGAAGAATTACCATTGTGATCCCCAACACTGCAGGGCTAATGAAGAATGCTGGAGTCCGAGGGATTCCTTGGCTTATTTCCCATAGTACAAAGAAGACATTAGAAAAACACAGTATTACCAGGAGGAGTCCAAGGACCTGGGGCAGAGACAGCAAAAACATATTGGAGTGAAGTAAAAAGATGCTGGGCCAGCCTACTGACTGACTGCTTCAAGAAGGCTGGGCTGTAAGACTGACGAGGTAACAGAGCAGGTTTGAGACAGAGAGCATTATGGGAAGTAGCAGGAAATTACATGGAGCTACAGGGAAAAAGTTCTCGCAATAGTTATTCCTGAAGATGTACTTGGTTTGTACTGATGTGACTTTTACCTGAGTGAATAAATGTCAATACAAACACAGAGATGGATCATCAGAAAAGAGTTAATAATTTATAAAAATTAAATTATGCATCAAAGTTGCAATAATGTTATGATCAAATCCCACCGTCCACTTTTACCATTTTGATTTTGAAGATGTAGGACATCCTGATATAGCCTTTGTTTTTGTGTCGAAGATGCAAGTAGTAGAAGGGAAAACAGATCCACAGATAGACACAGGGGATCCAAGCAAGGACTGTGTTCTCAAAGCACCAGGTAAATCTTGGGCTGTTGGTGTACCACGTCTGGTTCCAGTCCTGTCACAGAGCCAACACAGAAGTGAAACAGTAATGCTAATGTATGCAGAATTTCACCAGCCAATGCAAATTGCTCATAGTCCAACGGAGATAATGTTAAAGAAACTTGATGTAGAGTTTCAAATGTGAAGAGCATTTGGCAACAGAGCTGCTGGAGACGATGCCACAGGAGAGGGATCAGCAGCAGCATTTCTCTAGCAAAAGTGCCAGAGAAAATGAATCATCAGAACTAAGGAGAAAAAAAGAGAGAGAGAGAAAGGAAATTTAAGTTATTGAATGTGGAGTGAGAAAAAAAATAATTTTGGAATCAAAAAGATTAGCATTTGGGAATGGTCAGTAGAGAACACCTGGTGCAACAGAGATAAGGAGAAGTGTCCTGGAGCATAAACTGCATCACAACTGCATTTCCCCAGCTGTCTTTATAATCCAATAATAACTTCTCTGACTGGAGGCAGTCTGACGCCAAAGCTTGAGCAGCCGGGGGGGAAAGCTTGGCCCGCAGCAATTCTGGCAAAGAAGGCGGGGTAGCTGGATCCCTGTTGTTGCTTTGAGTAAAACAGGCCCGCGTGGCAGCGCCAGGCCGGGGCTATGCTACAGTTCGAGCCAGCGCTGCCCGGGCCGCCGGCGGGGCCCTCACTCACCCACAGCCCGGCCGAGCCCTCCCGGGAGCCGCACAGCCGGCCCGCCGCCATGGCGCCCGCAGAATCGCGCCCAGCGGCCCCGCGCCCGTCCGCCCCAACGCTCGGTGCCACGGGGTGCCCGCGACGGCGCCTCAGCGCGGGCGGGAAAGCCGCGTCCTGAGTGGAAAACGGCGGAGAGCCCCGCGCCGCCTGGAGCGAGGGGAGCTGGGTGCCGGGGCAGCGAGCAAAGTCCGGCCGGGCGCTGCCAGAGGGTGAAGGGGACAGCACTGGCCGCGGGGGCAGGAGGCGGAGGTACAGTTCAGGCCTGAGGGGCTGCGGCCGGGGCTCTCCGGGAGGCGCTTGGGTTTGTGCGGTCCGGGAGCGGCGACACTCTGATTCACGGGCTTCACTGCCACGGCCCCGACCCACGCTATGCACGCGGGGACAGCCCGCCGCCCGCGGGCGCTGCTCGCCACACTCCGCTGCGGCATGGGGGCGGAGGTGTTGGCGAGCAGCGGGGCCGCCGGGCCGGCAGAGGGCAGCACCGGCCCCGCCGCGCTCCGCTCGGCCCTTCCGGCAGCGCGGCGCTGAGTCAGGTTGGTGGTGGCGGCATGTGGGCCTGGGTGGCCGTGCTGGGCTGCGCGTTGTGCTGCGCCCTGGTGCGGGGCTCCGAGGACATCGTGGTGGGCTGCGGCGGCTTCGTCAAGTCCGACGTGGAGATCAACTACTCCCTCATCGAGGTGGGCGCCGTCGCCGCCCCTCTCGCAGCGCCGCACCGCGGGACTCTGCGCACTGCCGGGTGCAGCGTTGCCTCCCGCTGCCCCTTTCCCTCCCGAGCTGTGGACGTGCGGTCCGGCGGGCTGACAGCGGGATGGGCCCCGTGCCCCGACTCCTGCAGAACTGGGCTTGCTTGAGGCGCTTCTCATTTAAGCGCTCGTTGATTTCTCCCAAGCCTGGAGCTGAGCTCTGTGCCGCGGTTCCCCTGGCAGAGCGTAGTTCTGCAGTAAACCTTTACCCTGTTACCTCCATTGCCGCTGGGGGACGTGCACCCTCTGCTGTGTAAAAGCACTTGCTTGGAGAATGCCTGGTTCCACTTTTGGTCACATTTCTTAAAATATCTCTTCGTGTTTTTTTTGTTTTATTTCTTATAGATTAAGTTGTACACAAAGCATGGTACTCTCAAATACCAAACAGATTGTGCTCCAAACAACGGGTATTTCATGATTCCCCTCTATGATAAGGTAAGAAACCAAAATACTGCAGTGCCTCTTCTGCAGCAGAGGCACGAGCTGCTGCCATCAGAACAGCATGCATCACGAAGCGTTTGGATTGGTACATAATTTTGTTACTCTTGGATCCAACTTCCCTTCTTTTTGTTTTCTGTTTGTAATACAGTTATTCTGTTCCTCAGTGGTGTTATGGTAAGGAAGCCTGGTAGCTTTAGCTGTGGTGCTGTGCACAGCACCAGGTGACTGCAGTGTGAGGAGCTGTTGTTACAGACAGCTGTGTGATGCTTGCAGCTGTACAAATGCTGAAAGAAAAGTATAGGTCCTGGCAGTCTGAGTATGAATAAAGCTTTCAGTTATCTGCCAGTAGCAATGGCAGTAAATCTGCTGTATCTGTTTCAATATGACTGAATTGAAAATAACTTGAATGGCTAATTGCTGATATTAGAAATCATTAAGCATTAAAATAACGAAATCGGAAGCTTAGAATGTAGCAAGATTTTGGTGTTTATTTAGACTGGAAAAATATTTACATTCAAATTTGATGCAAGCTGCCCTCAAGTGATCTCAGTGTTTTGCTCTTGTAAGGAATTGGTTAACTTGTGGTTTGGAAAGAAATCCTTCTGCTTCAAATCTGAGGACATCATAAGACACATCTTATCTCATTGGTTTCATTCTTAGGTCTCAGGGCCTTTTAATGGCCAAACTTCAGAACCCATGTGGTGTCTGCTGATTTAAAGAAGATCTCTGTGTAGATTAATGCCTTTTTGGCACAGAACTTTTAGTAGGATTGGAATTTTGTTATCTCATGTTTGGGCAGAATGTTTGAGTAGAACCACTCAGTGGAAACACTAAAGGCAGATTTAGAACACATCTGTTGAGACAGGTAGAGAGATTTGAACACTTTCTAACACTGAACTGCTTGTGCGTGAGCCAGGTTTGATGTAGATGCAGTATACATGTGATGCTGCTTAATTCTTGCTCTTAGCTGTCAGGGTACAAGCTCAACATTGCAGACTGTCTGGGTAGATTCTGCTGCTTCCTTGAACACAGCATAATAGTAGGTGGAAGGAGAGGAGAACGGGGTTCTTGAGTCTTGTATTACTCTCTGCAGCATGGTGCTTGTATTCTGACTTTGTTTTTCATTCTTCAGTGAAATCAAATTCAGATCAGTGAAGACTGTTTTGCTTTTTATTTTTAGGGGGATTTCATTCTTAAAATTGAGCCTCCTCTGGGATGGAGTTTTGGTAAGTGTTCACATCTCTTCTTAAAATAGGACGCTGTATTGTGCGGGACTTCAACTACTGCTAGCTTGCGGTTAGCAGGGAAAATCACATGCTGTTCAGAAGACAGAAACCCTATTTAGTTTTAATAAATACACTGACTGTACAGTAGGAAAATAGAGCTGACACTGACAAAGTAACACATGAACTGATAAGAAATGATGTGTGTTTTTCATAAAAATGTCTTTAATGAGAGGGGGAAGGATTTTCAACATCAGAATTTGTGAGTGGTTAACTTGGCTAAGATAAGGCTTCCAGAGCACAACTAGTGTGCTTGAACTCTGGAAGAGTTTTGTAAAGCTGAAATAGAGTATCTCTGTGATTCCTTTGTTGCTAAATGCCATGCTGTTTCATTGCTTTTCCCCTCCAGAGCCGACCAGTGTAGACATCCATGTAGATGGCATTAATGACATTTGCACAAAGGGAGGCGATATTAACTTTGTGTTCACAGGGTTTTCTGTGAATGGAAAGGTTAGACTCCTTTATATTTATTTATTCCATCTTATGTTAATTCCACCTTCAGAAAAATATTCTACTCTACCTCTGCTAGTTATTTTTATCCACTTGTGCGCTGTTTTCTCTTCATTTTGACAGGTTCTCAGCAAAGGTCAGTCGTTAGGTCCTGCTGGAGTCCAGGTTGTACTGAGAAATGCTGGCAGTGATGTAAACTTACAAGCAACTATTACCCAACCTGGAGGAAAGTGAGTGTGGGAGTATGCACGTGTGCATGCCTCATCTGGTCGTTTACACAAGATTCTTTCTATTCTGCCATATTGATTGGGATTATAGAAGTTCTGAAACGCACAAAGAATATGAATTGCTTTTCTTTAAACAGGCGTGAATGAGTCTTAAGCAGCATTACCTTTTTCTTGCTTTACAGGTTTGCTTTCTTTAAAGTGCTTCCTGGCGAATATGAAATCTTTGCGTCTCATCCCACCTGGATGCTGAAAGAGGTTAGAGCCTAAAAAAGTTCTGACGGACATGTTCAGTGAGGGTGTATTGTCTAGAATTCGTCTTGATCAGCTCTGTGAGCAAGTTTGTCTGAGTGGACCAGGTTAATGCCATTTTCCTAAATTTAGCTGAGGTTGGCAAGAGATTGCCTTGTGCAGGCCTAATTTGGAGCTAGTGGAGGGGAGGACTGGTAATGAGCTCCTGCTTTGTGTTTTCTAACCCTATGCATTCTGTAGGAAACTGGAGGTTATAGCAGATGCTTTAATCCTTTCCTCTCAGATTGTTTGCTTTCTGAGCTCTGGAGTCCTGACCAATTCCTAAATCAGTGAAACAGTCGAAACACCAAGATATGCCTGCAGAACAGCTTTAGCATCCTTCTGTTTTGAATAGCTGGTGGGTTCTCTTTGAGTACTGCTGTTCTGGGTTCTTCTATTTCTGATGTTGTTCTGAGCCTCTGTTTGTTATTTAGTGCTGTGAACAAGATTTAATATCTAGTTGTGATGCAAATGTATGTCCTTTGGTATTTCAGTCGAGCACAGTGGTACGGGTGACCAGTTCTAATGCTTATGCTGCCAGCCCTCTGGTTGTTGCCGGCTACAATGTGTCTGGGTCGGTAAGGAGTGATGGAGAACCAATGAAAGGGGTCATGTTCCTGCTTTTCTCCTCCTCAGTGACCAAAGAGGTAATGGTGTTTCAGAACCTTTTCAGTACAAGTATGGAGATAAGTGTATTTTTGTATTTGTTTATTTGTTTTCATTTTGTAACAAGGCCCTTGTTACAACATTTGTGTATGTGCTCAGTTTTCACATGACTTGATTGGAATTACTCAGACATGTAACACAATAGCTGTCTGTTTAAAAGTTGGCAACATTGAGGCTTAAGGTCTCTGTATTTTTCAGACACAAGAAATTAGAAGCTTATTTTAACTTCAACTCTTCTGATCTCTTTCCATTATTGTTCTCAAGCGATAGGGTTTTCCAATGCTCAGGTTGTTCAGGGGTGTAGAAAACTAAGACTTGAGCTGAGGCAGGCAACAAATGCAAAATATGAAGTGGTTCTCAGCATGTTATTGCTCTGTGTGTTCACTGTGGGTCAGCAAGGTAAAGGACTACAGTTCTAAGGCAGCATTTTTCCGTGCAGTGCAGTTCTAGGGTACTGGGGGGTGTTTAGTTTCCCATCTTTCTCTCCTCATTCCCATGAAGTTAGTTACTGGTTGCTTTTTCTCTTTTACCTGTACAAGAATTGTAAGCTGCGCTGTCAAACTGTCTTTAAAATGGTTTTGTATTTCCCATCCTTCATTCTCAGTATACCATTTTGAGTCGTACATGTCCCCAAATTATTTTCTGTGTTCTCTCATTTATTGTCACAGGATGTTGTGGGCTGCAATCTTTCTCCTGTGGATGGATTCCAATCACGAGATGAGTCTCTCTCCTATTTGTGTAATGTTGTATCAAAAGAAGATGGATCTTTCAGCTTTCTTTCCCTTCCAAGTGGGAAATACACTGTGGTATGTTTGTTTATCCATTGAGTTGTTAACTTTTGCTTTCTAAGCTAGCTTATGTATAATTTTATAGCTACTAAAACAGAATTAGTTGAAATATTTTTAACAGGGTCAAGTAATTGGAAAAGGAGAATCCAACCTAAAGCATTTGGCGGGGAAGTAAATTGCTGCGTTGGAACTCTGTGGTGTGATTTCTGAGGAAGGACTTGGTTACAAATTACCTGAATACACTGGCCACTCACAGAACCACCCCTAGGGACTAATGGAAGCTGGAAGCTTCAGCTGGCTGTGGCTACCCCACATCCTTTAAGTTTCCTGTTTTCTTTTTGCCCATTCTCTTCATGTCCAGGAAGCGTGATGGGAGCGCTGTTGTCTGTGTGATGCCTACAATGATGGTTTTGCGATCTCAACCTGTGTGATCCAAGCTTGTCTCATTCCTTTAATCCTCTAGTGATCATATATTCTCTTATATAAACTCTCTGTAAGCTTTCACGCAAGTACCAAGTGCCTTCTGAGTGGAGGGTTATTCTTCTGTTTTTTCATATAGTCTCATATGTATCCATCAGACATTCTTGAATTACTGCCTTTATTTCTGTCTCTGTTACTCTGAGTTATTTTTCCAACAGGTTTGCAGCCCATTTGGCCATTCACAGAGGTGTCTGTTAGTGATAAGGATGTGGAAAACGGTAAAGGAAAGGAGTTCTGGTGTCATGGCTTCTTAGGAGTCAAAGCGATGTGTTCTCCTTTCAGATACCATTCTACAGAGGAGAAAGAATTACCTTTGATGTTGCGCCATCTAGATTGGACTTCTTTGTAGAACATGACAGCTTACAAATTGAGGTAAGAGAAATCATCTTGTTTGTGCCATTCATTCCTGTAAAAGTGTAACTGATGCTAACAGAAAGCAGATGGGCTGTGGAAAAACTTCTTTGGAAGAAGCTTAAAGAGATTTGTTACTTATAGCCTCTTGCCAAGCAGGCAGATGACAATATCTGGCATTCATTTCCCATGCTTGTTCCCTTTCACTAGGAAGAAACAAAATCTACTGTGTTCACTTTCCTGCCTGTTACAAACAGGCAATTACCTTTCCAGTGGATTAAGTTTACTCATTCACATTGTCATCTCTTCAAGAAGGACTTGGAAATTTGTATGGTTTTAGAATTTCTTGAGTAATATCATTATGATGTATGATTTGAGCCTTCTGAACGGTACTGATACAGATAACTTGAGAATTGGTTCTTTGCCTTAGTGGGACAGTAAGCTTTGAGTTACATGCATGCTTTCATTGTGATTATCCTGGTGATTTTTTTTTTCCTAAATCTGGAAATTAATTTCTCTTATGTGTGTGAGGTGAATAGCAGTCCATGTTGTTTGCTGTAGACATGTGAAGGCTTTTGCTGGGTGAAGATTAATGTTAACTTTCTTTCCCATTTCAGCCTGTTTTCCATGTGATGGGTTTCTCTGTCACAGGCAGAGTGTTGAATGGTCCTGAAGGAGAAGGAGTTGCTGATGCCACTGTGACACTAAACAATCAGATTAAAGGTATGCAGTGATCTCGGTCTGTGTTGCTACAGGGAAGTCTTTAGTAAGCTCAAGTACACGAGTAGCAGGGTATGTGATGGAATTAAACCTTCACAATAATACACTACTTTTTTCATCATTTATTTGTAATATTACAGTGATTTTCATACAGTTGAGTAATTTTGTATATTTTCTGGCTTAGATGAGGGTATTAGCTGTTCATTTGTTTTGTAGTAGAGAATTTCTTATAGTTTCCTGTGAACATTTGCCAAATTAGAAGTGTTGCTTTGCAATACAGAAATGAAGATTCGTCTCTTAAGAAACATAATGTTGTTTCACTGTTGTGCAATTTAAATTAAAAGTAGTCTAAAGCAGCGAATGCCCTTTGGTGCTTTTGACACACACAGACGGTGAAAACATGCTCTGCTTTTTTAACTCTTCACTTTATTTGTTCCAGTAAAAACAAAAGCTGATGGATCTTTCCGTCTTGAGAACATAACAACAGGTACATACACAATTCATGCCAGGAAAGAGCATCTCTTCTTTGATACTATCACAGTGAAGATTGCACCAAATACGCCTCAGCTGGCAGACATCATTGCAACAGGGTAAGTGCCAGCGTCATGAAAATGTAAATTGATACATGGACAGTGTCTTCAGAGGGGGTTGTCCTTCCTCATGTCATGCCTGATCTGGCGTACTATTGTTTGTTAGGAGTTAAATGTTGCTCAAGAAATTCAAGGGAAATAGGACAGCATAAGTGCAAAATTATGTTTTATCCACAGAGTTTTGCTCAGTACTGTTTAAGGCTTAGAGCACCCTTTTAATCTCTCCCTTGCAGGCAAAGGCTCTACGACATGAGGGTATTGAGCAATTGTAGAACTGTATGTGAACCAAAAAAAGGAGGGTGTTGTTGTCACTGTACTGCACTTCAGATACCCTCCTCTTGTGTGAGTGGAGTTGTGTAACTGTCTGGTACAGTATTGTACCAAACCTCTTTCAGGAGGAATTGATTCCCATTTATGTAGTAGTTCCTCAAGATAACGAAGTTTGCTTATCAAGGAAATTTTCAAACAAGTGTTTTTAATGAGTTTTGTCAAACCATTGTATGTATTCTGATAGTTGGCATTTGTTTTAAAGATTCAGTGTGTGTGGCCAGATCTCAGTAACTCGTTTACCTGACGCAGTCAAACAGATCAATAAATACAAGGTAACCATGGTGCCTCAAGACAAGGACAAAGCATCAACGGCTACAACGGAAACTGACCCTCATGGAGCATTTTGTTTTAAAGCAAAGTCTGGTGCATACAGTGTTAAGGTAAGAGTGAGCTTCTGTTTCTTCACTGTAGGACTGCTAAGAGGTTTTAGAGGATTTAAATCATTTAATTTCTAAAATTTGAGAAGTTGATTGTAGATTTTCTTGGCCCTTCTCTCTTATTTGTGCTATTTAAGTATGACAGGCTTGTTGTTTTTTTTTAATAAGCAGAAATTCTTATGCACCTTTTCCTTTAAACTTGTTTAAAAGGAAATCAGCCCACTGAGATTGAACAGTTTTCTTCCCCTCCTCTGTTTGTAATGTCCCTTAGATTGCTTCTTATCTTCATATTTTTTCCTGTAAGTGAAACATGTGATGTGTGCCTTTTTCAGATGTGTTAATGGTTCCTGAGATTACAGACCACTGCAGAACCATGGCACAACCACAGTGAACCTTGCATTGTAGAGGACAGTGCAGGCTGAGAGATAAGGAAGTGCACAGTTATGAGGTCTCTAACTGTCCTTCTAGGTAAATGAGATAGCCTAATGTGGAAACTGGAGTAAATAGATCTCAAAGTGGAAGCTCATCCAGACTTCTGAAACTTTTGTATCGTTTTCAGCTTGGATTTATTGCAATTCTTCAGAGGAATTTTGAAAAGCATATTTTGGAGGCTGGCTTTGCTGCAACTTATGGTTAAATACCCATTTTCTAATTTCTGATAAGTCAGTTGAACTCTGCAGAGTTGGGTGTATTTGGGATTTAAAAGCTGGTGATGTGCTGATGTCATGTGCTCTACAGGTAATTATTCCAGAGGCTGAGACCAGAGCAGGATTGGCTTTGAAACCCAAAGTGTTCCCTGTTACAGTTACAGACAGACCGGTCATGGATGTGACCTTCTCTCAGTTTCTGGCATCAGTTTCGGGGAAGATCTCTTGTTTAGGTAAGGCGGTTTTGAAAGTGAAATGGAAATGGAGAACTTCAGCACTGCGTGTGTGAATCAGTACTGTTTAAATCCACTTGCTTTAAAACCACTTGTTGTGGTTAAGCCCCATTGACAGATAAGTAAGTTAGCTTCTAGTACATAGATGGAAGCAGGTCTTTTATCGAGAGACCTTACAGCCTAGTAACTGGTAAGTTTGGGATGAAGTTATGAACCTGTTTTTAATACTTGCTAGCAATAAGTTCTGACTTATTTCCCCCAGAAGACAGTAAGTACTGGGAGGAAATGCTCCTGGCTGATGCTTGGCAAGTTGTCCAGCATTGTCAGAAATACTGGAAGTGAAAAGTACATGCAAAGAAAATAAGTGCCTGTGAAATGGAGGATCAGGCTGTTGCCAGAAACTAGCAATCTCTGTCCTCTTAATGTTTTCTCCTTACTTTAGTCAAATGTTCCTCTCTCCTCTTGTGTCCTCGAGTACCCACTGATTTCAGCAGATGATTAGAATTTAACTCCTGTCTTTTTTACCCCTTCCTTTTTCTCTCTGAGTCTTCTCAGATGTTTCTGGGCCTGCCCTCTGCTGTGTGAGGTGGACCCAGGAATTTAGTGCTGGCTTCTGGTTGTTGCTTCCCATGTAACAGAAGAGTATGATTAACAAGTTTAGACTTACTGAAGAATGCAACAAAGCGCTAGCAAGGAGATGCTTAGAAAATAAGATCGATAGCTTGAATTGGTAATACACTCTGTTGTGAAAAGAGTAATTGTTTTAATCTTAGTACACGTGAAGCTTCCCTGGAGTTGGGGATTTTGGAGGGAAGCTGGCAAGCCAGGATGCACTCATTTTCTGATGTCTTCTCTGTGCAGATGCTTGCGGTGATCTGGTGGTGATGTTACAGTCTGTGAGCCGCCAGGGTGAGAAACGTAACCTCCAGCTCTCTGGAAGCACAGACTCAGTTGCCTTCACGTTTGAGAATGTGCTACCTGGCAAATACAAAGGTAGGGTAATAGGGAGTTGCTGAAGTCTTACCTTGCTCTCTACATTTGTGTTAGTCTGTATACTTCGGTTATCATGTGCCACATGCCCAGTGTGGAGTTAGTCTCAGACTTGAAAAAGTTGGGAAAAATGCTGTATGCCCATGCATCAGGTTCTCTTAATACTGTCTGTTCAGCCATTTTTTTGGTGCTGATATTTATTTTTTATCTGACTTTGAAGATTGTTGCCTGGGAAGTCAATGTGATAGGGGCTTTTTACACCACAAAACTAGTTTTTATTCAAACACTTTACATTACTAAAAGCTTTCTGTGGTGTGTATTCTAGTAAGCATTGTACACGAAGACTGGTGCTGGAAGAATAAATCTCTGGAGGTGGAAATCATGGAGGAAGATGTTTCAGGAGTGGAATTCAGGCAGACTGGATATATGCTGAGGTGCTCCCTTTCTCATGCAATTACACTGGTATGTATATAACAAACATCCTCATGTTTTTTCATTAACATGTGTAGGTAGGTTGGATTGCACTTGGAATCAAAGCCTTCTCGTGTCTGTAGGTGGTCTTGTAGCACAGGAGCTCTAATGCTGAATGTGCTTTGAGATTCGTCTCTTAGATTTGGTAAGATGATCTTCTGCTGTTGGTTGCCATAAGAGAGAAGCATTAATGTACCATTAGGCAAAAACTATCTTCATTTTGTTGTTCAGTAGTTGCTAATAGTGAATTGTGTTGTGGCTTCACAGGAATTTTACCAGGATGGAAACGGACCAGAGAACGTTGGTGTTTATAACTTGTCTAAAGGAGTTAATAGATTCTGTCTTTCAAAGCCAGGTAACAGCTCTAAATATTACTTGAAAAAAGAAAAAGAACCATTCAATCAAAGGTACTGGTAATTCAAACAGTCTATTGTGGCTTTAGAGGTGTCAGCATATGAATTCTTTATTTTTTCTGTTTTAGTAGACAAAGGGCATTGGTCTTGGACCAACCGAGAGCTAATTGCTTGTTATTGCCCATTAACAGAACAGTTAACCAATGCATTTGGTTTTGATTCTCTTTTTAGCTTTGCTCATGGTTTCATTCACAATTCAGTAATGGAGTTTCAGTGGTGGCTCTTTAATCCAAGGCCACCAGCTGTGGAATTCTGACTTAGGTTTGTTATATTTGTGGCTGTTTTTATGTGCCTCTTTGTTGAGGTGCCATGTTTTGTATCAGTGTACATTAGAAAGTCAACACAGCTTCCAGTAGTGATCTGTGACTGAAGAGCTGAATTAATTTACTGTAGTCAAACTTTGCAGTTCTTTCTGTACCTCAGGTCATGTGTAGTCTTCAGAATTCAGGCAGCACAGCAAGCTTTATTTCTTTCTTTGTGTATCAGTGGATCATTCTTTGGCTTAATGTTTACAGGTGTGTACGAAGTAACCCCACGTTCCTGCCACCAGTTTGAACACGAGTATTACACTTATGACACGTAAGAGCAGAATCTGCTTTCAATCTTACGCCTCTCGGTATGCTTTCATAAAGCTTCCTGCTGCTGCAGCTACTTTCTTTCAGTAATTCAGGATGGGTTGCTATGCCTGGCTCTAACCAATAGAAGGAAGCTTTAGCAAAATGTATCGGACACGTTTTCTTGCCCTTTAAAAAAGAAAAATGTGACTAAAGATAGGCTTTAAAGATGCTTTTGCAGCTTCAGATGGATGTTTCAGTCTGCCTTCTGTCTGTCTTTAATGCTCTTTTGCTTCGTAACAAAGGAGAGATTTCAGTGAAAAATGTTGATGGCTTGTAAGGAAGCCCTTTCTGCAACAAAGACCACTAGACCTGGGGCATCTTGTGAACCATTCCCAGTGTTGTTAACTTGTGAATGTTCCTCTGATGTGTATAGGGACACCGTACATATGAATTCAATCAAATCAACATCAGCTTGAGAGGAGATGGGAAGCACAAAGGAAGGAAGTTATTTGGCCAATGCCATGCAGTAGTTGGGGTTTCACATCTGCAAAATGCCACCTTTGCAATATGCCATCCCATTAGCACTGCAGCTTTGTTGTGTGATTTATATGTTGTGTTTTGTAAAGATCTCTCGGCTTATGGGTGGGAGTACAAAATCAGCTAAATAACATCCGATTATTTTCTCTAGGAGGGAGCCTTAAGTTCAGCTCTTTGTTGCTTTGATTTACAGGTCCTCTCCTAGTATACTGACGCTCACTGCTGTGCGACACCATGTCCTTGGCACGATTGTAACAGATAAACTGATGGATGTGACTGTTACCATTAAGTAAGAACAAAGAAATAATGTGGCTGTAAAAAGAGGAGGAAAGACATCCCTCTCATAAAGTTTTATTCTGGTTTTAATACCTCAGTGGCTACTCTCTAAGGGAATGGCGCCCTGCGCTGGACTGCAGGAGGTTTTTATGCTAAGCTGTTCTTTGAGTTCTTTGTAGACAGATAAATAATTCTCAGCCCTCATTTTGTACGTTGTCACTTGATTTCAGTATAGCTCCTTCCTACTTGTGTGTCATGGTAAAAAGAAGTGATTTTCTGAGTGACTATGCATTTTAATGAACTGAAATTTCTGAATTCAGAAGGTATTATTTTTGTTTGCTCTGAGCTGTTTAGCACCAGGACTATTTTTTCTTAGTTTATTACCTCAGAATAAGAATCTGCTGCTTTAGAGCATTGTTACTGATGTGGAGAGAGCTATAAGATGAAAAATATGCAGAATGATTACATGCTGATGTACCAGTTTATGTTTAGCTGAACAGACAGCTCACTGGGAAGCACTGATTTGTGAATAGCTTTAATTGTGTGAGGTGCCAGAGCTGCCTGAAAGTGGGTGATAACAATGAGTGTTTTAATGCTTTCCTGATGTCCACTTGCTCTGGACTAGGGGTTCTCAAACTCAGAGTGTAGAAAACATCTTTGTGGAGAAACGGATTTCCTCACTAGCCCTCCCTTGAGTCCCTGAGTTTAATGAGCCCACAGCTGCAACTGCTGGGCAACTACAGCAGCCAGAAAAGAAGCACTGAGACAGAAGGGAGCCATTAGAATTTCAAAACTAATTTAGCAAGGGGGTGAATATTATACCAATAGTCCAGGCTGGTGGGGTTTTTTTGAGCCTACTGGGAGCTGCGGAGGCAGCTCAGTTGCCACTGGCTGTCTCTGTTCCAGCCTGTATGAAGCTTTGCAGCTGAAGTCCGTTTTGTGAAATGCTGTCGACGTAAAGGGAACAGTTCTGGATTTCAAAGCAAGGCACTTGTTTTTAAAAGTCTGTGTTGCATACCAGATTTAGAGCAGTGACATCTTTAATTTCAGTTAATCGGAAACTGCAGAGAAGGGGTTTAAAGTCTTAGTGAGACTCGATGTGTTAGAGCAGTTGTATATATTTACCTCAAAAAAGAAAAACTGGGATGTGGGTTAGTACTGAAGCAGGAGACGGAATTATCCTGATAATCTAAAGTGGTCTTAGGAAAAAATAATGGTAATCATTTCTTTTCACTCCTTGTAGAGATTTTTGCAGTATTTGGAATCAGTTTTTCAGTCTATTGTAGACAAGACAGGAGGTAAGGTACAAAGGATGGCTGGAGACTAGGAGAAATTGCTAGGAAAGACGATGTAACAATGTCCATTGTTCTGAGTTGGTTTAAAGAATGGGGATGAGATAAGCTTATCTAGCAGTCTGTTCAGTAGACAGTGATAAGACAGCTGGGTGGTTCAAAGGTGTGGGGCAGATAGGTCAGAACTCAGCACTTTTCCTGGGAATTGCCGACTGTTGGAAGTATTTGCTTGGGACTGAAGATTTTTTCTTCCTGTGTACTCTGTATCTGAGAGGTGTGTTCTGAGGGAAGGTTCCTAGTACTGAAAAACAGAGATAGCGGTGTTCTTGTTTATTTTGTATAACATCTGTTCTGCATTAAGCCTGTTCTCTGTTGTGAAATTCCGGCCTGTCATAGGTGATGACTTTGTTCAGGGTACTCTTGCAAACTGTTCCTTTGGCTTAGGAATTCGCCGCTCACTCCAACTTGTCACTGCTTCTGTGGGAGGTCATTGCCGCTGCAGCAGAGCTGGAGTATGTTCCTTGTTGCAACACTGAGATTCTACTTTTGGCAAACTAAGCTAAGCTTAAGTTAGGGTGCTGGATTCTGCAAAATGGTTGAGTCGGAGCCGCAGGTTTTTTTGTGTTTTTTTTTTTAATGCTGGCTGTGCATTTGGGTGCTGAGATGTGGCAGAGGGAAGGAGGAGACAGCAGGGCAGTAACTTCTTGAGTGGTTATAGCATGATGTGGCAGAACATGTGAATATAATGTGTTACAAGTAAGTCCTTTCCAACTAGGCCTGGTAGGTTACCAGTAGCCCCTATGGTCAAGCAGTAACCGATTGTCAGGAATGTGAACGTTTTATTTATGCTTGGAATAAAGAGCAGAATTGGAAGGAAAAGCTTTAAAAAAATATATCCGGGATATATCTGCTGTGCTGTAAAGGCTCTAATTAACATATCAAACAGGATTTTTTCCCTTTGAATGAAATGAGCTTATTTTGTTATCTTTTCTATGTTTTCAGGTCATCTATTGACAGTGAACCTGCCTTAGTTTTAGGGCCATTGAAATCTGTGCAGGAGTTACGCAGGGAGCAGCAGCTGGCAGAAATTGAGACCCGCCGACAGGAGAGAGAAAAGAAGGGCCAAGAAGAGGAGGGAACAAAGCCACCAGTGCAGGAGATGGTGGAGGAACTTCAAGGACCATTCTTATATGAATTTTCATACTGGGCAAGGTGCTCTGTTGGGAAGGGTGTTTTCTTTGGCCTGTTGTCTGGGTTTTCCAACAAACAAAATACTGATCTATTCCACATAGGAAAGAGCTGCTCTGCAGGTATCTGTTCTGGCTGGCTGTTAGCAAAATGAAAACTAATAACACATAATATGAATTTTGCTTATATTATTGCTGGTATTTTCCCCTTAGGGTCAATATCCTGTGTGAGAGACACTGATTTCATTGTCTTCTAATGCTTTCTTGTTTTTGTAGGTCTGGTGAGAAAATTACTGTGACACCGTCTTCAAAAGAGCTTCTTTTCTACCCACCTTATGTGGAAACAGTTGTTAGTGGAGGTAAATATAAGTACAATTTCTGGAGATTACAGCAGATTCTCAGAATGGCTTGTATCACACTTACTGAGAAAAATAGCTGTGCGGATGCTGGGTGTATTTTGAGTGTGATAATCAATTGAAGTTCCTGTCAATTTTTGCTTTGTATTATGTTAGAACTATAAAAGTAGCTAGAAACAAACAAACAAACAAAAAACCAACAAAAAACAAATAAAAAACAAAAAAAAAACCAAACAAAAAAAACCCCAAAAGTCTTACTTCCAAAATTGTGAGGGCTACCAGCAATCAGTTATGCTGCCTGTTGTATCAGTGTCCATCTTGCCCTAGGATTCCTAAATGAACATCCTTTATTTGAAGCAGCTAGGAGATGTGAGGTACCTCTTTTTATGTGCTGCTTTGTTGTGCACAGTGTAAGTACATAATGTAAAAAAGATGCCATGTTTAGTGACATGTACATTTATATGTTGACCTCTGCTTGATCTCAGAAAATTTTGTTGCAGTTGGAATGCTTTCCGTGTGGCTGCAGCGCATGGTACTTTATGAACCTACAGAGCACTTAGCAAATCCAAATTTTTTATGCTAACCACGTGCTTACAGCTTTGGAACTCAATTTCTGAATTTGGTGAATGTTTGGATGTTCTAAGATGTGACAAGGAGCCGTACTGTTATGTGGATTGATCTCTTAACATCAAAAGAAAGTCAAAAGAACTTCGACTGGTCTCTTTAGAAGTAGTTAAACTCTTGCTGTAAGATGTAATATTGAGTGTATTCTTGACTTGTTTGTTTTGAATCCCCTTTGCAATGACCAAGAGAGCTGTCCTGGAAAGCTGATAGAGATTCATGGGAAAGCAGGCTTATTTATGGAAGGGCGGATTCATCCTGAATTGGAAGGTGTTGAGATTGTCATTGGTGAAAAGGGAGCGCCTTCCCCTCTCATCACAGTTTTCACCGATGACAAAGGTGCTTACAGGTAATTAGCAGATCTGTTTTGATGTTCTGGATTCTTTTGTTTAGGTGTCATAGTGACTTGACAGCACACCTGTGTGATATCCAAATGCTTCTTCTAAAGGGAACTTTTCTTTCCTTGTATTTCGAAGTGTTGGGCCACTCCACAGTGACTTGGAATATACAGTTACTGCACAGAAAGAAGGATTTGTTTTGACTGCAGTAGAAGGAACAGTTGGTGACTTCAAAGCTTTTGCTCTTGCTGGTGTGACATTTGAGGTAAGCACATCTAAGCACTTAAGTTTCTGAATGGTGTTTAGTTAAAGCTAGACAGGCAAAAATGTTAACCCACATGTCCCAGGGAAACACAAACAAGTATGGGATGTGGGAATCAGGTAACTTTATCATAATGGAAGCAAATCTCAGTGATTTAGTTGTGACTTGCTGCACAAGAATATTTTGCATATTTTATGGAATAAAAATTAGAGCTTGCAATCCAAAAGACTGGATTTATTTGCTTTTGCAGAATTTGACAGCATTCTCTTGTATCTCAAGGGGATTTTTTCTTATACAGCCTGGTCCAGCTGGTACCTGGTTTTAGTCTTGGGGATACTTTGTGCTGGCCCCTACCATGTCCTGTGAATTGTTGGAGTGTGGCTGTTCTGGTGTGTTGGTGCCTGTGTCTGTGACTGCCCAGAACCTGAGAGCAGAAGGTTCTGTAGCCCTGCAGCGTGACACTGCAGATGTGGCTACTACACTCTCAGAGGCTTCTGAATTGAGCCTCTTTTCATGAGAGAATCCTATCTTACACTTATAGCTATGGCTTTTGTTAAAACAGATTAAATCTGAGGATGACCAGGCTCTTGCTGGAGTACTCTTGTCTCTCAGTGGAGGGGTGTTCCGGTCCAACCTCCTCACGCAGGATAATGGCATGCTGACCTTTTCCAATCTGGTAAGTAAAAATTGATTGTTCTGAAAGTGCTTGTACGTGTGGTGCTGTGTAACTTTGCCCTCCAAAACAGGGATGTAATCAGTGCTCCTCAGTGACAGGAAGATATATGAAATCATAACTCAGAGAGATGTAGGTTCCTCAGAGTGGACAGCACTTAAAATGTTCGCTAGTGGAAGTTGTGAAATCTAACCTGGAGAAAGTTTTGTCCTCAACATGCAATAGATGATGTTGATTGATCTCATTTACAAACTTGCAGTCTATAAACATGATCACCAACAAACTGGCTTGGTTCGTTTTAGTCTGTAGAGGAAACAAATGTAATAAGATTATTGATCTGTACGTGTGTGTAGACATGCCTGAATAGTTTCCTTCCAAACTTCCTTCTCTCCTGGTCACTTTCCTCTCCTCTCAGTCTTGTGATGAAGTATTAGAGTCAGTTCTTTCCCTTCTCAGGCTTTATTTTCTGGTAGAGCTCCACCAGTTCATTGTCTGATGTGTTCCCTGTTTTTCACTATTCATGTTTTCCACCCAGTTTAACCTATGGCTGGAACAGAGAAGGTTAGCTCTTTAGGGAGCTCTAAGAGAAAAATAACTCTTTGGAGCTGGTGAATTGCTGTGTCACTATCAATAAACAGCTTGTCTTATGCATCTTTGCAGAGTCCAGGGCAGTATTATTTTAAACCCATGATGAAGGAATTTCGCTTTGAACCATCATCTCAAATGATTGAAGTGCAGGAAGGACAGAATCTTAAAATTCGGATAACTGGTTACAGAACAGCTTACAGGTTAGTGGAGATGATAAACTGCAAAATGCTCCGTACTGTATCAGGATGCATTGTACAAAATATGTGTTTTCTTCTGATATAAGTCTGTTCTGAAAGCTTGGAGGGACTTTTGAAGGCACAATTTAACTATCGTGCTGCTTGAGAGTACTGGTTTTTTTTCATGCATGTGGGTATACTAGCTAAGCCCACAACAGAACTGTAAGGAAAAACATTGCTAAGAAGGTACCATGTCAGTGGTACTGTGAGTGGCTTGTGCTGTGTTCAGTGGGAGAGGAGAGATTTATTCTGGGACTGTGTACCACTCCAGGTATCTGACTTAAGTGTCCTCCCTTTCCCTGCCCTCTGGGGCAAGTGTTACTTTTCTTGAAGGGTTGGGAGCTTGGATTCCTCAAGTTGTCCTCTGAACTGCAGCTTATTTCAATGCTTTGAAACTGTTTTACGTTACAAATTCTGCTTTTGCATGCTATACTAGATATAGCAAGTACCTTTCTCATGAGCTAAAACAATCATGTCTTAAAAATACACATTAAAACAGCATTTGCACATAATTAGCAATTGTTTCTCCCTCTAGCTGTTATGGCACGGTTTCTTCATTAAATGGAGAGCCTGAGCAAGGAGTCTCGGTAGAAGCTGTGGGGCAGGAAGGGTGTAGCATCTATGGAGAAGATACAGTAACTGATGAAGAGGGCAAGTTCCGGCTACGTGGCCTTCTGGTAAGGATCGGAACCCTTTCTCTCATTTATGTTTGTTAGTGTGTTAATGGAACAACACAATGTGTTTTATTAGCTACAGATTTTTGTCTTTTCATCACACTTGCTAGCTCAAAGGTCCTTGAGTCTCTTTTTGTTAGGACAAGCTGTGAGTGATGATTCATTCTTGTAGAGGGGGAGCATTTTTATAGTGCAGATCTGTGGAACTTTGACTGCCTTCACACGAACTGAAAGCTCCCATGGTGTGACACATGAGTGTCTCTCACCGGTGTTCAGACACAAGTACAGGTGCTGTAGCAGGGAAATCTCATCTCTTTACCTTCTCATGTGAAAATTCTGCAGCAAGTGTATCTTAGAGGTCTATTGGGTGTGTGTATCTTGTTGACTGTGTAGCATATGTGTGAAATAACCTGTTCTGCAAAAACAGCAACTGAGTTTCTGGAAGTGAACACACTTAAAGGAGTTAGTGGGTTAGATTATCTACTTAGGATAAGAAAACTGTGGAACGTCAGAAAATTCAGTTACTGTCTTCTAAAATTAAAGTACATGCTATTTAGTGTTAAGACTTACCATCTGAATGTTGCTTGTAGCCAGGCTGTGTGTATCACGTACAACTCAAAGCCGAAGGCAACGATCATATTGAAAGAGCTTTACCACAGCACCGGGCAATTGAGGTAATTTTTTTTAATTTTGTGGTATCAATTACATTTAAAATGCATCTGTGGAGGCATTAAATCAACAGCAGTGTATTTGAATGCATTCTGTTTAGTCAAGTGGCTTTCAGCAAGTTAGCTCGTATTGTGTGAGCACCATAGCTTAGAGTTGCAATAAGGCCCAACCGGTAAACAAGTGAAAATGATTCTTTTACAGCACAAAGGCTATATGTTAAGAAATAAAAGAATAAATATGCAGCTTACTTTTCAGTGTTCTTTTATGATGTAGGACAGAGAAATGATGATTTGAGATTGTCATAAATTGTTGTATTATCTAATCTGCATTTACGGATCAATAAATACACCTTATGTGCTTTCTTTGGTCCAAATCTTGTGGTCTCGATGTAGATTAAATTGTCATCCAGACAAGCAAATCTTTATAAAATGTAATAATCACTTTGAATTTAGGACTGATGAAATCTTGTGAAATACTCCTCCACCCTTATGGACTCAAACTACCTGCTACTCACCTATCTCTGAACACCCAGCAGAGGTTAATTAGCCTTTGTTAGCTGCCTAGAGTTTTTTGATGGAAGATGGTCATTATTTGAACTCAGACTCATGCCTGACCAAGATGCCTCCTTTGCAGCAAAACAGGCAGAATTCTTTCAAGTCCTTAGTGTCTCTTGCTAAGAGTGGTTGCTACTTGGAAAGGGAAGTGAATGGCAACACAAGTTTCAGAAAATCAAGTGAAGCTTATGTACTGCAAGTGAGAGCTGTTGGCAGTAGATTGTACTAATAGTATCATAACTAGCTTGCCATTTTCTTAAGGGCAGAAAAGCATTTGAAAGAAACCTGCTTTAGTTCTTTGTCTGCAAAAACAGAACTGTGTTGTATGTTGCAGGTTGGGAACAGCGACATTGATGATGTTAACATTATAGCGTTCCGGCAAATAAATCAGTTTGATTTAAGTGGAAATGTGATTACGTCTTCTGAGTATCTGTCCACACTATGTGTAAGTTCAAGCCTGTGATCTTTGTCAAGTGTGTTTGCCATTGATTTCCAGTGTTTTTTTGCAGGGTCACTGGAAGTCATTCAGTAGTCTTATCTGAGTATGATGCAGTCCTTTTTTAATTACGCTCACTTCTGAGCAAACTGTATTTTCTCAGTATTTCAGGCTTACTGTGTACCTTGAGATGTCTAATTTGTGAAGTAAGTGCAGAGAAATTGAAAGTCAACAGAATGGAATTACCAGAGAAATTAGAAACAATCTCCAGCTGCAAATTCCTGTGAAACTCATGGGACTATTTAAAAGAATTACTATATTCTCTTTATGGCATGGCACAGACTATGTCTAATACATCTAGATATGGGAAAATATCGTTCTTCCCTAATGGTATTTTGAAGGTATTTTAAAAGTCTCTTTCTGTGGTTTTTCACATAACGTGTTAGAACAAACCCAGGTGTTCATACTTGCCATCTTTGTATTTGTACAGCCTGTGTGCATTTTGAAGTACCTTTATCATGTAGGAGTATGGGCTCTTCTAGTGCGGACTCAGAAATGTCTCTTGTGATTTCTTCTTTCCCTCACAGGTGAAGCTCTACAAAAGTGAAAATCTTGACAACCCAATTCATACAGTCAACTTAGGCCAATCCCTTTTCTTCCATTTCCCTCCACTGCTCCGAGATGGAGAGGTAAGAATATTCCTGAATAATTGGCTTAATTAGGTTTATTATTTTTCCCCTAAGCACACTGAAGCATTATTTCTGGTTTGCCTGCAGTAGTGTGTTCATGCTGGTGGTGACTAGTGTCTCAGAAGATGTGAAACCTATTAAACTGACTTTTGCCTTTGAATCTAATTTTGCCTCAGACTGCTACTGCTGCTGTAGACTTGAGTTTATTTTATACCCACAGAATTACGTGGTACTCCTGGATTCTACATTGTCTAAATCACAGTATGACTACATCCTGCCTCAAGTTTCATTCACTTCCATTGGATATCATAAGCACATTACATTGGTCTTTAGTCCTACTGTAAGTACATTTCAAATGCTCAGCTTGAGAGCAGTGTCTGGGTAGTGTGGCCTGCATATACCTTGTGATCTTGGCCTAACTTTCTATTAATGTAAATATAAAGAGGTTTATGAGAGGCATTAATGTGGCAGTAAACTTGGTAATTTGGTTTTGGCCACATTTAAGGCATCAGACAGTGATGTAATGACCTGGTGTATTATGGGAGGCAAATAGGGAGTTCAGAACGGAGTTGTAGCCTTGACGCTAACTGAAGGGATCCAGTAACTGGGGGCTGAAGACAAGATTGTTGCTGGGATTTCCTTTAAAAACTTCTATATAGAGGAAAAAAAAAGTCACCAAGCCCAAATAGTAGTTTTCAGTTCTTGGAGCCCAAAGCAGATGGATTCTCAGACTAATGTCAGGAGAAATCTTCTCCTGTAAGAGAGAGAAATGTCTTTTTGCACCTTCAGAGCTGAACAGCGCAGTCAGTTTAGGGAAGTGTTTATCCTGTAATACTTAAATGATTTATTTCTTTTCTGCATCACTGCATGTTCAGTGAAACATGAGGGGAACATGAAACAGCAGTTAAAAATGAAGGACGCAAATGTGTCTGAAAGAAGATGCTGTGCTAGTGTGGCTGCTGTGGTCTTATCAATGGGATCAGAGAGTTCTGGGCAGCTTGTGATATAGGTAGAATGCACAACAGGTTGACTGTGAAGTGGAGACTGACCATCGGTGAATTAGCTTTAAAAAACAACAACAAACCCCAAGAAGAAATTAGCAGATGAGTGGGTCTGATCTGATTGAAAATTAAAAGTTGAGTAAATCTTAGGTGCTTGGAAGGAAGCCAGATGGGAAGGGCTGGATGTTCTGCATGGTTCTTTGGCTACAATTACTTAAAGCTGAGGGAATTCCTAGCCAAAATAACTGTTAAAAAATAATAAAAATGCATCATACACGCTATTTTCAGAGAAAGCTACCTGAGCAAGATATTGCCCAAGGATCCTACATTGCATTGCCACTGACGCTGCTTCTGTTGTTGGCTGGCTACAACCACGATAAGGTAGGACATGTTTTTTGTGCTATCCAGGTGTTATTGTCTGTTGGTACCCATGAATACTTTGTCCTGTGTTAAGTGAAGTTGCATTCTGGTGGATATCCAGATAGAGATGCAGTCAGCAGCTGCCTTATGTGACACATACGTAGCTAAGCTTTTGGACACTTACCTTGGGAAAACTGTAGTGGGAAATTGTGCTCCTCTGTTATTTCTCAATTTCTTATTTGATGGCTCTGGAAAACAAAAAACAAAAAAACCAAAACTCCAACACGATACAATATCTTTTAAATTCATATAACTGGAGTCAGTGATAATATGAACAAATAAATATTTTATTCACTTCGGGAACAGTCAGACTGAAAAAACTCTTTCAAGTCACTGACCTGATCTCTCTGGCTTTATACCCTCAGGAGGAATATAAGGAACTACCATGTTACCCTTCTTTCTTGTTGACAAACTGCGCTCTTTCAAGCTTTCTCTGATAGGGCCGGATTGTTGTTTTGATGATAAGAGGGGAAAAAAACTGTCTGTGCAAAGTGATTTCTTTTCAAACTTGAGTGTACTGCACAGAACGTGAGTTTCTCCAGGATTTTTCAGTGGCACTGAAAGTGCCATGGAGATTAGAGGCCTGTCTAGACTCAGAACTCAAATGCTAGTCTTAGATAAATGACTGCAAGAAAAAAATTAGGGATGATTTTTGGTTTTGTTTATCAGAAGTTCCAGTAAGTTTGGTTTGCTTCCTTTCCAAAGAATTGCTGCCGTTTTCTGACATCTTTTTAGATGTTGTAGATGTTCTATTTATGCAATGGATTCTATTTGGGAGTGTATCATTCTGAAGAACACTACTATGCAGACCTTACAAGCCATCATAATCACAAACTGTTTCCCCTTTTTGTTGGCCCAGCTTATTCCCTTATTGCTGCAGCTGACGACTCGACTGCAGGGGGTCCGTGCTCTTGGACAGGCGGGTTCTGACACTGGTGGCCCAGAGGATGCAAAGAGACAAACAAAAAAGCAGAAGACAAGACGGACGTGAGGTGAAAGGGGTGATTGCATAAAGTGATGCTCCATCAAACTGAGTTCTGGGGAAGCAAAGCTAAAATGCATTTTTGATGAATGTTGTTTTTGTCGTTGCTACCTGAGCGCGGTTTGTCACACTAGCTCCATTTTGGTTGTAAATTTTCTATGGAGTTTATAGGTTTACTTATTATAAAGTAATGAAATGAATGCATCTGTTGTTACTGTGAATACATCTCCCATACTTGAAGGCAGTTCATGAACTCTTTTTCTCTTCAGTGGAATGGGTTGTGTTGTCTTCATTAATGATTTGTAAAAGCAGTGGTAATAAACTGCCGATCTCACTCTGTCTCTATATTTTGGGAGTGTTTTTCCTTACCTTTCAAAACACCCACTTTACTCCAGAGAAGCAGCACAGAGGGATTTTGCTAAATCAGTGGTACTTGAAGGAACGAAGTTCTAGGTGACATGCATGAGCTGGTGAATGATGTCCTTGGCACTTCCAATTCAGTAGCGTGATTGAAGAGTCTGTTATCTACACAGCTGTGATTTCAGTTCTTATCCAATAAATGCTAGATTTTAATCAAAGATAACATATTTGCCCAATGAAGACAAATCATTAATGTCACGTAAGATTAGTTGATAATGTCAGGTAAGTTCTGCTGATCCTAGTGCAAAAGCAGTGTTTAAATTTCAAGTTCATGTACAGTGTGATCTCTGTAGACCTCCAGTATTCCTGAAGTGGCTACAGCTAGATAGCTAGTTGCACTGTTCTTTCCTAAGTTGGACTGTGTTGTGATATCTGTCCGTGTGTCTGTCTCATCTCCTGCTCAGGCAGTGTGTAACATTTTTCCAGGCGCTGATGGACTATTTTCTTTTTTCCCCAATTATTTTTAGAAGTGTTAGCTTTTGCAAACCTTCAACATGCGCAGTCCCAATAATGTAGACTGTAATAAATAATAGCCTGTTTCTTACAGGCCATCTTTTGATTCTTGTTTGAAACTGACAGTTAGACATACATAGTTTAAATGTTAATGGGGCTTTTTATTGACAAACAGTATAAAGGTTAATAGAGCTTTTGGAAGATGAACATAAATGCCTACAAATATTGCAAAGACATTGGTACTGCCAGTGAGTGGCAATGTTTCTCTTTTATAGTACTTGAAATAAAGTCCCTTTACATTTAAATATTGAAGCTTACAAACCCTACTTTAGAAATCTGGATATAAAAATTGCTTTAGTTTGGTCCTAAGTATTAAAACTTCCTTTGCTGATCCTTCTACTTGAACTGGCAACTATACAACGCAATCTGAGGGAAACTTTACCAAGATCATAATAAAAATGAAGAGTGTCAAAAAAAGCACGTGTGTATAGAGCTTGAGATGAAGCTCTAACAAACTATCATGCTCTCAACTTAATGGCCTCAAATTCTGTAGTTTGCTGTGATGAAATTTGTGGGGAAAAAAACGTAGTGTTGGATGCCTTGTATTAAAAATGTACAATTTTTATATCTTTATTTTAGGGTGGTGAGCGCTGATAAGGGAATTGCTACTTGGGGGAGTTGTGTGAGGAATGAATGATCATTCAGTGTCACTTGAGGGACTACCAGATAATCTGACCTCTGAACTGTGGGACTTGATTGACATTAAACATTGGAAATGCTGTTAATAAAAAGGCACTGATGCTTGCTAATTTGTTGACAGAAGCTATTTGGTTTGTGACATCCATTTTCCCCTTGCTAGCTAAGGATCTCAGGATAAGATCTGGTAAATAGTTCTTGCAGCCTCTGACAGCAGTAGCGAGTTGGAAGAAACAAAATGTGTCTTGAGTGTTGAATACAGAAGGTGGGTTTGTGCAGGCTTCTTTATGAGGCAGGAATCCTAGTAATTTTATCCTGATACTGATCTATCCGGAAAAACTGTATATGCCTATCTTCCACATTGGCCAGAAAGGTCAAGGGCAGCTGGAGCTGAGGACTACCTGCTACACTCTTCTGAGGTGAGTATTGGGGTATTTGTATTAATACAGAGACCACGTGCAAAATGGACTAACATTTAGATGTTGACTCTTACAAGGAAACACTTGAGGCTCAGTGCTTTGCATACTTTTCTGGAGGCACAGAAGTGAAAGAATAGTGAGTTCATTTGCATGGTGAGCTGAATGTGGACAAATGTCTGATTCTTTTGGAAATGAGAGTAAGGCCTTCTGGATAAAGGTGACATTGCATGCTACTTGTTTTTCTTTTGAAAGCAACAAATGTTACTGGCTGACATCAGTGATGCACAGAACTCTGTTTCTTAAGAATGAAGTGGACTACTAGTACAGAATTTTACAGTTTCTGAGCTTATTTTTTAAAGCGTTATTTTCGTTATGCCTGTCAGATGGAGTCAGATTTTGAGAACAAGTGTTTTTGTTGCATGAGCAACAGAGTTGTTAAGTAAAGATGCAACCATTTAAAAAACAAATGTGCAGGAGAATGAATACCAAAAAGGAGGAAATGACCCATTTCAGCAAGGGTAGGGAAGCACAGATTTCTTCACAATACTTCTTGTTGCGTTTACTTTAAAAGTTTCACTACATGCTGAGTGGCACTACTTAATAAACACCTTTGTCAGTGGGCAGTTTCTTGGGACTAAACATTTGTTTTTCTTCATTAAGGACACACTGGGGCAAATTGACAATGCTCAGTGAGACTTGAGAGCCTGTATGTCTCTTTGGATCAGAACTTAGTGTGACATGATGTGCTGGCCAGCTCCTCATCCTGCAGAGGATGGGATTCCAGGAGGAAATCTCTGAAATGAGTGTTGCTGCTTTGTGCATCAGTGTGCTTTGGGAGCTCCCCACCTCTTCCCAGGTTGCTTTCTACACAGCAGGTAGATTTGATCCTTGCAAACTTCTCTAACTTACTAAAGAAAGAAAATGAGTTCAGTCGAGGCTGACAGCTGGTTCCACCAGGCCAACCTGTGGTTTGACAGTTTAACACCATGGCCCTTAGATATTTTGATTTCTATCAGCAAATGTGTCTATACTATGAAAATAGGAAGGCAACGCTGTGGTGCTTCAAGCATCCCCCATCCTGCCCCTGTTAGCTTAGAGCACAACTTGATTGCTTCCTTGTGAATATTGTTCTTAGATAGAAACAGCTGTCGTAGTAAGTAGGGATCACTCTTTTCAGCCCTGTGCTTTAGAAAATACAGAACAGGCACTGAGGATGCTGAAGGTAAGGTGCCTTTGAAAATCCTACTAGAAATGTAAGCGACTCCAGGAGGAATGTAAGCTCTCTGGGAGAGCTGGGGCTGAACGTGGAATTGAATCCTAAGATGATTGTGCCTCCTGATCAGTATTCCCTTCTTTGTATGGTACCTGAATTTCTACTTTTTTTCCAGTCCGAAAGTAATTTAAACTGAGCTTGTTGCAAAGCTGGAGGCAATAAAACAGGTATGTAGACAGAGCCCAAAGGTGATCAGATTTCCCGTTGTGCACAGAAGAGTTGGCTCAATCCTGCTGAGAGGTGAGTGTGCTTGTGAGGTGAGTCATGTCTTCCTTACACATAGATGGGTGGCTTTAGAAAAATCTCCAGAAGTGCACTAGATCTGTTTCTGGGCTGTTACCAACTGATGCCAGAACTCTGTGGGTTTTTTTTTTCACTTTTAAAAGAACACCAGTGAGTTTAATCTCTGTCGTTCAGTTGTTTAAACCTGGAACATGCTGTATGTCCTTGTACACATGAAGAGCAGCTCTACGCTAATTAGCATTCCCCGAGCCCTTGTGGATTATTATTAGCAAGTGCAACTTTTTCCCCTTGAATGTTTTACAGAGCTTTTGTGAGCTTTCTACATCAGCTAGCTTGTCCTTTCAATTTTCTATTATACCTTTTGTAATTGCTTTCTGTCTCCATTTGATATGTTGGTGCTTTACTCCAGTAAGCTCTACTATCACTTTTAACTGTTTGCTATTACTAAGATCAACATGATTGCATTATTTACTCTGCTTGCTTTAAACATCACCTTTTCTCCCTCGTTTTCCCCCTTCCTCTCCCACTGCCTCTCTGGGAATATTTGAGCTTAACAACCTGATGCTGTCTGAAGTTTTATTTGTTACCTTCATAGCCTAAGACCATGATTACTTTAAGCCCTGTGATACGTTGTCATAAAGCAGTAATACCCACCAGACCATTATTGAATTTATTATATCTGAGAGCTCAATAAACAGTGAAAGATAAACCTGTTTTTTACTGCCTGTGGAAGTCAGCCTGTTGATTCCTCCCTTAATTCTCATTCTTGTCGATACTAGAATAATTAAATCCCCATCACAAAAACTCTAATTTCTTCCCAGGTCTCTTATCACGCAGACTCTGGCTACTTCTATTTATTTATTATTTTGCTGCATAGCATTTTGGCAAACCAGCAACATATTCTCACTCCAAGCTTCCCTTCTGTCAGGCAGAAGAGAAAATAATGGGCGCTTATGTAGAACACAGGAAAACAAACTGTTTTGTTTTTATGGTGTCCAGTATTTGCTTCATTAAAGTATTTTCTTCAGCTCTCACTAGGGAGCACATTGATATCTGTTCTGTACTGTAAAACTCACTCCTCCTGAAGGAGATGCTGCCCATGACTTCCTCTCTTCTTTCCTCTCTGTGTGACAGGTGGTGCACCTGGATGATTCCTTTTATCAGACATGATCAAAATGTTGATCAGATAACACCTTTGCAGGCTTGAGGCCTGGTGGTTTGCTCTCTGCCATCAAGACACGTCTGACAGAGTTTAAGTAGCACCTGTGATTCTCAGCCTGGCTGAAACAGGCCTCTGCATCACTAGAGGAGCAAAGCTGTTTGTGTGCAGAGAGAAACAGATTATTTTGTTTTAATAAGCATGGAAATTGGATGCAAATTTCATTATGCATTTAAAATCAGGAATGGTATTTTCCTGCTATTCTGCACTCCAGCTGTATGCACCATTATCTTTTGGTGGCTCGGAGCAGTTGTGAAATACAACTACAAGAGTCAGTCATTCTTTCTGCATAAGGAAAGGAAAGCCCAACCTTAAGTAGTAAATGTCAGCTTCAGAACAGCTCTGTAAAGAGCTCTGTGGTATCAGTAAGCTTTCATGTGGCAATGTATACTTGTACAAATCTCGATAAAGTGGTCCAGCAGTGATATCATAAGCTATGTGGAGCAAATGTGGAACTGGTAATATATAATTAAGTCAGAACTTCACAAAGGAAAATAAAAAGTTGAGAACTTGCATGCACGTTGCTTTTCATGTTTATAAAAGTTGCATCTGAGATCGTGTAAGGCTTTCTGTAATGTAGCCATCAGCTGTCTTGTTGATTATTCCTACCATCTTTCTAAAAAGTCAGCATGCCTGCAGACACTGATATGTCACACAATTTCACCTGCCACCACTAGCTGGAAATATTACAGATTTGTATCATTTTGCACTTGATATTGTTTATTTTGATTCTCTCCTGCTGGAGCCCAGTATTAATTTATGGTATGCAGAAGTTTCCAACCCTGCGGTCATTATGCATGCCCAAGGACTTCTCGGTCATTCCTGTGATCCCTGGGACATGGTAAGACTCCACCGTGTCTTGGCAAATCTCGAATGTAGCACTGAATTTCCTAATAGAGAGATGCCCCAAATTTACCTTTAGAAACTGTAACTGCTATGTCAGTGGTGCTAAGCAATAAGCACTGACCAAAGGATGCAAGATAAGATGGTGAATTACAATTTTGGTGGTGTGGGGTGAACTTTGTGAGTTTTGCTTTCAGTGCTTTTGTTTCCAGTGAGCACCAGAGTAGAAGATGAACAGAAAGAGGCTCTGGTGCTTTGGGAAGTAACTAATTTCTCTGTGTCTAACTTCCAGTTCTACAAGTTTGGACTTTGGCTTACGTAGGTTCAGATCCTGCACTGGGACTCGTGTACAGAGCAGTCCAGGTACTGTGGAATAGACAAAACAAATGCCTCCCCTTCTGCAGTAATATATTGCAGGACTATGGCATTGCAGAAGGGAGAAACAGCAAGAAACAATATTGTAAATAACTATGTGAGATTACAACAGATACAGTTCTTGGGGGAGGACAGGATGATTAATATCATTGGTATCAAATCTGATTCATGTGTGTACATCACAAATCCAAAATGCAAACACATTTATCCTGTACTTCATATTCAATAATTTTAACTGCTTAATCTTGAATGTAGGCATTTGTCTTTTCTAGTAGCTGAATTGGACAACTAGCTGATCCTTAGTTGGTCACATTTTTTTCCTCTCATTATTAGAGAGCAGGGGACTTCCTCGACATGTTTAGCCCAGTGGTGATCATCATCTTAACTTGATCCTTTGCTAACCTACTAGCATTTTTCCTAATCTTCCTTAAAATAAGGGCTGTTATCTTTCTTTGCATTAGGCTTCCTGGAATGCTGAAAGCCAATGCTTGGAGATGTTTCAGTGCAGAAAAGGTAGAATTTCTAAGAGGATTTAGGCAAGCAATTTCACATGTTTTGAATTAAAAAAAAAAAAAAAAAAATCAAATGCTTTTGAATATATCTAATAAAGATCTATGTGCATTTTCAGGTACCTAAGTAAATAGTTAAAACAAGAATTTAATATGCATTCTAAAATGAAATTCTCTGCTCCTGATCTATGAAACCTGGTAGCAGCTCATCCTGCTGTGTCTTAAATATGTGGAACAGATGGCTGCTTTGTAATTGAGCTTCTGTTTTTCCTGCATCCTTTGCTACAAGGGCATTGGGTAGTCAAAACTTCCATTCCCAGGCTACAAGTGTAATGTCTCCAGAAAACAGATGCCATACCCCAGCAAAATGCTTGTTGCGTAGGTCCAGACTCAGCTGGGAATTTGTGTGTAAATAAGGCTTCAGTCTTTTGGTGTGCTTCTGTTGTGCTTGAGCTGTGCAGAAAGATCTTATACAGGAGAGGGAAAAAACAACAGAATACTGAAAAAGCCCAGCTTCTTAATAAAAAAGATGACCTACACAATTAGAAGGCTTCTGTTTTTGTAGTCTCTAGCCATTTATATATCAACAGAGTAAACAGGGAAAGGAAGTAGCACAGGAGACTAAAGACAGAGGGCACAAACATATTTTGCCTGCTTAGCTTTTATTCCTCATTGTGCTGTGCAACATTGCTTTTCTCCATCAAATTAATTAGCGAAAAACTGCATCTGTAAAGCCCTGCCTGAGCTACTAGGTCAGTGAGCCTGTGTTCTTTCTGGTAGTGAATGCTGTCTGTAATTATTGCATTCATTAATTTTTATATAGGAAATAATGCCTCTGCCTTGATCTATACAAACACAGATTTCTGTTCCAAATCAAACTTCCTCTGTACATGCTCTGTTGCTGGGAGGGAAGCAGGAAGCTAATACAGTATTAAATCAATTTAAAGAATGCGGTTTTATAAAAATATCCAATAGTATTTAGTGTTTGTTCTGTTATGCAAGGTAAACTGGGGCAGATGAGTTGCACTGATTACATTTTGTGTGATTCTTAACTATGAAAGTGGAACATTCGGTATGTTCTGACTACAGACACTCATGTGCCTTTGGACTGCTGGCTACTCTTCTGCGTATTTCTGATACAGCATTAGATAAAGTTGGGCAGTGACATTATTGTTCAGACCATCACAGAGCCTACCCACAGAGATGCTGAGGAAGGATGGGGTCAGTGCAAACACTGGAATGTTGAGCAGTGGGTAATGTCGGGGTGATTCAAAGGGAACTGCACTCTGCACAAAGCTGGTGGGGTCAAGACTGGCAAGTCTTAGCACCTGTCACAAAATGGAGACAGAATTCCCTGGCTAACCTAGTTTTTATTAATAAGCTGTCCATAAGGAGATCAGCACTGATGTGAGATGACTATTTCCAAATCAACATGGGCTGTTGTAGCAACAGCACTGTTAGTATGCAGCCTTCCTCCCCCTGGAATACCACCAAGAGGCCATGAAACTTAGCAACTCCGGCTTTCCCTAGATGATGTTCCCAGAGGTTGACAGCTTGTGTGGGGTGCAGAAATGGCAGCACTGACCAGAGCAAGAAGCACTTATGCTGCAAACTTTTCTCAAATGAACAGAAGACTTTTAGCACTTCCCAGCTGCTGATCCTGTGTCCCAAGTGCAGAATTATCCTTTGAATGAAGTCATTTACTGCCTGTCTTTTTTATAGCGTGTTTTATGCTCAAGTGTTAGGCAGTTCACCGACTGCATTTTTGCAGAAGAGCCTAATTTCATTGTTGTCTTTCATCTTCCTTTCTCAGGTTTATTTTGTTAGAGACATTAGAGATGTGAACCAGAGACCACCTCCTTTATGAATTTGCTTACAGTTCTGCAGAACTTCTCTGATCTCCCTTGTTTCAAGTGTTTTTTTTTTTCTTCTACTGTTCCAGTTTCTGTTCTCTCAGGTACCAAAATTCCAACTCTAGTTCTGGTGATTATAACCAAGAACTGCACCTAAAATCATTCTTTGTTGAAGAAACCTCACTGAATAAATCCTAATTCCTCATGTTTCGCTGGTCTTATTTGCTAAAGTATTTTTTAATAATTTGATTAAATGTCAGAACATACAACTGACAGCCAGCAGGTCATTTCAACCATCCTTCACGCCCCAAGAGCCCCCTGTATTTGCTTGCACCACGTCCATAAGGTACATAGCAATCCCAGCTTCCAAACTCCTCTGGTATTACCACATTTCAGAATAAGATTTTGTCAACAGCAAGGAGATTTTCAATCTTTGTCTGTCAAGCGCGTGTTGGAAATCTGGGACATTTTAGTGCTAAATGTTGTGGGCATTGTTCCATGTTGTTATTTACTAGCTGAAGTGTGAAGGCATTCTGAAAGCCAAGCGGAAGCTCTAATGCTCATCATTCTAGCTATTCTATAATAAAATGCCACTGCCTAAAGGCTTTACAGTCTAAAGGGTTTGGACAGATAAAAGATGATTGGAAGTTCAAGTTAATAGTCTATAGGATGACCGCTGAGATCAAAAGTAGTCGGGACTTACACTGCTGCCACTGAGCTTTGCAGTGCCCACTCCTATTCCCTGTTAGAGGATCTATGCTCCTCATCACTTAGACTCCTGAGGGACAAAGCCTTTAGAAGTAGCTTCGAGAAGATGGCATGGTGCTTCAGGAAGCTGGGAAAAAGGAACTTAAAGAAACCAATGTAATGCACTGAAATCCTTAGTTTTGTAATTTGTCCTAGAGGAAGGACCTTGAACTTGTATGCATATGGGACAGAGATTGTTACTCTTTTAAAGACCAGGATGATACAGGTCTCCTGAGTATGTGAAAACTTATTTCCTTAAAGTAGATACTAAATACTTTCTCCTTATTGGAGTCCTTTTTAAGGTGTAGTATATCAACTTTGTTCTCAATGTCACAAGAGGAGAACTGATTTGTTTCTTTATTTTCTTCAAGGTCTTGCAACTCCTACCTGGAGATATTTCAGTTTCTGGTTTCTTCTAATTTCCTTCTGTATGAAAGAATAAGATAAAATAGGGAGAAGCCATTTGCATGCTATAAGATGAGGATTATTTAATTTTCAAGGAACTTAATAGTATTCTGAAGAATCAGGTTTGTTTATCATTTTAGGGAATTGAATGACATTTATGCTTTATAAAAAAGCTAGTAGAAGATGGCACATTTAAGAGACCTTGCCTGGATTGAGGAGGAGAAAAAAAGGCATTCTCATGAGAGCTATTGGTTCTTTTGCCATTTGTAAAACTGACTCTGAAATGATGGCTTTAGTGATTAAAGACTGAAAGAAAGAAGTCTCAGAATAATCAATGGATTCTTCAGCATATGTTAATATATTCTGTTTGGAAAGGTTACTTCCATTTATATTCGAGATGAAAATACTTTATGGCATGTAATCGCAATCTTTTTTATCTATGAGAGCTAAATAATCAGGTTAACGTGGGCAATAGGAATAAAAAAAAAAAGTGATGGATTAAATTTGTGAGGAAGTGTTGGTTTTAATAACACATTTTAAAAGATAAAGCAGCATACTCAGTCATTTTTTTCTTCTAAGTAACTTCTGATTTTATTATACTGTATCATCTAAAGTAAATTTCTTACAGTAATGGTAAAAGTAAAAAATGGAACAAGAACTTTTAATTTATTAAAAGCAGGTTTGTATTTGCCTCCAAACATTCTGGAAATTTCATGTTGCTGGACTTTTATGTCTTTTTTGTCTCCTTCCATTTCATTTGGTAACAGAAGGAAATCTGAAATTGCCAGGTGTTTCTCCTGAACAGGGATTGTGTATTCAAATGATTCCAGTCAGAACATGCAGAGTGTTCTGCAGAGAGCCAAACCCTTTCTTGATAGCTTGTGTTTATGCAGGCCAGCCATTTAATCTGAAAAATTCAGGTGGATATGGGATACACCTAGTATTGCTGGTAGCTAGTGGGGTCCTTCATGTATGTCTGTCACCATGCAAAATAAGCTTCTCTCACTGCAGAAATTCATTGCTTGAGCCAGGTAAGGAAAGTCTTCCAGTTTTCAAAAATGGGTTGGAGGCTTGGATTTATTTTCCTTTCTTTTCTAGGTTAGGACATAAATAATACCTTTCTCAGTTTTTCCCTGAAATATTTTCTGCTCCTTTACATCCAATCCCACCTTTGCTTCTTGAAGCGCTCGTTTGAAGGGTAGGAAATCATTCAGATTCAGATCACTCCTCCCTGCTACAGTTGGTAAAGGGATCTTGGCATCTTAAGAAGGTGTTTTAAACATGAAGCTAGGAGAGAGGGAGAACAGGGCTGTGAATTAGCTGCTGCAGTGTTGAATGCACTGCAGGAAAAACATGAATAAAAAAATAAAGGATGGTAGCATAGGGCTGACCTTCACAGCACCACGGTTAAACAGCTATGAACATGGAAGGCAACTGATTTTATGGACCTCAAGTGCCTCTGCAATACACTGCAGTCAGGTAGCTGAGGGCAACAACATGATTATTGACAAATAGAGAGCCATGTGTGCAGTTCAGAAAGTGTGATGATACGCAGTGAAGAGCCAAAGAATGGAAGAATTGGGAAACAAAACCTAAAACTTCATCGTGGTATTCTTGGTAAAAGCATCAGCTGCAGCTATACTATGGTATCTCTGCAGATACACTTGATTCAGTGCTGACTTAGAAACATGGAATCTTTGATGTCATTTTGTGGCATGTCACGTATGAAGCAGTCTTTAGGGTGTGACTGTGTCTGTGTCCTGGGAATGGGTAAAATTGTTTTCTAACTTGTTTTTAGTAAGTAAAAATAACCTCATAAATAAAACCTCAGGACAGTAATTTCTACTTCTCAGGTTGCTTGTCAGTCTGAATATGATAAATATTAAATGACTGCAATTTCAGTATAAAGTCAATTATCTGTGTGTAGCAAATTAAAATTAGACACATTCTTTAGTCTGGAAATTTATCCTAATGGAGAATGCAGTTTGCTTCCTATCGAAGAGTAGTTCTCTTGGGTATAACATCAGTGTGCATCAGTTCAGGAGGAGCATTGACTTGTCAGGTTTGGGAAACTGTTGACTCCTCCCTCACCAGTCCAGCCCGGGAGCCTTTACAGGAGTGGGATGGTAAGATTTCTTTATTCAGAACATGGTCTGAAAGCTCTGAACATTTAAAAGATACGTGGTTTTTAAAAAACGGTCAGAATTTTTCATGCTTCTGGACATGCGGATCCAAGCAAACAGTGTAACCAAAAATAATCTAGAGATATTAGAGTATAAATTAGAGTATAATATATAAAGGATGAATAGGATTCAGAATTAGAGCCATGGAGATGAAAAGAAAATGGAGTTATGTCTCCTGGAGAAGTACTCTAAAACATATACTACTTCAATTCTGAAAATTCATCAGAACATTCTTTTTCTTCTTTTTATAATCTGAGGAAGGAGGTGGTGGTGATGGCTTGAAAGAAAGGAGACGGGCTTACTGAGAGTCAAGCATAGAGAGAGAGATTACATTCCCTGAATTTAGTCTCATGCTATTGGATACTGTTCTTTTTGCTGAAAAAAAAATTGTAAAGTAATCTGAGGTACTTGAATGCTGCAGTCATTAGTCTTCCATCATTAGCATAAGGCAAGATACCTTCATCATACTTTAAAAAAAAAATATATATATATATATATATGAGAGAAAATGACGATAAACCTGCAAATTTGGAGCTCTGCAGCAATGAGTACCATGCTGGTTTGGTGCCCTGCACTCTGCAGAGCTGCCTGGGTCTGACTGAGGGGCAGCTGCATGCAAAGGGCACCAGTGGGCCCTGTGCCTAGAGTGGTCAAGTCACCTTTCTCTAGTGCTCTGGGGTCTGTCTGCATCTAGATGGTCCTGTTACAGAATCTTCAACCATTTGTAGCAGCTGTTAAGTTGCCTCAGATGGATGTTTTGTGTTTTGTGGGGAGTCAAGATGGCTGCTGGCATTACCTCAGCGTGGCTGTGGGTCAAGAAGATGGTCAGCTGGCATTATCTCAGTGTGACTGTGGGTCAAGAAGATGGTCAGCTGGCATTATCTCAGCGTGGCTGTGGGTCAAGAAGATGGTATGCTGGCATTATCTCAGCCTGGCTGTGGGTCAGCAAGGTGGTCTGCTGGCATTACCTCAGTGTGGCCGTGGGTCAACAAGATGGCTGCTGGCACTACCTCAGCTCCAGAGGTGATGTGTCGTGTGGAATGCACAGCCTGAGCTAAGGTATGTCTGCTCCCTGGGAGGAAGGTCATAATTTCAGAATGATAACCTGTTTTTTTTTTTATTTTTATTTTTATTTTTTTTTATTTGTCCCAAGTTCCAGTCTGGTTAATAGCAAAGAAGGTTTTGTAGGGAGAGGTAGTGGACCTATAGGTGTGGTTAGCAGAAGCAACAAGCTTCTGAATCGGCAAGTTTTCCTCATGAAAGCAGGTTTTCCCAAAGATTTTGGCACTCTCATGTGTGGGGATTTCTGTTCCCAACAAGATGGTGGAGAGGCACTCAGGTGCCACTGCTGTCCTTGGGGAGATGCATCTTCCACCATTTGTACAAGGGTGTAGATCAGTAAAAGCCTGTAGAGATTCTTCAAGTTTTGCAAGGAGGGCTATTGTTTGTTAATTTCTTATACTGTTCCTAAAACTGTGTTCAGTGCTGGAAATATGCGCATTTGTTCAGGGATACATATATAGGCTGATACGCTGCAGCATTTGGTGTATCCTGACAGGTTGCAGACACTTGGCTAACGTATTGCTTTGCTCTTTTTCTGAGTTCACTGGGGATTGTTTATGTGAATAAGAAATACTTGTAAGGATGCATCTTGCAAGATCGGGGCCTTATCTCCTGAATTTTGAGACAAGCTGTCCATATGGTAGGTTTGTTTGTTTGTTTTCTTTGTTTCGTTTTTGTTTTCCTCTCCTTCCTTTTACAAATGTTGATGCAGGGTGAACACCTGCATTGAGAAAGCCCCTTCAAGGCCTCTGTGTGAGTGCTGTGCAAAGCATGCTCTGTGCACCCTTGGCTTTGATTTCAAGTGAAATCTAGGCAAGATGTCAACTGAGATAACTCCTGTGTGACCTGCCTGGGTTGGAGGTGGAAAATGAGGGTGGCATCTTTTTTCTTACCAAGAAGGCAATAGGAAACCACAGTCAATGAGGAAAAGGCTGGCTGTGGTAAATAATAAAGGCCCGGTGTATATAAAACTGATACTGATGTACATAGAAGTCTGGCTGGTATATACTTTGTGTTCTGCCAGGAGGGCTCTACCAGCACGGTCTCTGGGAAGGTGAGTGTGAAAGATTTCTTAAGCTGTTAGTTCAAAGGGTGCTTGACGAAGGTCAGGACTCTGCCATGGAATGATTTGAGGAGAAAGAATGCTGCTTAAAATCAAAGCACTTCCTATTTATGTAAATCTATTTTACTATTGCATGTTAATGGAGCAGTTAACCTCAGGTTGTCCTCTTAAAGAACTGCTAAGACTCTTGGCTTGTGCTTTCTTAGAAGTTTTAAGTGGGTATTTGCAAGTCCTGTTCTCAAACGGAATACAAGCAACCTGCCAGTCACACCTAGCTGACAGGGAACTGTCACTAAATGGCATTTGCTCTTTGAGGGAGGAGAAAAAAATACACTTCAGACATACAGCAAAGCTTTTCTCCTTGAAGCAGTCCTGCCAGTCGGCAGTGACTGTGTTCCAGCAGGAGAAGACTTTGGCAGGGAGCAGGGTGAGCTGTGGTTATTGAAAACTGGGCTGAAGTAGTAGCAGCAGAAAGCAGCTTGAAGAATTTCTGACAGTGTGATGATAGCCTGTCTAGTACTGTCATCCTCCAGACTTGGCGGGAGCAGAAAATTCCTGTTGTCCTAGGGAGGGTATAGAAAAGTTTTATTACTTTGCAAAGGAATGGTTGTTCTCTTGCAGCACAGAAAATTGCTTTGGCATTTGCGGCAGTAAAGCCAGTGCATCTTGACTGGCCACTAAGGACAACGTGACCTAAGTGTTATGGTTTAATTTTCAGTGGAAAGGATACAATCATCAGCTGAAACATTGTGTTTCTTTCAGGAATCCTACTGTTACAGTAAGTTACTGTTGCTATAAGACAAGAGTTGAAGTTACCCCTCTTTTGTGTAGAGTGTGAATTTGGTAGAGCTCTGAAGATGGTTCATTTCACTTTTGATAATGCAAGTGGATTACTTGCAATGTAACTGGGAAGAAGGTGGGATGAAATCCTAAATGGGAACTGGTTGGTTCCTGGGTATAGAAGCTGATAATATCCCAGAGCTCTGGAGTGATGAAGATTTAGGGTCAGCAGACAATTATTCCCATCTGACAGGTCAGATGCTTCTGCAACTATCCTAGGTGCATCTATGGCAGGGTGCATACTTGCTATGCACAAGTGTAAATGAATATCTAAACTTCATTGTGGAGATGCCAGTGTTTTAGTACGGGTAGAAGGGCTTTTAGCTTCTCTGCTACAGTGTCTGGCTGGCATTTTGGAGGCTGGCATTATAGACTGTCCAAATGAATGATTCCATGCAGCCAGACCAAAGCTAAATAGACACCAGTTGTCACTTCTGGAAAACGTGTGTGCCAGAGCAAGGGCTACTATGGCAGCCACTGAGAGAGGGAGGTGCCAGAGAAACTCATTGTGGTGTTTGATCTACAGACAAGACACATATTCATATTTAGCTCTT
Organism: Pavo muticus; assembly: GCA_016647715.1. Lineage (NCBI taxonomy): Eukaryota > Metazoa > Chordata > Aves > Galliformes > Phasianidae > Pavo > Pavo muticus. The sequence continues at coordinate 716,672 of JACDJE010000168.1, read as the reverse complement.
GAAGAAAAATGTCTTAAGTCTTCCTTTCTGCTGTGAGGGAGAAGTACACCAGAAAGATTTACACAACATGTAGAACAGATAGATTCCTTGGGCTTATCCCAGCTATAGGATATTGTCTTGCAAACAGATCAGGATTGATGTGTATGGCAAAGCTTGGGTATCTGGAGAGGCTTGCTCATCCACACCAGGTATGGGGCTGGATCAAAATCCTGGAGTGAAATTAATTTTCTTAGCAATTGTGGGTAAATTTAATTTTGCAACTAAACCTTGTATTTCAGCTTAGTCCAATGCTCTGCTCAGGCAAGTGTAATTTCTCATTAGTAGCTACCTAAAACGATTCTGGAAGCTGTCTTATATAAATATAATGGAGTAAAATACAGTCTTGAGTATTTATGCAGTGCCAAGTATTAATTAGCTGGAAGGATACCAACAATTGACTGAAATGTCTGCATGTAATTTTATTAATATTTTTAATCCTTATTAGTGATGTATTATAATTATTTGGGTGCATGTTTTTCTAGCACATTTAACACGTTCAAGTTTATTCCTGGGGTTTAGCTTATCTCTGTTGTAAAAGAAACAATAGAGGCTGAGCTCGAGGTTTCCGACCTTAAGCTAAGCCTCCATGTACTTCATTTGGAAGGAGCAGCTGTTAAGGGATGACAGCATGGAGACTGTCACCAGCGATCCGTGTGTGCAGGCACGCCTTTGGAGCCAGGGATGCAGGCCAGTGTTTTCCAAATGAAACTGAAGTCCTGTTTGAAGGTGTATGTCTGGCTCCTTGGAGTCTTTGAAAATACCAGCTGAAATATCTCAGCTTCAGATTACTTTTAGCCAGATTTGATGTTCCAGTGACATGCTTGATTAAAATTTGCATGATGGAATGAATGAGTTCTTAGCTACCTGATGAAAACAACGATTACATCTAAAGCTGTAGTTATGGTACAGTACACATCTGAGCTACAAGTCTGCGTTACTGTGGCATATGAGCCAGTTTGACAGTGAATTATGTTTTCAAACGTCAGAATTCCTTTCCCAGTCACCCCACAGTCCTTAGATGGATGGATGGAAGGCTTCATTGGGTGCTTTATCGGCCAACTGGCATTCTCTGAATGGTGGCTGATAATGCAGTAGTGACCTTGCAGTGATAACAGAGTTGCAAAGGGAAAAAAATGGAGCAAAGAAGATAATTTACACTTGCAAGGACAAAATATACAAATCATATAAGAGATAAAGAAATCCTGGGGCTTATGATGACAGTGTGTTTGTTGTGCGTGATGTTATCTCAAGATGCGGTAGCTAGTTTATCTTGCTGTCTAAGACACTTACAAGACATGCTGGCTTAAAAACAATTCCAAATCAAAAGGGCTTCAGGGAATTAATTTTGCAATATGCTTGGTTCATTCTCTTGAATGAAGGTAGCAGTAAGGACTGAAGCAGAGTAGAAAACACCCTGTAGTAAGTAGTCACCTACTGGCAGCTTTTTAAAAATCATACTTCTTTTTTTATTGATGCACAAACAGGATTAAGGTGGGACAAAGTGCAGACTTGCTGCTACTGAGCTGGAATTTTGGCTGACGTGAGCGGAGGCTGGTGGAGCACCGTCTGAGGCATGTTCATGTGTGTTTGTGTCACGTTATTGATTTCTCTAGTGGCTTTGCATTACCATAACCTTGATAGAACAGCATTTTAGTCCTCAGAGGTCTTCTTTAAGTGTCTTTGTTAATGTGCTGCTGGGTTGGATGTGCAATGAAACCACAAGGCTTAACGTCAGATAGTTTTATTCCAGATCTGACACATTTGCGAGTTATAAACGATGCCTTTAAAGCTATGGCAGCTTTACAGACACAGGTGCAGTCATTGCCATATACATGGAGTTACACGCTATTAGCAGAAAGATGCTTGAATTCTGGAATAAGATCTTGTTAATCTAATGAGTGAAGAAAAGAAATTAAAAAACGAGTTTGGTTCTTGAAGCAAGGTTTCCTTAATTAGAAAAAAATCATAGCTGTGAGTTTATCAGTGCAGACAAATAATTAATTTTCATATTACCAAATATGTTTTCATTTCCAGTAATCATGGGAGAAATTGAAGTGTTTGTTTTAGGAATTGTTTTTCTAGTTACTGTGTTAGTTGAGAATATTTACTAATGGCTGTATATATGAATACCACAATTCACTATCTTCATTTTTCTTTAAATGGAGTTTGCTGAAGGCACTTCAAATCCTATCCTAATTACTGCATCATACAGTTACTGAAAAACTAGTAACTAGTCTTGATGTTATTTTTGCTCTACATTAAAAACTTTGCTTTGCTAGTGTATGGGAACTGCTAGGTCATGGCCTGAAGCAGTGATTGAGCACCTGGTGAAGAGGTGTAGCCAGCTCTGGGAGCACAGGTGGAAGCAATTCTACCCCTCCCTAACCTCATTTAAGGGCTGGCAGCCACTAAGGGAAGCATATCTGCTTGGGGATTGTCTCCTTTGGAATGTTTGGTGAGCCCTGGTCCTTGGAAAGGGGTAAGTGATTGATTACTTCTTCATTACCAGATTATGACCACTACCTTTCTTGGGTTTAAAGCAACCATATCTGCTGCTGCTGCCTAGCTTTACAGCTAATATGTGTGATTTTTTCCTTGGGCACCATTTTGGGTGACAAATATTTATTACCTTAAACATTGTGAGGTGTGTGACAGAGAAGTCAAAGGAATTGAACTCTGTTCTGTAGAAGGCTCCTAGAAAAGCCTTGAATGAACTAGTTGGCTGGTGCACAAAGCGCTGGTTTTGTCTTTTACTGCCTATGGTGAAAACCAAGCCTTGTGTCGAGGCTTTAATTATACCAGCGATGTGTTGAAGGCAGTAAAGCTGCAGCAAAATTTCCTGTTTATTCACAGTGCTGTGGCTCCTACAGGGTTCATGCTTGTCCCTTTTCTAAGCAATATGGTTTTTGCTCACTGCGATGTGGGTTGCAAAATGAAGAGGTAAGTATGTGAGAATGATAAGGCTGGAAAAGGAACCATTAACAGCACTACTTAATATCTAAATATGAGAAGGATTCTGGAGATGAGGGAATCATCCTTAATCTGGGATCAACTAGCTGGCCCTGCTGAATGTGCAGGTGCTTATGGTCCAGTTTGTGCAGCTGTGCTGGAGGGAGGCTGGGCAGTGGGCTCTGTGGAATCCCAGCGTGCTGCTGCTGTGAGCTCTTCCTTGCTACTTGGTTTTAACCCAAATGGTCTAGCTGATTTTTAGAACAAAAAGTGTCTCTGTGTTACTATTATTGGAAATGTACTATATCTGAAGAGCTGTGAAGAATTAGTAATGGTGAAATCGAAAGGGAGTTCATATACTGCTTCAGCAAAGTTGATTTTAGAGTAAGATAAAACCCTGAAGGCATATCAATGAAATGTGTTAAGGGCGTCAGGCAGTGGATAGTGATTTAAATAAAATTAGCCTAACAACGTAAAGTACCTAGAGTAATAAACATCGTCAGCCACAAGAGGCTCATTTTACTTAATTCAGAAATATTAAGCATTCTGTATAATCATACTTGAAAATATGATGAAAAATGCATATGGAAACAAGAATACTACATTTGCTAAGTCTACTGAGCTAGTTGGAGGTGTACATCAGTACCTAACATTGTTCTTGTTACATGCTGTAGTCTTTTGCTGATTTCAATTGGAAATTATATTGACCGCTGCAGTAAGACACTTGCTTTTCACGTTGGTAGGCTTATGCAAGAGATGCAGTAAGGCAGACACAGGTAATGTTCAACAGTGCAGTAGATTGCTCTGGGCCTTGGGTCTGGCTGCTGTTGATTGGATGGTGTAAAAGGAAACAAAGCAAAATGTATTGGTTGTTGCTGGACATGGGGCTTTGCGAAGAAAGTTTTGCTGATGGCTTGTAATCCCCCTTAGTTATCTTCAGCTTGTTGCCACTTGGAAAAAAAAAGTAAATGTTGGATGGTTTAGACTGCAAAATGCACAGCTAGCTCTTCATAGAGCTGATTTTCTTGAGAAATGATATGTCGTTGTGTCAGATGGACCTGAATTGAAACCTGTCTACTCCCCACACTCCTGGGTTCCTATTACATCAGTCTAAACTCCCTCCCACTTGGTTTGGACAGATTTGATACTGAGCCAGCATCTATGAGAGCAGGGTTTCTACTTCCTGAAAACAAACTCTGGAAACTCAGACTTAAGGTAGCCTTAACACTGGACAACGCAGGAGACAAAGGCTGCACTGAAATCAGCAGCAGCTCTTTGGTTGGTTGAAGTGGGGCTCATTTTTTTCTCATTGCTAATTATCAGCCACAGAAACGTGTTATTGTTGTAATAGATATAATGTCAGGTGCAATGCAACATCACTCCCCACCAACAGGCCTCTTAGTGAGGAATAAGAGACCCAGACCACGATGTGCACATGAACTATTAACAGGTTTAACTGGAAATATACAAATAATTAGATTGTTACTGGTGCTTAGTAAACACATGCTATTTAAGAAGTGAACTGATCCTTCAGTAGATAATAAACCAATCAACTTGAAATAGTTTTATTGCATTAATCTCTCTCTCTCTGTCATGGGTTACCCTAGCAGAAGTCTGTGCAATGTCATGAAATGAGAGCTGTGAATGGAGGAGGGCTGTTAAGAAAAGTAATTAAAGTTATTGAAAATAGGATTTGTTCCTGTGAGGTGGGAGTGCTGATTGAACACAAGAAACACATGAGCTTCATTACATTTTGTTGTACAATGGAGATATGTATATATTAGGCAACACTACAGGCAAGTTGTGATAGAAAAGGGAGTCACTGGAGTAGGGGTTTTTGGTATGTTTTATTTATAGCAGCTTTGGAAGGATGTTGAATAGTTTCTATGTGAAATAGCTGTTCTGTACTACACCTACAAAGTTATCAAAGAAAAAACTCTAAGCCTGTGTTCAAATTAAATGTCATTTTAAAATGTAGACTAACAGCTTAGCTTTGTCATCTGGACTTTGTTACTAAATTGGCTTTTTCCAATTTACAAAAACTTCTTACTTTAAATTACAGCAAATACAAATATTTATTTAAAAATGGTTTTCTAAACCTTAAGCACCCTTTGGAGCCCTGAAAGCTATGGATGTCCTTAGTAAGTAGATTCAGTTGCTGTAAAATGTCTATGGTAGGTGCTTGTGCTTACAGTGAATGCCTGCAGCTGTGAACTGTTCATAGGTCTTCTGTTGCAATGTTAGAAAAGCTTCACCTGCTTTCCTAAGCCAAATGTATATATTTTTAGTTGGGGCAGGAATGGGATTGATACAGTCTTCCTGTTTGTTTCCTAAAGGTTATGGGTTGATGTGTGCAAGCCAATAAATACTGCTTAACTTTCTGATCTCTCAGCAGATTTGTAACACTGATTATCCAGTAGTGGTCTCTGCTCTTCAGCATCAGGGTACTGTCAAGGCAATGTGAATGGGGAGCTATCAGGTAGTGTTAACTCTGAGATGCCAGCATGAGGAAAGATTACAAAAGATAGGCAGACACCTATGGATGTGTAGAGAGATGAGATCTACAGAGACAGAAGGGAGAATGTCTGCAAGCAGCTTTGGTAAGAGAGGAGCAAACTTATTCTTTGTTGCTGTTTGAGAGGAAAAAAAGCCATTAAGAAGCACAATCTTTACTCTTCACTTGTGGAGACTTTTAATTTCAAAAGGCTCTACCTTTATTTAAGTAGGGGTAAAGTAACACTAAGCTGCTTTGAGTAAAAACAATTCTTTTTTTGTTCTGTCAGTGAACCAAAAAATCAATTTGCTTTTCCAGCTTAGCTGTTGAGTAATATGACTTTTTATTTGCTTTCCTGACTGTAAATGCGTTTTAATTCTACTCCACTTTAATTTTCTTCTGTCTCTCAGGGTTTTTCCACTCCAGTTCTCTATATGTGATATGTGAACTATATGGACAAGATAAGGGCATTGCTCATTGAGAGTATGACAGGCTGGCATTAACCTGCCCAGAATTTAAGTCTGATGCTGTGTTTGGACGAATTATAAATCTGGTCTCTAAAAGCATCTCAACAAGAAGACAAAGCCCTTCGCTTTCCTTTAACAATAATGTAGAGTAATGAAGTCTGACCCCTTGCACACTCAGTAATGCATAGTCAACACAGAAGCACTAGTGCGAAGTTACACAGTGCTTTTGAAAGGATGGAACGAGTTGTTGTTGTTGTTATTGGGTTTTGGTGGTTTGGATATTACAAATCCATTAACTCAGTAGCAATAATGCTAAGATAGAAGGTTTATTCACTGCACCTGACTGAACATTCTGTATATTCTCCCTTGCTGCTTTCCCTCGGGCTGGCTGTGTGTTTGGCTGTGGAGGAAGTGGTGACATTGCTGGTTCAGCACTGGTGTGGCTGACCGAGGAAAGTGCTAATGACAAATCTGGTCTGTGGAGATCTAGCTTAGGCTTCTGCACTGTTCCTTAAACTGGTGCTCTCTGACCTTAATTTCAGCTCAGATCCATGTGTGCTTTAATTTATTATCCTCTAAAGCAGTGCTTAAGGATTCCATTGTGCGCATGGAGAGTGCTAGGAAAAACTGGGTTCATTTGGAGGTGGAAAGCTGTGCTGGTAATTTGCAGTTAATGCTGCTCACAGGTGCGTGCATTTGTGGATTATTTTCTCTTAACTGCACTAGATGGCAGTGGAGGTGAAAGAGATTTTCTGGGGCGCTGCCAACAGAAGCAGCTAAACCAAATGGCTGCAGACACAGGTTCTGACCATCCTCTTTATGTTGTCAGACCCTCGGGATCTACCTGTTGAGCTGTACTGGCCAGGTGGAAGAATAGCATGTGCTTCTGGTTGGAGGGGGTTGCAACAGTGTGCCCAAACAGACACAGCGCTTGGTGGGCAGCCCCCAGTGGTGTGTGAGGATGAGCTGCAATGGGACATGACAGACTCCCAGGAAAGGGGCTGCTGAAGGGTTGGTTTTATTTTTTTTTAGCTTTTGGCTCAAGTACTGCCTGTGACTTCTGCCAGTTTTGATCAATCCTTAGTACAGCCCTGCTAGTGTTCGCTAGCTTGTGACTGCTGAGCCTTTTGAAAGCTACTTGTTTCCATCTCTGACAACGTGTAGTTGCTGTTCCTCTTGAAAGTCTGCATGACTTCTGTAGTTAAGCTTTTTCTGTGGATAAAGCCAGCTGGCAGAAGGCCAGAGCTCTCTAACCATCCTTTGTCTGATCAATGTCTTAAATCTCAGTGGAACGAGGTAGTGGTCAAAGCTCACCTTGGGGTTTTAGCAGAGCATATGCTCTGCTGATGGTCAATAGGGTGGAGTACAGCCATCAGCTCTGTGGGAAGCCAGCTTACTTCTCCCAAGGATGTGGGGCAATGAGATTTACAATAAACTCATTCTCTGAATTGCCCATATCCACCAGATCAAAGGTCCTTGTCATGTTCCTAGAGCCCCTTAGTGGGTGGGGACACCTGAAAGCCCCTGAAATTCAGAAGCCTGGGTGGCGAACGTTTTGGCCAGGATGGAAATTCCAGTGTGCAAATTGAATGGGGCTGTAAGACACAACATCCACACAGATCACTCCAAGTGGGTGAAACAAACTCCCACTGGGAAATAAGCGATGTAGTGCCAGACGACAAGGAGAGGGTGATGGGGAGTGAATCATAGGAGACAAACTCATCTATGTTATTGTGGCAGAGGCTGAGACTGACAGACTGAAATGGAGGTGGCAAATCTGAACTGGAACTGGCATAATTTCTCTACTGTCTTCGATGCAACAGCAAAGGTGGAATTTCCCCTGTTGCAAGCAGCAGGAAAAGATTAAGGCTGGGCACTTACATTGAATCAGGCACAGCATGAACTCCAGGAAGGCAGTTGTTGCTGCAGGGATAAATTTGGCCCGGTGAATGTCACATTAGCACATTCAGAGCACAGAAATGCCCTTTTTGAAATTTTTCTATTGATTTTTATGACAAATGGAATATCACAGAGTATGAACACAAACACATTACTCCTGTTCTGCAGAGATATTCCAAATTTTGCATAATAGCAGTGGGGCAGCTGTTGCAAGGGGACTGTCAGAGTGATTCAGACAGGAGGAGGCTGATGTTGAAGTGCCTGTCATGGAGAGCTCTCCTGTAACTTGTCTGACTCATCCAATTTACATGCATTGAATGCACAGCAAATAATTGCTGTGCTTTGCCAGACTTTTCATGACCAAGGCACAGTTGATGGCGTTAAGTGATTTCAGTGTGCATAACTGAGGATCAAATTATTATGTGGTATTCATCCTTAATGTTGATTAAGAGTTGCACCCTATCTAATTTCACGCTAATAGTGAAGCACTCCATATTGCCAGCTATTTGTACTGGTGAGGATAAGGGTTTAATAACTTACACTGCCATGATGCACCGTATGCACATACGCTGACTATACACATGCTTTTCACTGACTTCTGTCCCTTTCCCCTCCCCCCACCACTTTCTCTGTGTGCAGTCCCTGAGGCTGCTGAATCTGATAGAAGTTACTGCTGTCACCACAGCAGCTGCAAAGCCTGGCTGAGATTTTCAGGTTGTTGTTGCAGGCAAAGATGATCTAGGAGAACCTAAATGGTCTCGTTCCCTTTTCTATTAAAGAAACGGAACTTCTCTCATCTTCTGCCCTTTATCTCTGCAGTAAGTAGGTCTGGTGGTGACTCCAGAGAGATGGCAGGTGTTTGGCTCAGGGGTTTGATGGAAAGGGGAAGAAATGGGAAGGAATATGTAAGAGGCAAGTGAGTGGGGCTGGAATGTGGTACATTCCAGGACAGACTGGTGCTGATGGCAGTACTGCAGGCATCTCTTCCAGAGCAGCTGCATTCGAAAGCTCAGTACTGTTCATGTATCCAGCAGTGGAACTTCCTGAAGTATTTTTTGATTTGCAAACCAAGTGTGTGCATATATTTAGAGTTGTAGGAGTGTTGTTAAAAAAAAAAAAAAAAAAGGGGGGGGGGGATAGGTAGGGGGGCAAAAGGTTGAGAAGGGAATTTAATAAATGGGACAGTGTTTACTATGAATTCCAATACTCCTGCCAGGGCAATAACCAGAGTAGCTTGTCACACAAATGCTGTCTGCCTTCTGAATAGGTGTGATTGTCTACTGTATGGAATAAGTGATCGCAGTGCAGTCTGCTCTTCTGAGCCCTCCATCGGGTGCGGTCTTGTGTTGTGCCTCTTCTGTCCTCCTCTGTTTCTTCCACATTCTGTGGCGTGGTGATCCTCGGGCCTTCAATCCTGGCCTGAAGTCAGGCAGTGCAATAGGGGATAAGGCCTGGGAAGCCACCCATCCTGCAGTGTAGCACAGTCATGTGTGCTCACCTGGACACAACAGGGGTGGGTTGTTCTCCCTTTTAGCAGCGCTGTGACAGTGGTGGTGTACAGATCTGTTGGAGAATATTTGTAGCTGCTGGCAAGCATCTTTGCTCCAGGCAATTGTAAATACAGCTTGTGTCATAAGGAAACAGCCAGAAGACTGGGACAGAGCCTGAGAATGTACAAGAGAAGACAAAACTGAGTAGCGATGGCAGGAAAGTCAAGCTGGGAAACAGAACAAAGAAGCAGCCTCCTGCAGCTGGATCCTACTGTGTTCAGGGAAATGAGACTGCAAGACTTCACTGGTATCAATTTATTTGCTAACATTGAATACAGAAATATTATCAGTGTGTTCTTCTGACAGAAGCAAGTGGTGAGGACCCTGGGATACTGCTTAGCTGCTCAGATTGCAGGGCAGCAGGTTCTTGCCCGAGATGGGCTGTGTGCAGTGGGGACTGTCTTTAGGATCTTTTCTCTAACAACTGTGAATTGTTAGAACTCTAGACTGTTACTGGAGTTAGCCTTTGAGATTAACTGTCAGAAGATATTAATTTGAATGGAAACTCACCTGTACAAACTCGCAAGACACTTTTGATAATCTCATCTCTGGCTTCTGGGGAGCAAAGTACCAACAGGTCCTTCTGACCTGAGTGAGACCTTCAGTGGTTACTATCTCTAAAAAGCTGCCAACACCTTTTCCCTCAAATTCATTTTAATACCTCATTCATACCATGAGGTTTTGACATTATGTAAATGGATGCTAATAGGTCTGCAGAGAGATAGATGGAGGGTGAACTTCATTACTCATTCATTAAAACTTTTATATGTGCTTCTGAAGGCGTTATGTACTGAAGTGGCTGGGTGGTGTCAGGGAGCATTCACCAGGGAACCATCAAACATGTTAATCAGTGAATATTTGGGAGGGATGAAGGCATCCTAAGGAGTGCTGATCCCCATGTGACAACCTCAGCTTGGATGGGGAAGGTAGGTCTATGCTGTGCAAGGCAGCTCTGTTAAAGGTGCTGGAGCTGGCTGGCACAGCGATCCTGGCTCTGGTCCTACAAGCGATGTAACCTTGTTGTTGAGCCCCTGTGAGCTAGCTGACTAACTTAAATGGAGTGCTGTGTGGACTCAGCGAGGTGGCACAGGCATGGTAGCTGGCTTGTTTGAGCTGGTTAATGGATGTCTAGGTAGTGCTGTGTTCTGTGGCACAGCTATCCCTGGAGAAACCATCTCTAGTCTCTGCAGGCAGGTCCAACTCTTTCAGATGAACTGGAGCCAAATGTTGAAATGCTGGAATGAGATCTGCGATTGCTTCTAACAACAGTGAAGTCAAAATGATTCACGAGCAGGATTAAATTGGCACTGGCAGTACCGTATGAAGGAAGGAGGCAATCTAGTCTCTGGTGTATTCAAACTGTGTTTGACATGGTATTCTATTGACTATTCAATTCTATTTCTTTCACATTTTGAGTGGTGTTTATAGAATAGGGAACTTTTATTCCCCTCTCTTAACTTGCGCTTGCTGTGTGAACTAAAGCAAGTCATTTGAGCATGCTGTGTGTCAGCAAGTCATTTGAGCAATTTTTCTCCTTTTTTTTATGAGACTAACACCTCTCTTGTAAGTTTGATGTCACTAGGCCTGCTTAAGGGAGTTCAGTCTTCAGGACTGGCTTCTGTGTAAAGATTTAAGCACGACTTTAGAGAACTGCAGATACAGCAGTGCTGTAAGTTTTTCCAAGATCCCAAAAATCTGGACTCCATCATCTGTTTGAACTACTTGAACATCCCTCCTTCAAGAGGCTGGAGCTGAGTCTCTGTGGTGGCTGGCACAGAAGCAGGCAGTGGCGGAGCCTTTGTTTCAGGCTGAGGTGGTGGTTGCCTTTTGGGAGCTGCTTTCCAGTAGCTGTGGGACTTCTCAAAAACCTGGCCTGATCTTTGCCTCTGGAAGGTGGTGTTCAACTAACGTGTGTGCTAATTTTGTTTCTTTGTTTTTTAATTTTATCTGTTTTTTAATTAATCATTGGCCCTATTGATTTTTTTAATCACTCTTTTAGAATGTATTCATAAAGGTCTTTAGAATGTCCTTAGTATGTCAGTGTGAGCAATGAGAGCACTTACCTTTTATTGTCCCAGCATGGGGAGATTTAATCCCTTGTGCTTAACAGATCAAACTAATCATGGGCCCTGTACTGCAATTTGGTGAAATACATTACTGTCCAATATTGGCACCTCTATTGGAACTGAGGGCTGGGGAGGGCTATTGCAGCTGAAGTGAAAATTGTTTCAGCTCCTGCTCGTCCTGGTGTTTCATTTCACTTCACTGTTTTTAGGGCTGCCTGGTAAACTGTTAATTACACCAGCAGCTAAACAGATGCATCTATTGCTCTTGTGTGCAGAAAACTCTTCAAGTGTGATACTGCTGGTCTTGTTAGTGGAAAGATATCTGCAATGAGAGTTTTTTTCCTCCCTTGAGACCTGATGACTTTTTTTATTTATAGTCAGAGGAAATCTGTGCTTGTTACTTTTGCACCAAGGGGCTTCTATTCAAATCTAGATTTTCTATAAATCATTCACAAGCTATTTAACATACCAACCTTATTTGTACTCTGACCATTGCTTTAAAGTTCATACATAAACCTTATGACAGTTTGATGATAAAATACTTAATTTAGCAGTTAAGATACCTCTTTGTTTAAAGTTGGGCTATGGAAAGAAGATGAATCTTTAAAAAATGGCAGTGCCAAAGCAGTTTGCTATTAAATGGCCACGAGCCTGCGTGCAGAGAAGAAGCCCAGTCAATGTGCTAGGGGAGGAAGGGGACAATGGCTGCTGCTGACCCTACCTGTGGCCTGATCTTTCATCACAGCATGTTTTCCTGCAGCTGTGGGCCAGCTGAGGGAACTGGTGGGTCTTTTAAGACTTCTTCGCCTTTTTCTCTTCTCTAAGTTTGTCACTTCTAACCCATATCACTTCAGTTATCAGATTTACAGTGCAACCGCTGGTTGCACAACAAACAGTTGTATGTTTGTGGTGTAAATAAAGGGTACAGCAGCTGAGGTGGCATATAGGGGAGCAGGAGTGGGCAAGTTGGGTAGAAGGAGGCAGGATAGGCTGGAGGCTCTTTAACCCGGCAATGCTACTGATGTCAGTGATTCAGGAAACTGTGGCATCAGATAAAAAGCTGCTCTATAATCACACAGGACACTTTCTCAGTCAGTGGAGCAGGGTTAATAGTGCATCCCAGTGCTCTTATTTCTAAACTGTCTTGGAGAGATTGGGAATATTTGAGATGATTACTCATGGTAGCACAGGAAGGAGATACAGCCCATGTCCTCTGTAATCACTGACACTTGTGGAAAACAGCCTCCTTTCTCTGCACTGTTATCATCTGCAGCAGTACCTGATGTCGTACGTTGGTTGCAGGGAAATTGTAGGATTGCTGAGCATCACACTCCAGTGTTCTCTGGCTCTTGAGCAGTGCTGTTTGGAGGAGCTGTAATTAAGCAGCTTGCTCAACCTTGGTGTTCTGCTAAATTTAGCCAAAGAAGCCAATTAGGATCAAGCCAGGTGGCATAATGATTAGCTCATCTTTGCTGTGGCCCTGGAAATGGCTCTGAAATGGTGTGGGTGACTTTATACTTGCTTTGCTGTGGGGTGGAATAGTTTGACTGAATCAGGCTTGAGATACTGAAGATGGTTTTGATTATCTGCATTTCATAACAGATGTCCTCCCATCAGAGAGATGCCCACAGTGACTTGGGTTGTGCCTTTTTTCCTCCATGCCCCTACCACGTCTAATTGGAGCTTCATGTTAGAGCTGAGCCTTGATAGGCAGGTGTTGGAGAGCACAGTGAATAAATATGCCCTTCATTCGCATAGCTTAAGTTTCCAGACTTTGCTGTTTCCATGCTTCAGTGTGCTTTTCCTTGTAACTGTGAAAACACTAAGTCACGATCCAGCAAGCCTTGCTAAGTGCATCACATTAGGCTCCTGGAGAGCTGTGGGTCTTTCTGGACGTAGCTCAACACTGAAGTTTCAGCTGAAGATGCTTATCAGGAAAGGTTGTACCCCATATGGAGGGAACATCTCATTAGTTTTTTCTCCTTTAAAACCAATGCCAGTGAACTTTTCTTGCCTGGCAGTTGCCTTAGTAACTTGGTAGGGACCTGAGAAGCTGATCTAATTTGTTGCAAATACTGCAATATTTTCTGTGAATTCGTGTTGACCTGGAATACAACTGAGTGCTGGAAGTCTGCGTCAGACAGACAACTCTGTCTATACCAGAGCAGACACCAGCTCTTCCTGTGCTGCAACCCCCCACGCTTCCCACACAAGCTAAGGCATGCCTGACTGAGGGAAACCACTTGCCATCTGTTACATGCTCTATAAATTCATTTGAACCTCAGTACAACTGTGTATGTTGCTTGCACGCTTTCCATTAGAAGCCCTCCCTTTTCAGTGCAGCCTTTGCTTCAGACAAACTGTCCTTCTGGCTTGATTCACTTATCAGGAATTGTTGATGGTGACCTTTGGGACTGTGTGTTCGTTCAGCATATTTCAGATAAAAGTTATGAATTCTTGACAGATGCTCCTACATACTTGCATGGTAACTGGAGTGCTGAAACAGGCAGAATACAGCTTTTAAGCAGTCTATTAGACCACTTCCTGTGCATTCATTTTTGATGTATTTCCACCACTACACAAAAACAATGCATCTCTGAGAGCAGTTATGCTGCTTGTTGAAAGCCTAAGTGCTTTGTGGAAATGCATTACAATAGTGGTTTATTCCCAGAAGCTTCAGCAAACCTGTTGTTAACTCTGCGTTCCCAGGTGTTCTTCCTCCACATCTTAAGACAATTTTCAGGATTTGTTATGCGACAGATGTTAAACTGTCATCTAGTTTTCTGGTGCGTCTCTTGACCCTTCTATAAATAAAGGAGATTTACTGTCTTCATCTTTTATTTAAAAGAAATCAAATGGCAAATGAGAACTAAGTTCAACAGCTGTCTTAACACTGGAGTTTGTTTTGAAAGGGCGATGTTACTGAGCAACGGTGTGTTGAATATTCAAGTAAACCTGTGTTTATGTGGTCTTTCAGCTTCTCTGGTACTCAGAAAAAATAGCTCAATCACTTAATACAGTCAGTGTTTTCTGAAGCTGCTTTGTCATGCTTGTCATCTACGGCAGTTTGCCATTACTTCCAGGTGACACGGGAAGAGCTTTAGTGGCTGGGCTGCAGCCAGTGATTCTATGGTACGGGAAGAAAGGAAGGAGAATGGAGTGAAAAGTAGGATGTGAGTATCAAAGGCCCTGGTTTAAAATTTCACTGTAATATAACATTCCTACAGAACTGCAGAGTTACTTTGTGCATCCTTTCTGATGTCAATCATGGGGATACTTATTGTAAGCCTCAAATATTAAACTGAACAAACTATGCATTTATAAATGTGCCATGCTTCATTTCAGCTGGGACTCTGGGACCCTGTGCTATTCCAGTTTGTCCTTCAAAATTACAGTGTTCTTTTTGAAGTGGTTCATAGATGTAATATAGTCAAAGAGTAATATGTGATATAATAATGTAATACAGTCAAAGATCTTTGTTTAAGGTTTAAAAACTGCTATTTAATAGTGGCTAAGCTGGGAAGTTCTCTACTTACATTTGCTAGCCTACCAAGGTTGTATGTTAACTAGTTCTGGTTTTGCTGGAGCCCTTCATGGCTTAAAAGACTCTTCAGCAGAGGGTGATGATGGAGAAGCAAGATCCTGGAGAAATAATCATGATGGTGGTCAGAAAAAGGTTTTGCCTAACGAGTTGAATTTTTTTCTCACATTTCTAGATCACTGTTTGCCAAATGCTGATAGCAACGTGGAAGTGAAACGTAAGGAATTACTAATGCAACCCATTTCAACAGAAAAGTCTGTCTTGTCGATACCAAATGCTTGGTGCAGGTGTTACTTGTTGAATATCTGGTGACTTAAGTCTGTATGTAAACATATATGTGTAGTCCTGAATTGTCCAAATCAGAATAGACTTCTTCCAGCTTCCCTGTCGTATGTCCCTCCATCAGCAAAGCAGGAATTAGTTCCTGTGCTGGAGATGTGAATTATGAGCTAGAAATCTACATTTTCCTGAAGCTTTTGTTGTGGTTTAAAAAATCTTCCCATATTAATTGTTTCCCATCTCCTAATATGAGTTAATTCCAGTTTACTGGTGCGGGTATCAAGGATATTTTTTTCAGCTGTGGTGGGTATCTGAAAGTGTCTTAAGCAGCCTCTGAAGTTTAGGTGAAGTGCAAACCTATTAAAATATCAAACATTGTAAACACTTTTTACCATTGAAAACTACAAAATGGCACACTTGGGAAGGGGGGCAACGCAGACAAGGGGACAATTCACTGTAAAAGAAAATTAATAGTCTTATATATTGTTTGCAGCTGCTGTTGGCTGTATGTGGAGTTATGTTAGTTTTTTTCTGGGCAGTGGCTCAGTGTTGCACATTTGTTAAAGCTGAGTCAGCTGGCAGGACAAAGGAAATCCAGCAAGTTTTGAGGCCTCTTTGCATGAGGTCATGAGGAGAGGTAAGATGAGCTAATGAGAATATTCACTTTTTTCCCCCTTGGATGAAGCACACACATTTCCTTAGTGTAAACATTGCTGAAGTTGGAGCTGAACTGAAGTTGCATGCTGCAGTCAAAGAATAGCAGATATTTTTCTGATTAACACAGAACTTCTAAAAGGTTGTCTTTTCCTTTTGCTTCAGAGCTCAGCTTCCATAACCCTACTAGCAGCCATGGAATATTAAGGATTTAAAAAGGTGATGTCTATACCTTAACACTTCCCAGGGCATCTAATTTGATTACAGTGCTGAGTGAATGTTTTATGAAAGCAAGTTGTTAGAATTGAGTTTGGCTAGTGTGAGACACACTCTATATAGAAGGAGAAGAGGGTTTCTTTTTTGATGTAACTTTGATGGTACTACTTAGTCCTGAAGTGAAGGAGCTTTGAATTGAATCTTTTAATATTCTTTACTCAGGTGAATTTAATAACAGGCTGACCTGATCATAGGTGGTGGGCTGTAACTTGTAGTGGCCTGAGGGCTATAGCAGATTCATGAATTTACAGCAAGGTCTGGAGTTTGCTGGGCTAAGGAATGCATAGGCCTGTCAGATAGGAGCTGCTGATGGCTAGTGGTGAACCCTTGGGTGAATGCAAGAATGAGAAATGTTAGGATGGGTTTGGAAAAACAAGTTTGTTTTTCTGCTGTGCATCCTAGGTTTTTTTTTCCACTGGATCTAGTGAGCATAATAGAATTACATTTTGCAGAAGTGCATCTTCTTGACAGCAAATACCGGATCTATAAAAACGAAACACCTTGCAGGATGTTTCATCAATATATCTGAAAACTGTTTACATTTATTTCACTTTTTTGTAAGTCACATGCAATTCATGGAGAGTATTTTGATCTTGTCAGAAGGAAATGGGTATAACTAGGAGAAAAAAGGTGAGTGTTTGGTCAGAAACATCAACCTTTCTTTGTAAACTGTGTGGGAAAGAGACTCAAAAACATTAAGAAAGCCCTTGAAACAAAACCGCGGAATTTAGCATTGTTAGAGTTCCAATTCAATCATTATGTGAAAAATCAGGATTGCCTGATCAGCCTTTAGGAGCTGTCACACCGTGCACAATATCTAGGAAGGTGGACAGGAACTTGGTAGCTTTGAGTGAAAACTTCAGATTTGTCTTCAAGTGTCAGATAACATTTCACACTATATGCTCTCATTAATACACACAGTGTCAGTTATTCAGTGTTCAACTCTGTGCTTTGACAGATGGTTATGGTGAATCATAAAATGGAGAGGCTGAAAGAATTACTCGACTTTCTTTCAAGACAGAGTTTCTTTGATTTCTGTCACATCAGAAGATGTTCAAGAGCAGATACTTCATCTGGTGCAACTACATGCTAGAACTTTGAGGGAGGCATGAAACTTTAACATATTTTGCCTTTCAGGTTGTGACTGGACTGGCTGTTTGTCATTCCTCCATTTCTTCAATTGGCCACAATTACTAAAACATCTAATGAGTTTTGGAGATTATCTTTTCTTATTTATTTCTTTAATTAGACTGAAGATACTGTCTTTGTTTTCCTTGTAGGTCAAGTTTTCTGAACTGCTAGTTGTGTTAGCTATTGAATGAGCTGCTGGCTGCTTTCTGGGAGGCTGGATATTGAGGTGTGGTGCCCAGGCTGCACGCAGCTTGCTGCCTGTAGCCTCGCCAGCAGCATGAAATGTGGCTCTGTGCTGTGCAGCCCAGCACCGCTGGTACGTGTCTTTGGCGTAACTCAGGGATGTTGAGTCATTTCTAAGTTGCCACAGAAATAGAAGTTCTTGGATATTTTCTGTAAAATAATTCAATAAAGCAATAAGCTGAACTGAACTGTCTCCTGAACTGGAGAAACCCAATTCTCTTGGCATCACAGAGGCACAGACAACATGTTTTCAAGGAGTTGTTTGGAAAGAAGGAAGAAGGAAAGGAGCTTCATGCTAATGCTGGTTATCCCACAGAGCAATCCTTCAGCCTGCTGTATGGAGGAGTGATTTGCAGTGCAGTCAGGGAGGGCTTCAAAGGCTTCAGTAAGCATGCTGGTTAGGTAACTAGACAGCTTGGGAACCAGTGGTGGGCAAAACAGGAGATACCCAGCATGTGATATGAAGCAATTGCCCACAACAAGCAGTCATGGCAGGGTTTGCATCAATGCTGCTATAATACTGTTTATTATCGCTGTATGTGTACCCATAGTTATGAAAGTATAGGTCAGGGCGTAATTATTCATTATAAATTAATATTTACTAGCTATGCAGCCTCTGCTGTTGTCTTATAAATTGCTCCGGTGTAGCTCAAATGTGGAGAGGAGGCTGAGCGGGATAAATCATTTCTGAGGCCTTTTCAAGGTTTTGCTTCGACAGAAATACTTCATGTCTAATTCACAGCCACTGATGCATACTACACAATGTCAAACTTTGGTGACCATACATCATTGGATTAATCTTTCCCTACAACAGCCTTATGAAAATATATGGAATGTCTACATCTACCTTGCTGTCATCTCCTCGCTCTGTGGAGATGGGCATATAAATGTTAATCCTGGGAAAGGCAGAGAGATTAGATGGAGTATATTGCCATAATCTGCAAGGAAAGCGATTCATGAGAACTAGATTGTTTTACATAATTCTGTCAAAATGTCTCCTAAGGTGAAGTAGGAGATAAACCATGTAGTTAACATGGTTTTCCCACATCAGTCTCTCCCTCTTCATGCTATCCTTGTTTTTCATATGATACTTGGGCTAAAAATTTACCCCATCTGTTTTTTGATTCTGGAATGTTATTTATGCTGAGATCACTGGGTTTTAATTTTGATGTCAGATTTTACTGAGGAGTGCTTATGTATAAGAAATAACTCTAACCCTTTCAGGAGGTGACTTGTTAGACATCAGAGATGCTGACAGCATGAATGAACCTGTAGGAAGCTTTCTAGGCTCTAGAGCATGACAAATGCCACTCCTTACTTTTGCTGCTACTGGAAGTGCTGCAGTTGTCTTAAATCACGTTCTTTTCTGCTGAGCCTCGAAGGCTGCATGTTTGTCTCTATTCTATACAATGCTCAGCTCTCCTGTGCTGCCTCCTGACTCTCAAGCCATTCTGTGATTATAACAAAGTTAGTAAAACAGCTAACCTGGAAGGCCTCTGTGATGCTGTTGTACATCTGGACAAGAAGTAAGCAAAACAATCTGATCTGGCTATTCTTGCAACATAATACTGTGAATAGGGGGTTTTAGCCAGCACTGTAGATCAGAAAAATCTGGGAAGTATGTTCATCTGGTTACCTTCAGGGCATAGTTTAAAGCACAAGTGCAGATCATTTCAGTAACGATTCCAGAACTGGAAGAAAAAAGTGCTTTCAGTTTAGCAGGATAAGCTCTTAATAAAGATCTGTCTTTTCAGCTATTACCCCATGTACAGTCTTTAACAAACTTATTTTCTCCTTGGTAAGATTGCAATGCTGACCTCCTACAAGGCCTGTATCTCTAAAATATCCAGAATGGTCAAACTGTGAGTAATTCAGGCTGCTGCAGTTAAAACAGAAAGATAAGTGAGATGTGTCCTCTGAACTCTAGCAAGCATGAGAGGCAGAGCTCAGCCGTGTCCCCGCTTCCCTGGCACAGAGCCTGTTCGTCTTATCAAATCAAATGCAGGATTAAAACTTCTGCTGTCTAGAGAGAATTGATAGGAATTGATGAATGACATACATGCCTTGGTTTATCTGTGTGATCAGATAAGAGGTGCCTCTAGCCAGATATTCTGTCTTCAGCAGTGGGTAGATAATAACGGGGAGGGAAAATAGAAAAGCATAGTGTCTGTTCCCCACCTCCTTTCCAGGAATGGGTGGTGTAGTACACCTGGGAGCTGCATCTGGGTGCCGTGCTTCCTGCTGTGCCCTATTGATTCATTCAGTCTGTTGAATCCCTGCAGGCATCTTGACTTTTTTTGCAGTGTCCAGTGGTAAGAGGTTTACAACATATGGTTAGGGTGGGGAGAGCTGAAAGGGGAGGGAGGACTTGTCTGAATTTATAGCTAATCCCAAACAAATGAAGAAGCAGGAGCCTTCACCTTCTGGAAGCTGGCACCAACAGTTTTTAGAGCAAACGGATTTGGGGAAATTAAACCATTTTGGAGCAGGAGAACACTTCCAGTGAGTTTGAGGCTGTCCTGTAAAAATCAAAAGAAGCATAATGAGAAAAGAGCTAGAATGTTGTTGGCTGCTGGCAGTGTTATCTGAATTTGGATTGAAATTTCTGTGGGGTTTGAGTGAACGTAAAGTTTTTGTAGAACTTGCCTGAGTTCTTGAGATTCCCCAGTCAGCTTCTGTTTACGTGTATTCTGCTGTCTTGAATTTATTTTTCCCCTCTTGGAGCAGTCAAATCGTGAAACCTTTGAGGTTGCTTTCAGGTCTGCTATTTCAGCATGGCTGGAGAGGAGGAGGAGGAGAGGCAAAGATCACATTCTGTGTTTGAAATGTGTTGCCTCTGGACTATTGCCCTCTGGCAGTGCTTTGAGGAAATTGAGATATAGTTCTGTGTAACTTGAACATAGAGGTTTAATACATTTTTTTCAGAGCAGTGGCATTCATTGGCCTTCTACGCTCCAGGTGCGCTGTGTTTCTGTCCCGGTTGTATAGTGTTGCAATGTAGTATGATGTAAAAGTAAAAGAGCACAACATAGTTTACATTCTCAATCTGCATCAGCCAAATCTTGGTTTCCAATAGTATGCCCAAACAAGTTAATGATAGAATCTTTTGAGTTGGAAGGGACCTCTAAAGATCATCTAATCCAACTCTGCTGCAATGAACAAGGGCACCTACAGCTTGATCAGGTTGCTCAGAGCCTGATCCAGTGTGACCCTGAATGTCTCCAAGGAGAGGACATCCACCACCTCTCTGTACAAGCTGTTACAGTGCTTCGCCACCCTTGTTGCAAAAAAAAGTTTTCCTTGTGTTCAGTCTAAACGCTCCCTCTTCTAATTTGAAACCATTATCCTGTCACAACAGATCCTGCTAAAGAGTCTGTCCCCTTCATTCTTGTAGTCCCTCTTTAGATACTGAAAGGCAGCTATCAGGTCTTCCCAGAGCCTTCTCTTCTTTAGGCTGAACAGCCCCAGCTCTCAGCCTGTCCTCACTGGGTAGGTGTTGGATCACTTTTGTAGCCCTCCTCTGGATGTGCTCCAGCGGGTCCACATCTCTCCTGTACTGAGGACTGCATACCTGGACACAGCGTAGAGCAGAGAGGCAGGATCACCTCCCTCGACCTGCTGACTGCACTTCATTTGATGCATTCCAGAGTACGGCTGGCTTTTCGGGCAGTGAGGGCACGTTGCTGGCTCTTGTCCAGCCTGCCATCCACCAGTAACCCCAAGTCTTTTTTGGCAGGGCTGTGCTCCATCCATACATATCCCTACTTGTACTGATAGCAAGAGTTGCCGTGACCCAGGTGCAAGACATTGCACTTAAATTTATTGAACCTATGAGGTTCTCCTGGGCCCACTGTTTGAGCAGTCTAGGTCTCTCTGAATGGCATCCTGTCCCCCAGGTGCATCAATCACACTGCACAGCTTGCTGCCATCCACAAACTGTGGAGGGTGCACTCAATCCCACTGTCAATGTCTTTGATGCAGTATAAAAAGCAAGAACCTTAAAAATAAAAACTCCTAAAAATCATCAACAAAAACTGTGACAAACCACAGCATTCTTAAAAAAAGAAGGTATGAGCAGAAAAACCCCTCATCATATGGATGAGATTAGCTGGTAATTAAAAAGCCAACCAATTTGAGTTAAGAGGTGGATTAATTAGATAAAACACTGGGAAATCTAATTTACTCAGCAATTTATTTTTAATCCAAGTCAAGAAGATCTTATCATGGCTTCTATGAAGCTTGGAGGAACCCAGTCAGATTTAATTATACTCTTGTGTAATGACCCACATCTCTTAAGTTTTATGATTGTAATTTATTTTATTTATAAATAGATGTACGTTTAAGATCCAAAGAGTATTGAGACCATTCGATAGGCAGTTTTGATGCATTAATACTGAAACTGCAGATGGAGACAATTTTATACTGCTGTCCTTGAAATACAGCTGTTGGCCTGAAGTACTGAATTTTCTTTATTCCTTCCTGTGTATCAAAAATCTATTTCTCTGTTTGTGTTAGAACTGTCTTTTTACCACTGGGCACCTTGTTGTTCAGAGAAGGGATAAGACAATGAGTACATCTTCCCTGTGTAACACTATGTGCTTTGAAGGCTAATTATTTTCCTGGGCACTTTCCTAACCAGATCTCTTAGTCAGAAAATGTACATATCCAAAGTTCAGATTGTGCAGACTGAAAGTGGATATTAGTGAAGATGCTGCAGATAAACACACTTGTTCAGGACTAGATGAAACTCTGCAATAATTAGGAGCTCTGCAATATGGGTACACAGCAGCAGTTTTATTGAGTTTCCCTGTATGACTTGAAATACTTAGTTTAACTGCCCTGAGCAAACAGTCTTGTATTGATGCAGTTTTCTCCTGTTTTATGGAAGTACGCGAAGGTTAAGCATCTTCAGGCCTGTGGCAAGGCTCACAGGGTTATCCAGGGTGATGTTGCCCTGTCCCATGTCCTGCAGCAGGGCCTGTGCCCCTGCTTGTGCGTCAGGTCCCGAATGTATGACTTGTGTGGCTCCTGCCAGCTGTGGAGGCTGTGTGGGTACTTCCACTTCAAAAGGAGGGGGGAACTTGGATTTGTTTTTTTCAATATGCATCTTGTGTAAACAAGAGGTAACTTTCCTTTGACTGAAAAATATATATGAGGGGCTGTGAATGTGGATTCTTACAACTCTTTAACAAACTTGTTCTAAGGTGAAGACTGAAGAACAGAAACCAACGTGTTGTCTGTGCATTGGAACTTTGGAAGTAGAGAGTGAGGCAGATCTCTGCCCAGTAAGACTGGGGGAGTGTTTCTGGTGAAGCAGAAACTTACTGAAGAATACATTTTTGAGGAGAGAAATCACTTAGGCTTGAGTTGCACTTTCTTCAGCTGTAAATCCGTATTCCAAAAGTGGCAGAAAAAGGTTCAGGAATGTTAATTGTGAGAACTTTGAAATAAGTGTTTTCAGTTAGGCTATTCTTAAATCTCCAGTCCCCATTACAAATAAATAATCCTTCAGAGTAAAGCTAGGGACTATCCTAAGGAGGTATTTTTTCAATTTGTCTTCCATAAAAACACCTTCATATTCTATTTTTTTTGCATGAACTGAATGAATTTTTAATATACCTTTCAGTTCTGCAACCAACCCAACATATACATTATTCACGCGGATCTGCATCTCCAGATAATTATAAGGAACATCCTGAGTAATGTCAGAGGTGTTTGTGCTAGCACAGGAAAGGTGAGTCAGGAAGCAAGAAAAACTTCTCGCTGCTCTGCTTGTGGAGTCAGCTGTATCCCAGAGAGGGCTTGCATGGCCAAGGAAGAAGTTGTCATAGCTGGACTTGTTCAAAAAGAATTTTTTTTTCCAGATACTCTGCTTGTGTGGGTCCATTTTCGGTATTTCTTACTGGCCCTACAGAGGAACTCTAGATGTGCTTAGGTACAGCAGCTGGATCCAAGATAAGACGTTCTTCAAGTGTGTGTTCCATATCTGTGGGCATAAAATATGATTTGAATGTTTTCAGCCCAGTTGTAACTTCAGGATTACTTTAAGGGATTCAAAGCAAGGTCTGTTTTGATTTCTAGTTGTACTATGTGGAACTTTGGTAAATGGAGCTGTGTTTGAAGACAGCAGTGTGTTCTCTAGCTGAATTTCTCTAGCTGGATCTGTGCTGCATTGGCACGTTGTGTTTTCCAAGATTACGTGAAAGAGGACTGCAGGCAGCAGCGCTCGTCCTGCCATTCCATCAGTGCGCATCTTTATCATCCTGAACGCCATCCTGTGATTAAGGGGCAGAAGGGGAGGGAGTGGTAGCTGGCTGATAGACATCAGTGCTTATGTAGTCTGTCTTATTTGCTAAGGCTGCCAGCTAAGTGAGCTTGGAATGAAGGTACTCAATAACGCTTTGTTCCTGTAAGATCACTTTTGAAGAATTTCACAGAATATACTATAATTATGATGGCCGCAGTATGTGATACTGTGCCCCTGATTCTGCTTCAAGAGCTAAAACTAGTGATTTAAAAGTGCAAATCATCCTCAGGCTGTGGAAGAACATGGGGAAAATTGATTAGAAAGGAAAGCTTAGAATTGGAAGCTCTTAAGCAGAGGTTTACCGTGCGATGGAAATGTGCATCCTCAGTCTAGGCAGTTGCTGGTGTTACCCAGAAGACATTCCCCATTCCTTGATGAAGTGAAACGAGCCTCTGCAGACCAACAGACAAGTGGGGAAGTAATAAATGCAAGAAATATAAATGAAAGGCTAAAATTTAGATGTAGGAAAACAGTTTTTAAAAGATTAGGGAAAACTGAAGACACAGAAGGGAAAATAGGGACTCTTTCCCCTTCTGCTTCTGTGTATTGGGTGGGAAAAGCTTGGATGTGATTCTAAGAAAAAGAATGGTAGTAAGCAGAATTTTTAGAATTGGTGTAAATTTTAATAAGGATGCACCAAAGTTCAAAGCTCTTGGGAAATGCCTGTTCTAGAAGTAGAGGAATTTAATTAAAGTCCATCCTACAGATTTTTTTTTTTTTTTTAGGAAAATAACCCCAGGCAAGCCTGGAGCTTCCTTTGAGATTGCAGCTTTAAATACAACTGCATTAATTTAACTCCTGTAAGCTTTTTAAAGGTGCTTGATTAAGAAGTCTAGTGTTTTGGTTCTTAAATGTATGGATTAGGAACGAGCAAACTGACTGATCTCAAAGGTAGGTGCCAACAGGATATTGTTTGTTTCATCTGAGGTCACTGATCGATGTCAGTGATTGCAAAGTAATGTAACAGCATTTTTAGCAGTTGTTTGGAACTGACATTTGAGTTAGGGGAGGGCTAAATGAAGTTTAAAACTCTGGCATAGAGAAATGTCCATCTTTTACCTGGTTTCTTTCAAGGGTTTTTGATTTACTGAAAGAAAACTGGGTATTTGAAACATTGAATCATGATGTTCCATGGAGTGTGTATTTTGGGTATCTCTGTTGGAAGGGTGAATTAAACAGGCAACTATTCTTAAAGCCGTTCTGTCCTCACCTACACAGAGCAAAACAAAGAAAAAAAAAAAAAGGCAGGGTCTTTGTCACATCCTGTCCAGTATCTGTCTGTGTGTGAGCTTTGACAGGCATCGAATGCAACGTACCCTGGAGGAAAAAAGCATCCAGTAGGGACTTCTGGAAGGGAGATGTACTTGGGCAGCTGAGCACTGGAGCAGCTGAGGACACATGGGGTTCTGGGCAACAAAGAGCAAGGCTTTCAGGAAACTGGAGAAGCAAATGGCTCGCTGCTGCGTAGTCCTGGAGACTGCTAAAATGGAGGCTGCGAAATTAGAGGGAGAAGTTTTTTTTGTTTCAGTAGTAGGTTGCATGTCATGTCCTCTCACTGACATCAATTCTACTTAGAGGGAAGATGCCTCTGCTAGTTCTCCTGGCTGCCTTCTTGTGATACTTCCATTCTAGAACAAGGAACCTCAGTATATCTGGCCCTTCCATTGTTGCTAGATCATCACTTCCAAGGAAAGGGATGCATTTCAGGTAACTTAACTTACCCAGAGCACTAAAAGCTTTCATGTAATGCTGAAAAATATGTGCACTGAACTGGATTAAACCTCTGCAGGCTTTGACCCAGTTTTCTCAGTCAATATTGCCAATTTCCCTCCCCTTAATAGTTCAATACCTCACTGACTTAAAATGTGCTGGTGGCTTGTGGCTCTCTCCTTGCTTTAGCCTGTCCAGTATGTTTTCTTTGAGTACGTTGGTTTAAAAGGCTCCAATTTTTCCTCTTTCGGCAGGCTAGCTCCTTCAGAGTACCCAGATTAATTTTCATGCTCTCTAAGTCTCTGACCAAGTGATAGCCTGCTCCTCTTGATTGAAATCCTGTCTGGATTGACCTTAATGCTTCTTCCTCTGTCTCTGGAGTTACCTATTGTCTCTTCACTTGAAACAGTGCAACTGTTCAATATTTCCATTGCTGCCTGAAGACTTTTAATTGCATTGTTGATTCCTTAGCCTTCCCTGCTGGGTGCCTGGGCTTTGTAGCTCAGGTCTTTGCTGTTTTGCCCTTTTACTCTTTGAACTCATCAATTTCCTCCAGTTCACTGGCCCTGCTGCGTGGCTTCACTGACTGTAGCTTCATTTAGTGCAGCTGAATCCTTTGTAACGATATTCAAACACACTTCTGTCTCTCATCAGCAGTGAAGTGTTATAATGCATCTTTTTTCTATTTATTTTTTTCTGATAGCCCCCTAATCCATCACCTAGCATTTCTCTGGCCTGCTTCCAGACTGTAAATAATGGGTGAGTTTATCTGCTGGTGCATCAGACTGAAATTACTATTGCAGTGCTTCTTGCTCACACCCAGCCTTTCAGTGTCTGCAGCTATTTACATACGTATGGGCATCTTGCATTTGTTATGGGTTATTGTCTTCAGGAGACATGCTTGAGACTGAGTTTTTATTTATTTATTTTTTTTAACTTTTCTTTAAACTAAGTTGAAACCTTGATGACTTCAGATAGCTTGCAGTTGTTATTTTTAAGTTTTTTTTTTTTGGGGGGGGGAGGTTTGGGACAGGAATATTTGACTTAACTGCACTTGGAATTGTTGCCAAAATCCAGTGGGATCTTGCTAGAAGGGAAACTGTATTTTTGTATATTATCATTACACAATATGGAAGTGATAAATAGAATTGAAAACCGTTGGTCTTACTGTTGTATCTAACAGAACTTCTGTATCTTCACTGGTCCGCTAATAAAAATAGTAGATGCTGGAAAATGTTACAACACATGAATGGCTACCAATGGCCACCATTAAGTGTGCATTACTGTGGTTCTTTACTTACTAATTGACAATGTTTCTACAAAATAATGTTCATTATGGATATTTTTGTGGCCACATTGAGACTCTAATGCACTCAGGAGCCTATTTGCCAAAATGATATAGTAACAACATGATCTAGTGCTTGGAAACGAAACTTAGATCATAGGTTGCTGTCATGGCACCAGCTAACAGGGCCTACATAGATCATCTGTATACACCTGGTATGGCTTTTTACTGTAGCCTCTTCCTTAGAAGGGCCAACCTGGGACAACCTATAGACAGTCTATATAGATATATGTATACATATATATGGATATATATCTGTATACTGTCAGGAGAAGATGACAGAAGAGTGCAGTCTGACCATCAAGCCAGATGACTGGGTAGGTAGCATGGCTTGTTGGAGGAGAAGGGACTGTTTTCTTTTTGATTCTGTTGCCTTTCACTGATCCCACATTAAATGTTGGGCTACTGAGGAGGCAGTCTGTGCTGGCTGGTTCTGTGCAGTTTGACATAAGCCAAGTTGCCTCTATTTAAAGAACATAAGGGACTTCAACACTAATGTTTCTCATGATGAATATCACCTCAGAGGGAGAGAATCTTCTATATATTTGTTTTGCCTCCATGTTCAACTCAGTAAAGTAAGATAAATGCAAAAGTTACTTTCCCTCGGAATTAGAGATGCTCCTGCATATCTACCTATGAGGAGGTTTTGCCCATGCATTTGTATCCTGTATTTAATGTTAGGATTTTGTAAAAATAATTGTTCTAAATATTTTCAAGGGATCTCATTTTACTGATAAAATATGTAGGACAGAAGTGGCAGAAGGCATGGGGGGATCCCCAGCAAGAGCAACTGCCAGGCTGCTAAGCCAATTTGATATCTGTCCGGTTCTTTCTTTTGTCAGGAAAAAAAATGGTTTAAATTAGAAGAGAAGAGAATCAGGTCCACCAAATATGATCGTATTCTGTGATTTAAAGGAATAATTTACACCGAGCAGAGAGAATGCCTTGAAGTTTTGTGAATTCCTACACTAAAAATTTAGAGCTGTTTTGTTCATCTGTCTTTATTTCCATTTGAGTGCTGTTTCTGGCTTCTTGGGCTTATAATTGAAATTTGATGTTGTTTGTTCATATTAAAATATCGTTGATATGCAAAATGGCACACGGGCTGTATTTGATTTGCAAACGGCTGCTTTAAAATGGATGATCTTGAATATTAATGAAAGGAGCTTTCGAACAAATTGCCGTTTTCTTCCCCTCCTCCTGTCCCCTCTTTTTGATGTGGTTGCAAAAGGTTTGACAGCATGGAAATTATGAAAATAAGCAAATTCATTTCATCAAGTGCACCATTAATTTTTCATTAACTATTTGGAAGGCAGTGTCTCAGCTCTTCATATACACAGTGTCATGCACCAGCCACTCTATACAGTGTACTCTGCCTTGATTTCCGTAGGCTTGTTGCACAGTTTTATCGTAAGTTGTTCAAAAGTTTGTGTCTTCCTTAATGGGATCTTTTTTGAACTAATGGAACCATTACTGCTCCTGCTCTGACTATCTGGGCTTTTGGAGCGATGCATTATAATGCAGTGCATGTTTTTGTCAGAGCTTCATACAACATAGCTTTAGAGCTAAATTCAGGTTCCCTTCATCCATTAGCTGGAGTTTCAGCTCGTACCTCTTGCTCTATAGAGCAGATAGTTTTATTTCACTGGGCGCTGATCTCGGTCTTTAGACATATGTGTTCCAAGTCTTGGTAAGGAGATTAGAAATTGTATTGCAATGAACTTCTTGACAGAATTTGGCCTTGGTCGTCAAATAAGATAAAAGGTAAATATAAACTAGATCTGGTTTAAATGTGAAATGTGAAAAGTCTTGAAGGTTATCCTGACATTAGTAACTGTAAGGGGTAAAGATGAAGTCAGCACAGCAAACTGTTGCTTTTGTATCCCAGAAAGATTTCATATAAATCTTCCTAGGCACAACCTGTGTTGCTTTGACTGCAAACCGAGGTCCAGTATCTAATGCTAGGATGTCGTTCAGAGCAGCTTCATGAGCCAATTGGCTTTGGGAGAGCAGAAGCATTATGTACCTATACATACATATACCTCCTATGGAGGCGGGTTTACTGATCCTCACTGGACTCTTAAAGCCATTATTTTTGGTCTCAAGCAAATTAAAATCTCTTTACAAACAAATTCCAAGTGTCTTGTAATTAGATGCATTTGAAAATCAGTAATGTCTAAGTGATGTTGAAAAATTATTAGCAAACAAATGTATGATGAGTTAGACAATGGAGATTGCATACACTGTGCTAATCAGATGGAGGGAGGCTGTTAGCAGCAAGAGTCATGCAGCTTCAAAAAGAACAACAGATGCCCAAAGACAAGGTTGATAATAAAATTGTAAGCATCCCTGTATATGTAATTTATTCAGTTTGCTGTGCTCTTTATCTAATTTGCCATATGCTATGGGATATAAATTTTGTGTATGTATTCTTTTTTCTCTTCTACTCTGATCATTACACAAAAAATACTAAAATCTTCACCAGGAGAATGCTAAGGATCTGCTGAGAGCAAGGACGTTTCAGTGTTTCCTCCTCTTGTTATAACATGGGCCATTGAGTTTAACAATTTATGATGGTAGTATGTTGTGCAGGCTATGCTAGGCTAATAATTTGCCAATAAATACACTGTCTGGGCCTGATAGCAGAAAAGGGAAGAGGAGGCTGGGATGTGAAACTATCTTTTTTTCCTCTCATGTGAAAATGTTTAGGGGGAAGAGAGACAAAAGGGTGAAATATGTGACTCCTTGTAGGGCTGACCTGTGTGCAGCGGTATGTGCCGGGCCGTGCAGAGCACTGTCTGTCGCTGGCTGTGCTGGGGCTGATGCAGTGGCTAAGCTTGAGAAACAAACGGTGTGGCCACAAATGTGCATTGTCAGAGGGTGTTTGGGATCGTTTGAGTAGCAGGAAACTTCTGCAGTACCCTCTTCTGCCAGCATCCGTGAGATGTGCCTTGTGTTGGTACCAGGGACATTCCTCCCCTGCAGGTAAATGAAACATTTCTGGGTTCTAATTCACTAGTGCTAACTGGCTGGAGACAGCAGGCTCAATCTGTGTTCTGTTTGTTAAGGAGAGCTGCCTGTCATGGTTTTTTTTCAGAATATGGGAAAATCGTGTCAGAAATGGCAGGGAGCTAGAAGCTAATAATGAAACGTTTCTTCTCAGAGAACAACAGAACACTCACTTCAAGGCAGACAATCTGAAGATGTGTTCAGAATGCACAATGTAGCAAATATTAAGGAATATGACTTGAAATATGAAGAAACAAAGCCTGCAGATAAATTAAATGTCCAATTAAGCTATCTGCTTGGCTGCAAAATATCTTCTTGACAGACAATTAGTTCTGAGCAAGTCAAACATTTTAGCTATGAATTCATATAGGGCAATTAAAGAAACAAATCTATATTTGATTTGAAGAAATAGTGAATTCAAAAGAATATAGAAGTTTAGGTTGTGTGGACTTCCCTGCAGCTATTTCATTGTATGAGGAAGGACCCTCATTTTTTTTTCTGCACCCCAAAAGTATTTCCTAATCTTAAAAATTGATTTTCTCCATTTTAGTGGTGGAGAACCATATGCACTGATAGGTTGTTGATATGCCAAGATCTAGTCTAATACAAGCTAGAAGTCCTGAGTTGTATGAAGTTCTTGAAAAGCAGCATTTAGACGGGAAGCAGCAACTGACCATTAACTATGGTGGTGCTGTTGAGGTACTGCTATAATAAATTGTTTTGACTTTATGAAATGGTGACATAAAGAAAGAACATTTGGTTTTAAAGCATAATTATCCCATTATTCTACTTTCTGAATTTTGTTTTATGACTCTTTCTCCTAAAATTTATTTTATTACAACCATGAGCACATTAAGCCATAAAGAAGTCTATCCCATGGGCAAGTGTTTGCAGTTTTAATGTATTCTTTGCATGTGTAAGACAAGCAGTATATTATGTGACATGTGCAAGGGCCATAAACTCGGCTAGCAATTGAAAATGCTAATGTAGCTCCGTAATCACAGTTCAGAAGCTTGTACAGGTTTACACATTAAGCCCTTGCTGAGCAAACAGATCTCTTGATGCACAAAACACAGCTGTAAGACCTGGTGGTTTTTCAGTTTGCTAAGGAAATTTTAGAAAAGGAACAAATAACTGTGCTTTTTTGGGTGTTTTTTTAAGTTACAAAATTAATGTTTGTTCTTTGTCAAGTAGCCTGCTTGAGATTTTATTTTGGGAAGATGCTGAACAGAAGAGCTGAACTTTTTGGTGTTACTCATGGAAAGTAAAGTGGGCAGTGCTTTTCCTGTTTGCTCATGTCTGTGGAGGTTGAGTCCCATAAGATTCTGTTTGTGGTTCAGAAGCACCGTGTCTTCTGTGTCCAGGTGAGGCTATGTGGTTGTAGACATTGAGTGTAGGAGGGACTGAATCACTAACTCTAAGCAGATACCCAACCTTTCAGACTGTTGGGCTGTCAGTGAAATAAAGATGTAAATAAGCCAAATAATGAGGAAGGCTCTTCTATACATCCTTACAGAAGAACGCGTACTTTTTGTAGAAGAACATACCAAGGTCCTGTTTGTAGTGGCCTGAGGATCACCAACAGACTCTGAAGGTTGACCTTCAGAATAACACTAGCTACAGGATTTCCATGAATCTGGATTTCCTGCTCCGGCTCTCTCAGCTTGTTGGCTGTCTGGCCTATTCTCCTAATCCTTACCTCCAGGGCTCTCACTGGAGGTGGGTGTTTGTTGCAGGGCTGCCCAAGTTGTGGTTAGATCAGACATTGCTGTCTGCTGCCCATTTGCAAACTGGGAACAAAGCACAGCTGGAGAAGCAGCAGTGGTCAGGTTGCATTTCTGCCCCATCAATGAAGTAGACAGTTGTTTACATCACTGAACACCACGGAGTTATTTTCTGTCTACGTATGAAGTGCCCAAGAGTAAAATTCAGCTCAGAGTTGCTTCTCAATTTGGATCCTCTGCTATAGGAAATAACAACAAAAAACCATAGACTGGAGGTCTATCTGGTAAGCTGCTGGTGAGCTATATTCAGGTTTAGCTGCTTTAGTGCAATACTAATAAGACCTTTTGTTCCCGGCAGCCACTTGGAATCTTAAGAGAGATTAAGCTGTAATTTACCACATGTCCCTAGTGATGATTATTTAGTAAAAGTTTATTACACAGAGAAATGATTCATCCCTTTGGTCCCTTCTATAGATGATACTACATAATTACAGCAAGTCCTGTTACACAAAGGTTCTTGTCACTAAACCTAAGGACAAGCTGTCTTCCCATTACCAGTCCAAGCCCTTTTTCTTTAAGGGGTGATAACAATCTCTGGGGCTCATCTAGGGCTCCAACCCTCACATACCTCTCCCTTAGACCTTTTATTCCATGCCCTTGGCTGTATGGCTAAGTGTAGAAGTTCCTCCATCATAGACACCCCTCCTACATGCTGCATTGTCCTAAATTGTGGCTGTAGACTTCTGTCTCAAAAATGGCTTTCCTAAATCACAGTAAATGAGTTAGTGCAGAGCAGATACCTGGTACTTATAATACTACCATGCATGTGACAATTCATATTTATTAGACAAAATGATAAAGCAGGCAGAAAGAAGAAAAGAAATATCAGAGATGCCTGCAGTCTCCTGGGTGTGATGGAACATAGTTCACACCAGCCTATTCCTCTCTCCCTGATCTCCAAAGTTATCAATTAAGAGACAATCCACAGGCAGCTCCTGTATAGCATCATCTACAAAAATAAGTTATAGTCATGAAAAAGATTTATTCACTGTTCTGGTGATTATCAATTCATGGTATGATGAATTCTGTGCACCTGAAAAGAAGTATAAGTATACTGACATTAAGAATGAGCTGTATATTTAATGCTGCTATAAATAATAAGTAGTAAAATCTTTGCAACCAGCAAATAATAATTAAAGGAGAGCGCTGAGATGTTATGGAATATGTATCACCTACAGAAAGGAAAAAAAAACCAAACCCTTCCTTTTATACTCTGTACAGAAAGAACCTACTTAAAGCTTGTTTACTTTGACCTAATTCTTTTAGGATGGTAAGGAGCCTGTGGGCTGGCATGCAGACCACCTCGTAAGATACATTATTCATAGGGAAGTATTGACTTGTGTACTACACTGCATGTGTTATCCCTTAAATTTGGAAAGCCGTCATTTATCTTCTTCATAGCATGGCACTTTCTGAATCTTCATGAGCGCCGTACTCACCAGTTGCCTGCTCTCTGTGGGATTAGCTGGGTGTTTGACCTTGCCAGCATTCCTGACTTTTTATCAGGAAGATTGCCTTTGAAAAGGGTAATCTGTAATAGATGTCCTCTAATGATTAATGTCACAGAAAAAGTAATGGAAGGTTCTGGGAAATACATACAGCATTTTTCAATTAGAGATCTGCTAACATATCAATTAATTATCAGGAAGTTAGTCGATCAGGTATTATCCATTTCAAAGACGCTAGGTTTTCCTCCAGCCACTCCTCGCTTTCAGAAAATGTTAATTTAAGGAATACGATCTTAACTGGGGATTAAAGTGAACACAGCTCTGACGATGCTCTCATTTCATAGATTTGGTACTGGCGAGATCAGTCAGTTCCCAGTGGGAACTGCATCGTGCAGTTGGTGTGGCTGGTGCAGTCTGCTCCCATGAGAGTGGCTCTGGAAGCAGGCAGTGTGGGGTGGCACAGCGGGGGAGAGCTGGGTTCGTGTTTTGTTTGGATTTGGCTGGAGCTTCTCTGATGGAAGGTACAGCTCTCTGCGGGACCCCACGCCGAGCAATGTGGGTGAACCTCCTTGGAGGGCAAAAGAAGGGAGGAAGGGACAATCTTCTGTTGCTCTCTTCCAAATTCCTTTTTGCTAGAAGCAGTTTATGCTGTGCTTTTTAATGCTGTTAATAAGGAAGCCACCCATTGTCCTCCAAGCACATAATATAATAAGGTGATTTAAAAAAACAATTTTTTATCTTCTTATCT
Organism: Pavo muticus; assembly: GCA_016647715.1. Taxonomy (NCBI): domain Eukaryota; kingdom Metazoa; phylum Chordata; class Aves; order Galliformes; family Phasianidae; genus Pavo; species Pavo muticus. The sequence goes on along the minus strand of JACDJE010000168.1, from coordinate 682,733 downwards.
TCTACTTAGAAACAAACAAATAAAACAACATATACATGTTTGCATTTCTTTAGTTATTTACTTTTCCAGGTGGAGGAACTGTGAAAGATGACACATTTAAAGGGTTTTGTTTGTTTGTTTTGTCTCTCTTCTGCCTTATTTCCCAGTTGTCAAAATTTCAGGGGGGTCGGGATGGGTTCTGCAAGGTCATACATAATTTTGCTTTGCTGTGTGATGTAGTGCTGTTCCAAATCCCATGGATAGAAGTGGGAAGCCTCCAGATGTATGTTACAGCTAGCAGTTGTGATAAAGGACTTGCTGTTCCTTTAGCCTAAAGAAAAAAGTACTAATGCAATGTGTTTGCTTTAATGGTTAGCAACTTGTGCTGTCGAATCAGTCTCTGGGGATTTGTAACAGTAAGTGAGAGAGAAACATGCTGGACAGATAAATATCTGGATATGGGGGATAACTAAAGACAAGAATGTCCCTTTCAAACAGCTTCACCCACCTTTCATTAGGGTGTGTTGTCTTTTCTTTCCAGCGGTAAAATTATTGTAAAAAATGACTGTGATACATGAGCACGTATCAGAAAGATTTCCTGCTAGGTCCTTCTTTTTCTTCCTCGAGTCTTATGTTTTAGCTTGAAACAGAAACATTTGTCTGATGCACACTTGGAAGGAAAACATTGCTCGCTTTTCTTTTTCTGTGTTGTTGCTTAAGGGGGAAAGTGTGTCAGGATGATCTATGGTGGGCAGTTAAGTAAATCCGGTTCCAATTTGTATTCTGCACTTTTATCAGTAGAACTTTTCCCATGGCCTTATCAGGGCAATTTAAAAATATGCAAACTATTGTCAAATTTCATGGAGAAGAGCAAAAGGATTCCTGAATAATTCAGAGTGAAGTTGTATTGGTGGGTCTGTCTCCAGCTCTGTCATTTTTCATCATGTAGTATAGAAATGACTGACTAGTTGCCTTCTGTCCTGGTCTTAGGTGTTGACCTTCCCGTACTGGCAAAGAGGTGCTTACTCATTTGACGGTAACCTTTTCAAGGCGATCGCTTCCATGACATACAATATTAATGGAGCGACGATGAATAATAAATGCTTTCCAAGACAGCCTGCTTGTTTCAATTAGATCGCTGGATTTCCCAGGAAATACGGCTGCCTTATTTTGTCAGGTGTGATGTAGATGCTTGTGCTGGCAAGGACAGCCTGGTATTTTAGGAACAAAACATTCTGCTTAGAAGTCTATGGGCTCCGGATAATACAGGCTGCATCACTCGATGCTAATCCTGCTGATGTATAAATGTATGATGTAATATGTGGAAATAAGAGCAGAGGTTTTAGCAGACCAAGGCTGGGCAGGATCTCTAGCTGAAGAATACTATCAGTATTTGTGCAAGATGTTTTGGACCTAAACCTCTGGTATGTTTGAGAAGAATGAGCACTGTGTTGCTTTTCTGACTTCTTACTGCTGCAGAGTGGCTGATTCAGTAGATATGACTCATTTGAGATTTGAAATGGTCAGGAAGCAATGGCAGCTGTAAAGCTTTTCCAGTTGTAAGAAGGGGCTTTTCCAAAGACTTTCACAAAGAGATGTAAAACAAAAAATGCTCCCACTTTTATTTGTACGTATTTGGGGGGAAGGGAGAAAGGAGGAACTCCCTTATTGCAAGGGCTGGAAGTAGAAATGTCTTTTGATTAGAAGAAAAATCAAAGTGATGTGTCAATTTTGAGCAGTAGAGAGGACTGGATGTGCATTTAATACAGATCTATGCTAAGGATCCTGCTGCCTGCTCTGAGGAAGGGCTGTTGTTTCATTGCCACGCAGAGTGCAACATGCCAGGTGTTTCTCTGGGACCTTTGCAGAGATTTTGTTTCAGTGCATCTCGTCCATCCCACCATTCCTGCCTGCCAGCCGAGTAATGGCAGGGCTGCATACGTAGGTGAAAAGCGCTGTGCTTTAACTGATATCCTAAGGGAATTTGGGTCAAGTGTTGTCCACCATTTCATACTTTGAACTGAAGATTCCACACCAAAAATAAATAATGGCCATGTCTGGAAGTATGGCTGTCCCTTGGTTTTCTGTGCATACGAAAGAATCACTTGTAATATTTTCATTAACAGATTTAAAGCAGAAGGGTGAAAATCCGTGCATCCATTCTATTTTGCTTTTATTATTATGATTTCCCTCAGATTAATTTATTTGTTGCTAGTAGGCTATGACAAGAGAGAATTCTCATTTCCGTAGCTGAATGACCTATGGCTATTCAGAATTCCTTTATCTGGTTATAAAATCTGACAAGCTGTATTAGGGATAACTTTTAAAATGAAGTTGCTCTGTCTGTTGCTGACAGTTAGAGCCATCTATGATTAAAACAGAACCTACTCCAGGATTCCTGTAGGCTTTTCTCGCAGGGTAATAAGCAATGCTGTTGCTCCTCCTGTGCAGCAGGACAAAGCCCTGCTTTTATAGCTTTGTGCAGGGTTTTATGCTGTGTAATAACCTGAATTTGTTTCTACTGCGGCAGTAAGTTTGAAAACCATCTTTTCTGATGTATCTCACTTAAATCTGTTGGATTACTAACCTGCCTACAGTCTGCTCTATGGGGGGAGAGAGTTTATTTACCAATATATTAATCACTGTATTTTATTGTATTACATTTTGTTTTCCTCCTGAAAGTTTCTTGCAAGACAATATTTGTATTTGTTCTGGCTCTATGTGAGGTTTAGGTCTTTTCATGCTCCATGGAGCTGCTTATTTGCTGTAGGAGGAAACAGAGCCGTGGGCTGGGGCTGAGGCAGGGCGACGTGCTCAGTGGAACTCAGCCACCAACTGGTCATCTCCTCCCTTCCTGAAGTGTGAGTAGGTTGAGTGACAAGTCTCCTAGTGAAGAGCTACTTTACCTGTCCGTCTGGGAAATAAACTCTGTTATATGTGGCTGGACTTTCTTCTCAGGCCAGCACAAACCTATTGATGTGTATGCAGTTGTTAAAGGAATTTGGCTGGAATGAATTCTCCTTTGTGAAGAACTACAAAGTGTTTCCAGGCAAGGAGATAACTTAAGACAGCTGGGCTGGAGTGGATCATGCTGTTGTTGAGGCTACTTGCATAGAGGGAACAGCAAAAGTGAAGCAAGTGAGGATCCTTGTGAGAGTGTGCTGTTTCTGAAGCGAGGTGGTTGTATATAGCTGGGGAGCCTGTGCTGTGGGAATTGGAGTTCTGATCCAGCCAGCTGGACCAGGATAAGAACACCTTTTATTAATGTCACTAGAAATTACAAACTCATTTAATAAGGTAGATTTGCAACCTCTGAGCTACACAACTTCTAGTTCATTCCACTACTCCAGATAGTTAAAGGTTACTTTAGTGCATTTTATTGATGATTAGAGGAATTGTGGATTTTGCTGTAGTTCACTCATGTAAAGGAAAGAAAAGCATCTCTTGGTATTTAAAATGCTAAACTTCTGACATGACTTTTCCATTGTTTCAGGAGCAGGTTCTCCTTTGCAAGTAGCTGATGCTTGCACATTTGTTCCTGAAGATCTAGTTTTAAAAAACACACGAAGAATGAAGATACTTCTGTACCTTACCAGGGCCGGAGTCAAGATGAGATTTTTCAGAACAGGACCTCCTGTGCTACGTGGCACAGGCAAGAAGCCTTCATGTTTCTTCTCCATAGTGCTTTTAGACAACCAGTTGTTAATGTCGATCTCGAATTGTTAACTGGTGATCCTTACACAGCAGAATTTTTGTATAAGGAGTTGATTTAAAGAAAAAAAAAAAAAGTCATTTTACCCTCCCTCCCTTCTCCCTCTGGGATGGAATGAAAGCAGTGCAGGTGACAGTGCTGGAGCAGCTCACAAGGAGGCAGCTCTGTATGGGGGAGAGCATTCCCCTTCTCCTGGCCTGCGATCTGTACAGTGTTCTGTGTAAGGAGGGAGAATGACCTGGTTCTTGGTCTCGTGAGCTTTTGCCTGCAAGGTGGGCAGCTAGACATTATGTTTCAAGAATGCTTTGTAAGTTCCTTGCATTTCTGTGAGCTGGTAATAGTGTGAGTGCACTGAACTGTCTTGCACTTCTTTACAGCGCCAGTCCTCTGTCCTGTTGCATCCTGAATGCTGCTTCTGCATGATAACTTAATTACTTAGTGCCATCTTCAATGCTCAGCTCTTGAGCTTGAAAACCTGAGGAATGTTTTAACTGAATATGTGAGTATAAATGGATTTTAAAGGCATGAATTTTCCCATGGGGGGTGCCTGCCAGATTCTATTCCCTTAGTTGCTGTCTCTATTGGGGTTTGCTGATCCAAGAAGAGATTTTTGCATGATGGGCAGGACAGGATCAGGAAATCACTTATCACCATGTCTTTGATGATAATTGCGTTTAACGATCATATGACATTAGGACCTGGGGGTGCTGCTCAGCAGCTGGAGGAACACAGGCCAGCAGTGTGCACAGGTGGCCAAAGATGTCAGTGGCATTCTGGCCTGCACCAGGAATAGTGTGGCTAGCAGGACCAGTGATTGTCCCCTTGTCTGCAGCACTGGTGAGACCGTACCTTGAATAGCCTTGCACTGAGCACAGAAATAATCCCCCAGGATAGAAATGTCTATACCTACAACAGATGATGGAGTTTGGCACGTGACTTTCAGTTCGGAGGCATCAGGGCTGAGGTGATTGGCATAACAGTTTATAGCTCTCCAAGAAGGTGTCTCTAATTAAATTTACAGGAATGTTTTCAGAAATAAAAGCATAGAACAGTTTTCATTTTGCTTTGCCTTTGTTTTTCTGACTCCCCTCCTCCTCCTCTTCCCACACATTTTTTAATGACTATTCTGCTTTTCTTTCTCAAATCTCTCCCAAATTCACTTTAGCCCATTAAGTTTGTAAACATTAACTCAAAGTGATGATGCAGCTTTACACATACACAAAAAAGATAGAACGCCGGGGCTTTTGTGAGGTTGTTTTGAACCAAACAACTTGGTATTGCTATAATAATAACAAAAATTATGGAGTGGCTTTAATTATGTTGCACATAATAATTTGGCAGTGAAACTATTTTGAAGAAAAATCTATTCCCAAAGTGCCCATGAGCCAAAAATCAGATAATGAAGAAAGATTAAAAATGATCATTGTTGGGATTATCTTTGAGCTCTTGCATGAATAAAACAAAGCTATGAAACATCCAAGCAGGTGAAGGCAGTTTGTAGCATCTGTAGGTATATATCAAGCAGCCTTGTTATAAATTGTACAGCATCTTTTGCCACTGTGGGTATTTAACTTACAGATGAATTACTTTTTGCTTTTATCAAATGCATCATATGTGGATAAAATTTATGCTAATCACAGGCTATTCTCCATGAGTTTGTTATATGGTTAGGTGTTTGAAATAATGTCTTTGTACCGACTTGATTTTCTACCTTTGACCTGACACTGCTCTTCTAGGGGGCAGTGTGTTGGAGGCATTTTGATAAACAATGCCGAAGTGACAGATTTAGGCTTTAAATGAAATTGTGTCCCATAAACTGTGAAACAAAGAGTCATAATTTACCCCTAGCTACACACATTTCAGGGGAAATTATCTTTCATGCTTTGATCTACACTGTATCATTTTACTGAGTGGCCTTGTGTGTAATATCAATCAAATCCACTGAAGATGTGTGAGAATCTCATTTAACATCAGAGAATACAAATCATAGATTCATCTGCCTGGTAGGAAGGAAAGCGTTCCATGAGTCCCCCTTTCCCCAATTACAAGTGAGTTATATTTGCAGAACTCCAGAGCAGCACTCTGGCGGTCTCGGTCTTTACTTATCCATTTGGGTTGACTGCACGTGGGAGACCCTGGAACCTACCTGACAGATCCATTTCTTGTCACTTGAACCCTGACCAGAGGCTAGATCCGGTGATGGAACTGAAGGAAGGATGTTGTGTGTTCCTGTTCACCATCAAGTGCTTTCAGGCACTGCTGGCAGTGAGCTCACCCAACGTGCTGGTGAAGGACTGGCCCCAGGGGATTCCCTGGGAAGGTTGTTTCAGGCTGCACTGCATCTGCTGCACTCAGGACAAAGGGGAAGAAAACAGAGGGAGGTAATCTGCTCTGAGAAGACTTTTAGGGGTGGAGTGAGTGGTTGTGTGCAAGGTGGGGAATCTTCATGCAGCGCAACGCTTCTCTCTAAATACACTACTTTCCAGTCATAGCTTATTGTCTCTTCTTTGATATTTGTAGCTATTTCAGTGTGTTGCCAGGGAAATAAGGCCTGTGATGTGATAAATTCTGTGTTAGAATTTCAGTCCCAAGATAAATGAGATCAGAGATCAGAGAGGAAAACATTTTTTTAAATGCCAGCAGTGGTGCTAATGAGCAGTAGTAGGAGGGGAGCGAACTCTGTGAGGCAGGAGGCCTTGCAGACCTTTGAGAGTCCACAAACCTTTTTCCTCTTTTTTTTTTCTTCAGCTGGAAGAAATATTTTAATGGTTGTTCATAAAAGAACACTTATTTGGAAGAGCTGTGCAAGCTGCATTAGTGATGAGAAGAGAGAAAGGTAGACGTCATTGCTCTTCGTCTGGACACGGCTTCCCTGTCTGCCTGCCAGCAGGCCCTCAGCTTTGCTCAGAATGGGAGGCGGCCACTGTCGTCTGATCCATCTGGTGTGCACAGGGCACTTGTGTGCTGCTGTAAACTGATGATTACAAAATGCCATACCATGTCTACGTTTAGCTTAGGAAAAAGAAAGGCAGAAGAGGTGCAGAAAGAGAAGAAAACTTCTCACCCAGGCTGTAGAGATCTGTGTTCTTGCACCCACTGTGGCTGGAAGACAAACTGCAGGATGAAATTGTTTAGCTTACTAAACCCTTCTGTGTTGGCTGCTCTGTCAGTATTTATTCACTGAGATGATCCCATGGTGGTTTCTATAGGCTTGTGGCTCTGGGTACTAAAACTTTTGGTGGGTCTCCAGAAAATATTCCAGAGTGCTTAACCCCCACTTTGCCTTGTCTCTGATTTCCCGATCACTCCTAATGTTGCAAGAGGAAAGGCTTAAGAAAAAAGGTGCTGAGAAATGAGACTGATTTGAATTTTTTCTGTACTTTGCACCTTTCTTTGTTTTTTTTCTATTTTTTTTTTGTATTTTTTAAGCAATTAATGACCTTTAAACAATAATATTCCTGAATAACATAGCTTCAGGTGAACTACGCCTTAAAGCTGCTGAGATGTAGATCTTTCCAAGTGCCATTTACTTTGCTGAGGACATTGCTTGTTCGTCTAGGCTCTCTGAGCTGCCTGGAAGGAGGGGGATGTCTGGCTTCAGGGAGGTGGTGGGAGACAGATGCCCTGCAGGGTAAGCTGCTTCAAGGATAGTGTGATGCCCTTTGGATCCTGCCCTCAGCTTGTGATGGAGCTGATCTGGGGGGAAGCCTGCAAGGCTGCCATTTGTTTTTTTTTTTTTTTTTAATTATTATTTTCATTTTATTGTAGTTCTCTGCTTTGAGCTGATTTGATGTTAGGAGAAGGATTGAAGGGGTTTTCACTTTTTCTCATAATCTCCTGGCCTTGATTTTGGACTCAGTGAGAAGTATTGTTTGGTCTGCAAGTGCATTAAGGGCTGCTGCTGCTGTATGCTCTTCAGTGGCGATAATTCTGAGAATGTTAACTTTGGTTAGCAATCTGAAATCTTCAAGGAGTGTCTTTCCCTGTGGGGGCACTGGAGAGGCAGTGCCAGCCTTTAACCTTCTCTCTTTGTTCTGGAAGCTCTCTGAGACAAATGCAAGCTCCTGGTGAGAGACTGCAACGCTCACAGCAAGGAGACCCCATGCTCTGAGGCTTTTTGGAGTTTTTGTATTATGGACTATATGAACTTAGTCTGTGTGGAGATGAAAAATTCTTGATCTTCTTAATGACACCGGAACAACTATGGAAGCTAGGGTGTGATATACCTTATTCTGTAGCAAGGTGGGAACCTGCTGTGTCTACATATGGCTACCAAAGTCCTTTCCTCTTCTGTTCCTTCCTGCTTGTACAGATATCACCAAGTGTTCTTGTAGCCTATATCAGCTGTCTGCATTTTGGTGTGAGAATGTGGAATGTTCAGAACTGAGATAGAAAGCCTGTTTTAAACATGCTGGGAGAGGAGCATCTGCAAAAAATCACAAGAGCGCCTAACATCTGCCCCTCTAGAGGAAATTGCCAATGTTCCCATTTTGTTTCAGATAAATCTTTGAGTGCTGCAATGTTTACATATTTAAATGCAGATTTGAAATGGAAGAAGTGACTAATTAATTTAGCTTGAGCTCTTAGCATTTGCATTGTTTTCAATTTTAATTGAACGTTGTGTTCCCAGGGTTAGTGATTTTTACTGCAGCTCAGACTGTGCTTTAAGTAGTTTTACGTGTAGGAAGGGCAAAAAGAGACAGTGAAAGAGGGGAACGTATGGAACTGCTGCAAGGAATCTGAAAACGAAAGGCTCTACTGTTACTCTGGTGTTTCTCCTCTGCATCTCTTACACCTTTCAAGTATTCATATCCATTGCAGTTATCGTGTCAGCCCAGACACATGCCCCCCGTGTAACCCATGTAGGCTTTTACCTAACCACTTTCTCTAGCCCTTGAAGTTCTGTGAGTCCTGGTCCCACCTGCTCTGACCTCTGGTCCCATTTTTGAGCATAGTAGAGCAGCATGGTGCAATCCACTTGCGTTCATGTTGGGTACCAGGCCCTGGCACTGATGCTTTCCCAGCAAGGATATCAGAATCAGCCTGCAGCCTGCCACAGCTTCTGGCACATTAATGCAGGAGGGCAGGAAGGTGAGTACTTGTGTAATAATACTTTTCTCTTGTTTTTCTAAAAGGGAAAAAAGAGACTTATTCTGATACCGCTGCCATCTGACACTAGACTGCAATTGCATAGTTTAGCTGCAATAAAAAAGGCAAAAAAAAGTCTGTGTACCACCACAAAGAGCAAAATGCACTAGGAACTGGTAAAATTAGAGTTGCATGTGCAAGTCTCTTCTTTCTGCTCTTGTTTTTTTTCTGAGTGTAAATTGCTTTTGGCTTGGTTTGGCTCTTAGACACGTAAGAGAGCATGTTTTTGTGTCATACACAACATTTGTATGCAATTTTGGCCTGTGGGTGACAAAGCAGTACAGGTAATGGCACTTCTAGAAGGGTGAGGAAGGCAGAAGTCCAGAGGAGTGAGTCTGGAAACTGGCCTGTGCTCCAACACTATGGTCAATTTGTGTTTTGTAAATCAAACTGGATTCATGTCTTAGAGGTTTTTGTCTCCTTTCCATAACTCACAGGGAGATGGTGGCTCTTCTATACAAAATTCTGGAGATAAGCTGTAAGAACCCTATCTGCCAGGGAAGGGAAAACATTCCTCTGTAGAAGGAGCAGCCCTGCAAGGTGGGTCAGCTTTCGTATATAAAGCAGTGTGTGACAGAGTGGATCTCCTGTTCCCACTTTAGTTAGCTGGAATGTTCCCTCCTGTCCACCTTCATTTGTAGCAAAGGCTGAGTAGAAGTTTCGTTAAAAAATCAAAACAAAACAAGACCCTGCTGAACTGCATGGAGTTTGGGCAGTTTACTTCCTTAATTTCAGCTTAATAGGCCTAAGGAGGGTCAAGATAGAGCATGTTGCTGAGGAACGAGGTGTGCAGTGAAACTGTACTGACATCACAGCTGTTATTGAACGATAAAGTAAATGTTTGTACTAATGGTGCAGGCTCAACAGCACTGGGAAACTTGAACTTCACTACAGAAAATATGGAAACGGAAGTTGACAGATTCACATAATGATCCAAGTCAGTGGTGTTTCTGCTTGAGCAGACAATTTTGATTTAAAGGTAAGTTTGCCTGTGGTATGCTTTTCACTAGCTGTCAATCAAGGGAGACAAGGGGCTCCAGAAAACCTGCTCCAGTGTGCTGCATATCAGCTTTCCATGAGGCAGTTCAGTCTGTTCTGTATTTCTTGTGCTCCTAAAATCCCTCTGGGATTTCTGCTCTGGAGTTTGAGGGAACTTAAATCTCACTACAGAAAGATAAACAGAGGAGACAGCAGCAGCCCTGTGTGAAAACACTTGGTAGTGCTTGCTTCTAATTTTAGACTTTAGGAGGAAAATAATTGTCAAAAAGATTGCATATTAATGTGCAGAGCAATGTGCTGATGTCAATTTAAAGCTAAAATGTATCAGAAGATCCAGCTTTCGTGTGTCTTGCTGGCAGTTACTTGCCTCACATATACAAGCAGTAGCTCACTGCATTATGACATAATATGTCACTTACAGGAGGATCTGGCAATACATCACTATCAATTGCAGGCAACAGATTTCACCCCCTGCAGGAACAGAAAAATTAAATCACTTATTTTATGGAAGGATGCTTGGTGAGTGCTGGAGAATTGCTCATCCATTCCTCCCAGTGTTGCTCGTGGGGTTTCTGCCATGAGAAATCTGCCACATGCTTGGATTCTTCGGTGTCGTGTATGTGGATGAACGATGTCTGTTTTCATCTCGGTGATGACTACAGATGAATTCCTCAGGAGCTCAGACTGGACAGCTATGCATTTATTTGAATGGAAAATATTAATAGAACAAGTGTTTGTTATTAGCTGCATGCTGTTTCAGCAAGGCTTGTCTGTCGTCTTGTGCTCTCCTCTCCTCTTTTTCCAAGCTGAACAGAATTACCCTTCCTATGTTCTTTCTTGTCTTATCACAGCCCATTATGGCAAAAATGCACCCTTCTCTAAACTTGTCTATCTCTTGGTCTTCCCCTTTCTCCCATTGCTTATACAGAGGTTCAGTGCCAATCCTGAGAAAACAGAAGTACACTTTTGTAATTTTATAGCATTCATTAGTTTTTATTCTGTGATATTTATGCTTGCAAGAGAAATGAGGAAAAGGTGATTAAATAAAAGAAAGGTTGTACTGAAAATATTAATGATGCAGAGCTTTCACAGGTGTAACACAACTTTTTGTGGAGGCAGATGAAGCTACAGCAAAATAGCTGTGCCATTCTATTAGAAGTTGACTCAAAACTCTTGTTTTCCATCCCCAACATCCATTCTTCCCAAAAAGATGAGCCTTTTCCATGCAGTGTCCCCTCTGTTTCTCTCTTCCATTACATGTGATTTCAGCAATGGGAAATATTCCAGGTAAAGGTAGCTGTTTCCTGAGACCTTGTGTGGATGCAGTCCAGGAAATGGTTTTTGATTTCGATAGAAACAAACTGAAAAATAAGACTGAAGTTTTAAGGTGTAGAAATAATTTCTGGGTGAAAATGGAGCCCATGAAGAGTGTAGTAGTGAAGCCCAGCCACCACTTACAAGTGGTTTCATGTTCTGGCAGGTAAATACATCATCTTGGTGCATCTAAGCAATGGCCTCGCAGTCAACTTTGAGGGCTTATTTTTGTTAATACAAGCTCATTCCAGTTTCTGCAGGAAACCCAACTGGACTGCATAGAGTCATAAAGCACAGAGCTTCTTGTATGCTTCTCTTTGTTCCCCTTTTGGTAAGAAAGGCAAATTCTGTAATGTCTGTAGCAGAGCAATTGGGATGGATATTAGTTGTGGATTAGGAATGCCGCATTTATTTGCATGAAGGTATGAAAATAATTGTTCCATTTGTAGTTTTTTTTAAATAGGTGTTACTGTTTTTTAAAAAATGACCTCCGAGGATTCTTTTCCTGAAGTTCATCTAATGTGTGTTTGATTCTGATTTATGCAGAAAGCTTTTGAAGGGAAGGGGAACACCCCCTCAGTCTCCGTGCTATCTCCTCAAATGCTCTTTGATGATCTTGAATTTTCTTTTTGCTTTGCTATGAAGACATCCCTGATCTAATTTCTGAGCACACAAATGTACCAGTCCAGAGATGGTCTTGTTCCAGAAATGCAATGTACTGTAGCAGGTGGTGATCAATAACATTAGATTAGTCTGGCCAAGGTAATAAAATCTGTACCTGTCAGCTGCTTCGTATATCAGATAATGCCAAGCAAAAACTAACTCTTATCAAAATGCGTACGTGGTATAGTTTGGCAATCAACATGTAATAAAGGCTCATGGAGTTTCATACCAGAATAATTTCTCAACTTTAGTCTTAGAAAAACTCTGACATGAAATGAGAAAAAAGGAAAAGGAGAAATCCTTACCACCCCGTTTTGCTCTTGATGTAAGGAAATGATTTGTAATCCATGTGAATGGCATGCTCTTCTGTTTGCTGTGGTTCAGTGGGACAAGGATGAAAGAAAGATCAGCATGAGGAGGAGCTGTGTCATGTGTCAGCATGAGGAGAGCTGATGTATCTTATTTACATTAAATAAGATCAGGATTTAAATAGTTCTTTACAATCTCTGTAGTCTTTGCATACACCTTGTAGCCATTGCTCATATTTAACTGGAGAAATCTACACAGCATTTTGGTCACCTGGTGAATCCCAGCATTGGCCAGATACGGGAAAGCACCGTAATTCTGCAACAACTTCTAAGGCCTTCTCCTCAAGTTTTAAGAGGAAGCAATGCTAAAGCTTCCAAATATTACTAAACCTTTCTCATTAGTTTTAAAATGAATCTGTAACTGCTTGTAAATTTTGCATGCTTGCATCAGATCAGCAGGATAACGACTATTTTCTACTAATAAAACTATGGTTCTATATTCCAACATACACAGCTCATTTCCTGAAATCAGGCCCTTAGGATTGCTGAAACTCCTTTTCTCTGCACATCACTTACCTTGTCTTCTCTTTACTACAGGCCTATTAGCTAAAAATAAAAAGCATTATAGTTTTCTTTTGAAAATTGAAGTCTAGCTTACATCGTCTGTATTGCTCTGTTCTTCTTCCTCTTATTTAGAATTATTAATGGAAACTCAAATTTCCATTTAACCTTTTTTGTTAGCAATCTGTAGCCAAACTCTTCTTCTGTGTACCTCAAGGTGCCTGGGAATTGGGTCATCTCTGAGCAAATATCTGATGGAAATCCTATGCTGCCATAGTTGTGTATTGTGCTTTTCCCAACAATACATTTATGGATGCATGCACTGTGTGGCAGTTGGTTCAGTCTGGGAGCAAACACAGGTTGCTCTGAGTAAATAAGGTGTTGCCCAACCTGACTGTAGATTTCAAGCACAATTGTGTAGTTCATACGAAATAATTAACCCTTGTCTGAGTCTACTTGTGAGCATAAATTCCAGTTTTCTTACAAAAATGTTGCTCTTAACATAGCTTGTTCTGCCAGATGCATAGACATGCAAAAATGCTACTCTCTCAGGAAACAGAGCCCAAATGCCCTTTTCCTTGCAAACAATCAATACTTTCTGCTTCCCAGTATCATGCTTTCTTAATTAGAGCAGTGGCATTGCTGAAGGTCACAGCCTTGGTTTCACTTGGGCTTGATGTTCCCCAAAGGAATGAGAGGCTCCTGCTGTCACAGGGATGCCTTGGCAGCACAGGCGGAGTTCTCACTTGCAGTGTCTATGAGGAGAGATTCAGAAAGAAAAATTGCATCACATTTCTCTGAGATACTGCATGGCTGTTACCTGAGACTTGAAATCCTTGTTCTTTTTAGGTTGTAAAGTTTGTGGGGTTATTTTTTCTTTCTTTTTCTTTTGTCTTCTTTACAATCATGTTGTTTTAACTTCTTAATTTGTTCTGTAGCAAGAATGGCCATTAGTGACAAGCAAAATATATATGTGCTGAGGTTCACAGGATATTATGTTTTTATTGAAGTTTTTAATGCTCACCCATCAAATTTGGATTTGGGGGGAAAAAAAAACAAACATTTTTGCAACATAATTATATGCAGAAGTGGAGAGCAGAAATGTGAAGGTGATGATGTGAAGACCTTGGATAAGGGAACCTGTAATGTCACTGCATGTTGCAGCTGATCTAAAAGTTTTGTCTCCACATAGTGTTATTCTGGCACAAATCCTGAGAACCATCACCAAGGTCTGCACGTGTCTTGTATGAACTGGTGCAGCTCATCTAAAGGCAGCTCTGTCTGATAGGAATGGATGTTGTCCATTTTTTCTCTATAGCAAACCTGTTATGTTCTTAAATGTCTGCATGGTATTACAGTGATAATTTCAATATTATAATTCAACTGAAATTTGTGGTACTTGCATAACGTAATTTCATATAATTTCTTTAGGCCTTTGATCTACCTGACTAAATCTCTGCCATTCATCCAGACAGAAAATGAAAAATAAAGTGTGCCTCAGAAATTTTTTGTGGTATTTCTTTGGAAACTGTCATGAGTTGATATTATGTTTGTAAAGGCATCAATGTATCCCATAAATGGCCTTTTACCTTATAGCTAATGCACCTTCCAGATACTTTTAGGTTGTTGGGGCCATTTTGATTTTGTGTCGGTGATCACAGTAGGTATGCTGTTAGCTTTGATTTATGTTTTGTAGCAGTTTTGACTCCTGCTCAATTGACAACACGTTATCTTCTCAGAGGGTAGACTTGTGCTGTACTGTCAGTGTCTCTTCAATTTCTGGTTGACTCTTTCTTAGAATCATAGAATTGTTTGAATTGGAAGGGACCCTTAAAGGTCAGTAGTCCGACTCCCTTGCACTGAACAGACATGTACAGTTCCATCAGGTTGCTCAGAGCCTGATCCAGCCTGACCTTGAGAGTCTCAAAGGATGGGACATTCACCATCCGTCTGGGCAGCCCGTTCCACTGCTTCACTACCCTTAGCATTCTTTTCCTTATATTTTGTCAAGCCACAACCTATGTGAGAGTGCTGCAGCACTATTGTGTGATGCCTAGTCTAGCTCTGGTACATTGCTAGTACCAGAAGGGGGAGATCATCACTCTGAGCTCTTCCATTTCCAGGAAACTTTACTTAATGCCAACATGAGAAGCAATCTAATGCTATCTGGTGGTGAGAAAGGTAACGATGTGAAGCAGTTTCTGTTCCTGTAGGAGCATCTGCTTCATAGCAAGTGGCTATTTAGCCTCTGAAACTGTCTGCAGGGTCTTGGCTGATGGGTGACAGACAGCATAAACTCCTCCTGGGCTGCACACATTCTTGGAGTGGTTCTGCTGAGCTTCAGAATGTTTCAGCTGGAGAGACTACAACTGCTCTTCTCTCCTATGTGTGTGCCCTGGCTCTCCAATTGCATTGTTCAGAATGAGTTATTGTAAAGTAAGGAGTTAATGTTTAGCATATTAAAGAACATCTGTTGTTAACCCAGTAAGGACTTGGTTTAAAAAGAATGCATATGGGGCTAGAATATCCCTTTGAAAAAGAGAAGTTTGATGTAGGTGGAAAGCTTGCTAATTCATTGTCTGTGCTGAAGTTGATAAACCATTCAGTTTATTTTTTTTCTTAAGCCTCCTCAACTTTGTCTTTTAAACCTTTTCCCAGACTACTTTACATGGTGGGAGTTTCTCTTGGAGAGAAGTTTCTCTTACAAGCTTCTTTTGCAAGTACGTTTTTCCAGTAATCTCTGTCGATTGGCATATTTTTTTCTTCTGTCAATATGCAATAGCTTAATTTAAATCTATCAACCTTACTTGTCTACAGTCATTTATCTATGTATGTATATATATACCAACTCCTTTTTGTGAGTATATCTTTCATCTTAGTCCTGTATTTCTGCATCTACTGCTGCATGATTGTGGCTGGAACAACAATTAAAGATTCTCAGGGCGCAGTGTCTATAAATATAAAACATATCTACATAAAGAATAAAGGAAACTTTTGAAAATGTTCCCCAGATATCTGTTTGTTCCATTGCATCCACAAAATCATGGGCTGCTATGCAAACTTCTCATTTATACACATAGGTTTTATTTTATTTTTTGCAAGATGTCTGAATCTTGCTCATAAACAGTCACAAACACTATAATGCTTTTCTCTATCTTATGTCAGTGAGAAAATTGCTGTAGCCTTAATTTTAATGCAATGCATAAAACAGAATGATATCAACTTTATTGGGAGATTTAGCATCCCAGCACACGTTTGAAGTAGACATGTTAGGTATGAAAGACATAAACTTCATGTATATTTGTGTTTTTAAATCTCCTTGGAAGATAACCTTTGATAAAATGTTGTTTGTGCAGTGATTGAGAAGCAGCCTGACTTTATCACAATGACTCTTGACAAAATTACTTTTCACACAACACAGTGAACAAAAACCTAATTTAATTTGTTTTATGATGCATAAAGATGAGCTGTAAAGGTTTGTTTATTTCCTTTTCTGGTCCTTGACCATAAAGATATCTGGAGCAGTTGATCTTCCTTAGTTTTGCTGAACTTGTCCTTCGAACACGGGAAAGCTTTTTAATGCCATCTTTCTCTGATTTTACTTCAAGGAGAAGGATGTGTGTGTGTGTTCATTCTTACTGTGTAAACCTTCTTTCAAATACTTTTCCATTGTTTGGCAGGAGCTGTGAAACAAAGAAGCAAACCAGAATTAAAATATGAATTCTAAAATGTCCTTTTTATTTCACATTAATGTAAATGTTTCTACTTTATAACTGGTTTCCTCAGTTCTCTATTTTGTATTTTCCTGCTAAGATGCAATAATCAAAATTTTTTGTAATATTCTCTTTTAAATGTTGGGGATATCCCACGCCTTATCATCATAAAGAAAGAAAATACTTTTAGTCAGTTTTCCACTGACGCTTTATCTTTTTTCTTTTCCTTTTTCTCTGTCATATTTGTTAGATGTAAAATGACAAATTTGGTCAAAATATGGAGCACTTCTGGGTACAGGTTCCTTTATGCTTCAGTCTTGGGGGCCCCCAGCACAAGAATGGTGCAGAGCTGTTGGAGTAGGTCTAGAGGATGGCCACAAAAATGGTCAGAGGGCTGGAGCACCTTTCTTACGAAGAAATGATGAAGGGAACTGGGCTTGGAGAAGAGGAGGCTCCAAGGAGAATCTCACTGTGGCCTTCCAGTACTTTGGGGGAGCATGTAAGCAGGAGGGATCGACTTTTTATGCTGCCTAGTAGTGATAGGACAAGGCAGGATGGCTAAAACCATTTTAGTTTAAAAACTAAAAGAGGGGAAATCTAGACTGGATGTTAAGAATAAATTCTTTACCCAGGGGGTGGTGAGGTCCAGAGAAGCTGTGGGTGCCGTATCCCTGGAAGTGCTCAATTGCAGGTTGGATGGGGCCCTGGGTGGCCTGATCTGACGCCCACAGCATAGGTTGGAACTAGGTGATCTTCAAGTCCCTTCCATCCTAACCCAGACTATGATTGCTTAAATCATTAGTCAAACTTAAAAATTGTTATTCCACTGTTATTCATTAATCTGACATCGAACTGGAGATATTATAATTAAGGTATTTTCTTCAGTAGAGGGAACAGCTAGTGCCTGCCAGCAAAGGAAATAAATTACAATGCTGGCTACCCAGTGCAGCCATCAATTCAGAGCCCTGTGCCTAGCTGACCTCCAGCTGCTCTCCTGAGACCATCCTCAAACGGCAGCACTCAGGTAGGGAATGCTGATGAGTCATTGAATGTATTATAAGGGATGTAAATGATAGTGGGGACTGTGCACACGATTGCCTGTGCCCTGCCTGAACTCTTCTTGGTGTTTGAGGACTTTGGCCCTATTCTTTGGAGACTGGCTGAGGTATGGAGCACTGCCTCCTAAAGTGGGGCATCTAGTGGGACAGGCTTCCAGTATTTGAAGAAAATGAATTGGGTTCCAATTTTATAAGTTGCAAAATAGATAAAGCTAATCCTTGTAAAACAAGCATGGCATCCACAATCAATACTGCAAGATATAGGTAAGTTAGCGTAACAAATCACCTCAACCAATATTATTTGCAAGTACTAAGTTAAGCAGGCAAGGGACCTGAATGTGAATGTATTGACAAGAGACTTTCTATCCACCATGTAAGTCAGAAAAGACATTGTGTTTGAAGCATCTTTCTGTTACCTCTCTTTTATTTTGTGTTCTCACTTGTGGGATGTCTCAGTCAAAGCTGTGCACCAAAAGAATCCTGCCTCTTCCAGAAGCTCTGAGCACCTGCATGGTGTGTTTGCACAGTGTTAGCAAACAGGGTTTGGAGTATAGCTGGAGGCATTTGTACTCTGTGTCCTTGTGTCCTGAGTGAGTAAGATCTGAATTTCTGTTGTCGTTCTTTAGGAGATTTTCTTCCATTGCATTTTTCTGTCCTGTTGCAGCATTCTTGAGCTTCAGGCATGGGAGTAAGAAGGAAAGAAAGTCCTGTGCTGGGCACTGAATTTGGTTTGAGTATTTAACAGGATCTCTTCTCTCCAGACTGTGGCAGCTCCCTTATTCCAAGATTGTTTCTTACGTGACTTTTGTATATATTTCCTTGCACTGGCAAGCTCTGTCTCTTCTCCTAAACCTTGATTTCATATTGCAGATCTATTCCCTCTCCTTGGCTTCTGTCCCACTGCGTGCCATTTGAGAGACATGCCTTGCAAGATGTGACATGTTTAAGTCATTTCTGGTATCAGGGAGAAGACTTGTTCATTCTGCTCTCCCCCCAGCAGCTGCCAGTGACTGTATGTGTTCTGCAAGGCTGTGCTCCAGCTCCTGCTGAGCTTTTCTGCTTCCTCCTCTGTCAGCGTCGCAGAGAGACAACTGTTCTTCAGGGCTGCTGCCTGAATTTGGAGGAGACTGGTCTGCTTCTTGCTCACGAAACCCTCTATGGTCACAGTCTCTCACGCAGTGAGACAGCAGCTAAGTCTGACTTAGTCTGTAACCATTTCCAAATGCTTGTACTTTCTGGCAAGTTGCTGTCCTACAAAGCGGTACATAAGTTGATAAGTCATTTTTAATGAGTCCTTCTCTGTACAGATGGTTTGGGAATGTACATGCCAATAGTACCAATTCCTGAAGACTGATGGGTGGTATTTACAGTCTCTACAATCTACACTTGTGTGTGATAATTGGATTTTTCTTAATTAGGAAAAGTGGGTGGACAGTTTTGTCACTTAGCAAAGTCCTTACCAATTAAAAGGATCAATAACATTCTTTACAGAGCCTCTAGGCTAAATATACACGGAGCAGATACCTGAACTGGAGTGGATGTGTAGAGTAATTGTTTGAGTTGTTTGCAGTCGATGAATGTTAGGTGTGAAAGCAGAGTCTAGTTTCACCTGGGTGCAAGCCAGCAAATACCTTTTTGCAGTTTAGCTGCCTTTTTTATGCTACTTTTTTATAGAGATGTTAACTGCTGTCCTGAGAGCCAGCCCAAGACCCTCAAACACTGAAATCTTACCTAAAACCTTTAAAAAAATATTTAGTTTATTAATAATATTTAAATGGGATAAATTTGTACTGCCTTTGCTGTAGGACCACCAGTGTCATCACATAAGACGGGCTGCACCCTAGTTATAGGTGGCTGCATACCCCATACCAATATGCCCCTACAAGGCTGTGTGTTCTTGTGCTGCCCTGTAGAAGGCTAGAGTCTGGATGATGCTCAAAGCCTTGCGGTTACTGAGCCCTGGCTCAGTTACGTGTGGATTCATAGAGCTGCACTGTGCTTTTCATTTAAAACGCAGAAATACCGACTTGTGATTGTTGGCACCTAGCATTGTCTTTCCTAAAACATAAGTTTTATCCTTGTGTAACTTAATGATTGAATTCCTCATTTTGTTTATCAAAAGGAATATAGAAGAATGATATTTAAGCACAATGACACAAGCTATGTCTTGTTATTATTAATAGCTTGTCGTTAAGTGACTTTCATCCTGCAAGATGAGAAAGCACTTTACAGACTATGTGCAGTGATAACTTCTATGCTGCTGAAATGAACCTTCCTCTGTATGGAAGTGCGAAAGTGCATCAGAAGGGCTGAACTGGTACTTAGAGTTGTATTTAAGAAAGGAAACAGAGCGAGCAGTCATTTCTCTGCTGAAAGGCTTAAAGAGAGATCTTGAACTGTGGGGAATGTGATAACTAAAAGTGGACATCTGGGTGATTCTTTTCACACTTATTTGGATACGTTCACACAGAATTCTGCGGAGATGCGTGAGAATCTGCATGAGAATCACCTTGAATTTGAAAAGATTGCGATTTGAAAATGAAAACTTCACAAACAGTCCCATGTTGCTCCCTGTTCCTGCCTCCCTCCATCCACAGAATGGAGGAGCTCTGGAGAGGAGCAACTTCAGACCAACTTGAGGGTAACAACCAAGAGTTTGAGTGACCTTAATTTTATGAGAGCCTGGAGATTTGGTACTTCGTGAATGGTTTCTAATGACTGAGGGATGGGTAACAGACTGGGGACCGTGTGGAAGAAATGGAGACCCCAAGTGAATATGAACTTTTGAGAATGGTAGCGTCATTTGAAAATTCATCTGATTTTAATTAGAGAAACCTAATGGGATTAAAATGGTAGATGAAGCTATAGGAATTATCTAAGCAAATAGCTTTATTTGCCCTCAATTTGAACTATTCAGAAATGACCTTTAGCCTTCATTGCTTGAAACACAATTGTTTTGGTAGTTTTTACTTTGCGTCAGTTTGAGACATCATCTTTCTCATAAAGAAAGCATGTAAAAAAGGAGAGAAGTTCCTGTGCTGTCATTAGCTTTCTTCACCCCCCTCTGTGCAATGAGATGGTTCAGTTTTCATTTCCTGATTCCTGTGAGAATCAGGTGAGAATGCTTCAAAGCTTTGTCCACTTATAGTGAGGAAAGCTTTTTTTAATCAAAATCCCAAGCTAATGTGCCACAGTTAGATCTCAGACTAAAACCTACTGGTCTTATGTAAAGACTCTGAGTTTCAGAAGAAAGAGGGGCTTTGCACCCTGTCCTTTGAATAGTCTATGCTGCTCGCTGCTGCTTGCATGGCTGAGGTTAGCTCTCCAGCAGAGCTGCTTCTCTGCTGTGCAAGTGGTGATACAGCCATCAGTTTTCCACCAGATGTGTGCAGAGAAGTTCATTAATTGGCCAGTTCTTCATCCGTTCTTGCCAGCTGTCCTTGGCTGACTGACATAAGCTTTGGCAGATGGGTATGATAACGTCATTATCTGGAAATAACTGATGTGTTACTTGATCTTGCTGGAGGCATGTTTGTTCATATGTAAACTTGATTACTATGGCCAGATTCTCAGCCTGTTGAAAGAGGCTTTGAGTTCCTTTTACCCTGCGTATATGGAGCATCGCCAGCCAGACATTAGGCATGGCAACGGTCCCAGCCTGGCTCTGCTGCTGAGCAGAACCCGTTTTACTGGAGGCGAGAAATGTTTGGAAAGCCAGGATGCAGCAACCTTTACTCCTGCTAGAGTCCTCAGCATCTGCAGCTGCTTCAAGGAAAGTTCTGAGGGCTAGACCAAGCAAGCCGTGATCTGCAAGTCCTGCTAGCGACTGAAATCAGGCCGTTTTCTGTGGAAGGCAGTAACTGTTCTAGCCTGCTGGAAAATCTACAGGATTTTCTCAGTTTCTGCTCTTTAACACTGTAAAAACTCCAAGTGCGTTTGGATAAAAGGAGAGTCCTTCAAATCTTCATCCTTATTTGCAGGTTTCTAGAGGTGAAATTCTTTGCAGATTAAGTGCCTGAGAAATTTGTAAGGAATGTTAAAGTAATGAGTGCAGAATTTTACAGCTGGTGCTCAGTTGTGGGGTAGGCAGCAGGACAGATGGAAAAGGGGTTTGTTCGATGCTTGGACTTAACTAAGTTAGTAAGAAAAAAGCAGATACTGGAGTGAAAATAGAGGAAATGGTGAAGGGTATGATCATAAGCATGTTATTCATGAGAGGGTGAGCAGGAAAATGGAGAAATATTTATGCGCTTGTGGAGACTCATTTAAAGGATGGAGCACTGATCACAGAGGATTTCAATTACTTCAAGTTTGACTAGAATAAGAATTGTTTAATGCCTGAGAAAAGATACATGTGGTAGCAAAAGATTGTTTTCTCTTATATAAATAAGCAAGTAAAAAACAAAAACAAAAAAACCTCAGAGGATATTTTGGATATAGTCCCAGGAAGTGAAGCAGGACCTGTATGATAAGAAAGATAGACGCTGGTAAGCTTATGAGGTTGAGTGATCATAATGTGATTGGATTTGAAATATTCATGAGGCTACAATATGTACAGAGAGTAGGGGCACAAAAATATTCAACTTTGAAAAGTCAGTATTTGAAGAAGTGTGTAATGAATTGAGGAAAATGGATGGGGATGCAACTACTGTCCCCAGACTGTGTTGTGGGAGAATGAGGGACATGTTTTAGGAACAGAAGAAAGATGCTATCTACATCCTTCCCAATAAAATGTAAATGTCAAACGTGTCATTAGTCATCTCAAAGCAACATTGTTCAGTGAAATAGGAGACTGCAAAGGAAAATCAAAAGAAAAATCAGCCTTTGTAAATAATATAAAAAAGAAAGTAGCATAAGGGCAAAAATAATATGTGGAGGATACGAAGTAAAACTTGCAATACCATAGAAAACTGCATGACAATAATGTGTTGAGAATGTAACTTTCTTCAGTCTCAAAATAATGACAATTAGATTAGAAGTGAATAAAGTTCCAGAAAACCCATTTGTTCCTGCCACTTCAAGGTTTTCCTAATCCTTTTTGTTTTGTCCCTACATACCTCAGTTGAGGTAGGATGATCTCTAATGACAATCCTGTTCATGACTTGCACTTACTATTTCTGTATAAATTCCCAGTTAATTCCTAGCATTCCCTCACTCCTTTGAAGAGCATGCTGCCTGTCTTTTGAATTTACTGGTGTTGTTGAGGATATATTAATATTTTTTAAGTCTAGATTTTGATTAAGTCTGTGTGCTTGAATAAGAGTTAAATGGAAATGGTTCACAGGTAAACTCCCAAGGATTACTTGGCTGTTGGGTTTGAAGATAAAGACTTGCACTGTGGATCTGACCTGCTTATTAGCTCTATGATGAGCCCGGGCCCCTTTGCCCCTTGGTGTAGGGCTGAGCAGTGCCTAAGCATTCAGAGCTTCCTGTAAGCTGCTGTCCTTGCACTGGTAATAGCCAGAAGGTGATATTTTGACAGAGATGGCTTAGGAGAGAAAGAACAATTTCTGCAGACTTCTATCACTATCTGTCTAGGAAGGACAAACCACGGGCAGTGTTATTACCAAATATAACTTCTCTTGGTTCTGTCCTTTTATAGCAGAACGGGCTTTAAGGCTCGGTTACTGCCCGCTCTTGTAGGTTACAACCATGTGCTCTTGAAAATACAACACTGTTTGCTTAGTCACTGTTTTATCTTAAGAAAATAAAGATGGATGAAAATAATATTGATGCAGAATTAGTAAAAGAAGGGGAGACAACAACAGGGAGTCCCTGCCTACCTCGCTGCTGGCGCTGCTTGGCTGGCCTAGCTGCTGTCCTGGGAGCGTGGAAGAAGCCAAGTGAATTCCAGGGACTTTGCCAGTGTCAAGTATGGTTGAAAGTCTCTACACACTGACAGAACAGACTTCTCTCAATACAACCTATGGTAGTTCCTCGTTAATTTCCTGTATTCTCAGTTCCTTTTCAACAGTAGTTACCAAATTCTTTCCTCCTCAGTGTTCTGATTGATGCATTGTCTTGTAGTAAATATCTCTGCTGTCCTTAAGCCTGATCTTAACAGTCTATTTCTCAGTGGTGGAGACCTTGTGGGATCTGATGGTCCTGTTGTGCAAATGGTCCAGGTTCT
Source organism: Pavo muticus (assembly GCA_016647715.1). NCBI lineage: Eukaryota > Metazoa > Chordata > Aves > Galliformes > Phasianidae > Pavo > Pavo muticus. Next base: position 659,148 of record JACDJE010000168.1, on the reverse strand, counting down.
TTGTTTGAACCTCATTTACTCTTTTCTTGTGACTTACTCCACACAAGGAAGAACTGCCTATTTCTTATGCAAGACTGATAGTTCCTGGTTGTTTCAGTTGTTCTAAAGGTGAACTGCAGTGTGACTGGCTGTGCTCTTCACTTGCTCAAGTGGAGATCTTAAGACGTGCTCATATTTTTGTGTCTAATTAGGAAGATTGGCAAATTTGAAAGAGAAATTAACTCAAGACCTTCCTTGTCTCCTGAACTAGAACTGTTTTTAAACAAATAACGTCGTAGCTGGCACCATCAGAAGCCTGTAATGGCAAATTGATCTTTCAAACTGTGTCAGGGAGATCTTTCTTCATCTATATGATTACAGTGCACCAAAAGAAGAATATCTAATTATAATGGTTAGTTTATTAAAGATTTTTTTTTACAAATATCAGATTAAAACGAGTGACTTAGTGATGCCCACCAGTCTGCTGTTCAGCAGGAATTTTCAGGATTTTGATCATGCTTTGCTCAACATGTGCCTCTTCATTTTTCTCTATATTCAACCCTTCCTTTTTTTCTTATTGAAGAAAAATCTTTCTGCCCCTACTGTTTACAGAATTGCATCCTCCTGCTCAAGTGACCCTAAAACATTCATTGCTCTGTGGCTGATTTAGTGTGCTTGCTTGCATGCTTGATAACAGCATAAATGCCATGCTTATGCACCCATCTATCTTGAAGTGCTGAATAGAACCCAGAATCCATCAGTGCTGGCAGCTGCGCCTTATAAGTCAACTGTATGCTGGTCAAAGCCATGAAAATGGCTGGTGGTGAGTCCAGATTTTCATTCTTCCAGCAAAGTCAGCAGAATCGTAACCACACGATGAGATCTGTCTCACCGCATCACTTGTTTTCAAGCTAAAAATGTCTCTGTTGTATTGTGCTGTGAACTGCTGTAGTGTTTGTTCCATTTGTCACACATATAATCTCTGTGCTTTGCTATGAGCATTAAAGGTGAGAGTAGATAATTCTCTGTTCTTTTTTCTAGCCTAACTCATTCTAAGACTTAGCTAACAGTGCTCATACCTAAATTCTTCCTCTTTGCTTCATTCATTCCTGTCTACTTTGAAATGTCCATCTTGAGGAGATTTTGTTGTTATGGTCAGGGGAAAATAATTTGAATATGTTACCAATAAACAAGAGATGAAATTAAATATGAGGAGAATAGTGACCATAATTGATGGATAAACATCTCAAAGCTGCTTTCTGGGGACTAAAACTGAGAGATGTGCAATGCTCAGCTAGGTTGTTCTTCTCTGTGAGCGTGTGCAGAAAAATGGACATCAAAAGAATCTTCTCTGATAGAAGTTGTTCTGAAATTAAATCTCTCCAGTGTTAATACTTGCTGGAACGTGGATTGCTTTTCACCCCATTTATTCCTCTGATGAAATCTAAGGATTTGCTACCTGTAGGAGTGTTGGGAGGATAGGAAGATTTGATTGTCTTTCTTGAAACCATATTATGTTAATTTTTCTGCCTAGGCTATAGAAGCACAAAAAGCAATAACTCATTTATATGAAGACAAAATTCTTAGGATTGTTGTCATGGAAACGAAGTAGAAGCAGCATCACTTTTCCTTAAATAAATTCAATAGCCAAGCTAACACAGATTGAGTGCACAACTCAACTACAGGCTCTTGCTGAATGGTGCAGCAGTTTGCCTGCATACAGAGCTCCCAACATCTGCACAGGTATGGGGCAGCTGCCCCTGCAAAGGTCAGGATTTTGCATAGGAGTTAAAGGCTTGTCCTTGGACTGATGCAGCGTGTACTGCAGCAGGAGACAAGGACAGCATTAACTTGCTTGTACAGATTTACACAGAGGCTTAACCAGACAGGGAGCTTTTCCTCTGTGCTTTGTGTCGGCTTGGTTCCAAGTTTATTCATCTTCAGAGACTTTAGCTCCTGCTCTAAATCAGGGTGACTTCAAGAGCTGTTCTCTTCGTTGGTACACATCTTGTTTTTACTTATGAACTTGGGTAATTGCATTTGAAAAATCAGTGAGAAGTAAGCCCGGGAGCTCAAGAGGGTTGGTTTCTCTGCCCTAAGGGGTGCCTCAGCAAAGGATGAGCTCACCTGTTCTGTAGAGAAAAAGCCAGTATCTTTCCATTATTTGGGCAGCTTTTTGTTCTTGGAATGTGATAGCTTAGTTTTGTCATTTGTCTGAGTTCACCTTTGTTTTAGTATTTAAATAATGGCTGTATATGGTTTGACTGTCAAGGAAAAAGAATTTGCTCACGCGTTTCAGTCTCAGTAGCTACAAGACAGTAGGGAATAGAAGGAAGAAAGCTTGGAGGAAGATGGGAGGATCAGAAACTTTTATTTTAGTGAACTCTTGGTAATTTGGCTCAGCCCCCAAAGGTGAATAGTACCAAAGTGGATTTCAAGTCAATGGAAAGGCTTTACATCATTTCCTGTGTTACCATGAAGCCAAGTGGTGCTTCGGGAGCATGGAGTCATCATGCTTAAACCTGCTTTGAAGAAACAGAGCGTGTGGGGCTGTCCTCAAACAAGTTATAGAACAAATGGGAAGCCTTCAGGCATGAGGCCACTTAATGCACTGATATACCACAAAGTTAGAGGAGAATTGCGATGGCTGAATTGGAGGCACTGTGTGGCACTGTGCCACTGAAAGTATGTTTGGTTCCTTCCTCCTAAGGAATTCATTCATTGCCTGTATATTTTGTCTGGTCCTCCATTGCCTTACTGTCTCTTCATTATTCTTTTTGCATTATTAAATGTGAGAAGGGCAGAAATTACCCTTGTAAACTCTCTTGCAGATTGATTTTGGCTTGTGTGAGAATTTTACATTTGAGAAGCTTGACAGTAAGCACATGTTGTCAGCACTGCAGCGTGGAGCCAGCATGTAAATGCCATGGAGCAGCAGGCAGTGCGATCAAAGTTCATCAGCAGAGCAGCTGCAGCAGGGTTTGGTTTTCCTGTTCTGTTAATCTGTGCTGTGAGATACGTGCTGTTACAAGTTCAAGCACATTGTATTTCGGGGTGCAATGGAAAGCTTGGGATAATTCATGAGCAAAAATTCTCTGTATTGCTCTTGATGCTTAATATTGTATTTATTGATTTATACTGAAACACAAAACACACCAGTACCAGCCAGGGCAGCTGTAGAGCAACACATATCCAGAGAGGATTTAATCCAAGCTTAAAAAGAACAAACACTTCTTTAAAGTATTTTTTTTTCTATTTAAGTTTTTTTGATGGTTAAATTGGGAAATATTCTACTCATATGAGATGTGAAAGTTGCTTGAAATGTTGAAGTGTGAAAGTATCCCAATTTCTGGTCTTCCAGATGCTGAAGTATGTGAATATTCAGACTTAAAGAATTTGAGTTGAATTCGCTTCTTTTAGACTGTGTCTGAAGAATGCAGATTTGCAGTGAGCTCAGGTGATGCTGTTTGGTGTTGATACAGCAGGCGGAGTATTCCTGCTTCTCTTTATGCCTTTCCTTTGCATGGTTTGTTAAATAAAATAAAGGCAATGGGGGGCACTTTTTTTGTGTTTCTTGCTCCTGCTTCTTATTGTCAGCCTTGTAATGATTGATCTTATCTCACTCTGGAGTTGCTGGGAAGTTTCCTGTTGGTTTCTCAGGGAGGATGTCCGTACTGCAGGCATCTAGCCCTGTAATCCATTGGAAAAAATCTCTTTGCTCACTAGGTAGAACTGAGATCTTGATCTCTCTTCACACCTTCCGCATCTCTGCTGCAAAGGTAAATCCAAATATTAGAGCAGAATGAAACAATCTCCTTTGCTACAGAAATTTAAACAGCTGCACATGAAAAGATAAAAAATGTTTTGCCAAGTTAATCTCATATGATTTACTGCCTACGCCTAATCTGTTTGGAAGTGGCTATGAATATTCTAATACTAAATTACTGCCAGGGATGACAGCAGCTGAGGAAAGCTGCGAGAGCTGTAAGACTGTGGATCGCACACCTGCCTGCATGCCCACAGCAGTTGCAGTCAGACTCTTGGAACAATGAAAATTCACTGTTATTTGTTGCAGCAATAAAAAGAATGCTGTCTGCATTCCCAGGAACTTCTGGAATAGTCAGCAAATGTGCAGATGACATTGGCAATCTGCTAAGCAAATTCACGTTTTGTATTGGAGGAGTTAGTGCTGTCAGGAGAGGTGAGGCAGAAGTCCCCAGAAGGCTGCCCAGCCCTGCCGGCTGGTGGCTCCCAGCTGCTCGGTGAGCTGGGGGGCTTTGCTGCCCTGTGTCCCTGCGATGTGCCTGCTATAGCCTTGGGACAGCTGGGGGACAGCTTGGAGATAGGCAGCGTATCACACTGTGAGTATGCACCTACACTTAACCTTGCTGCTTCAATGGAGCTCCTACAACTGATGTGGGGCACGACTTCAGTACAGTGTGGAGATGTCAGCAAACGTCTTATTGACTTCTGCTTTAATAACAATAAAAAAAAGCAGTGGCTTTTGACATAATTCTCTCAGAACTGTTGATACAATCTGCTGTTACACCTGTCTGCTATGCTCAGCGCACTGCCTGAATTAAATGCCAAAAGGAGTTCAGGTGATACTTATGAAAGGTCACTTCATTTCTGTAAAATCCTACTGGTGTTATTATAGAAGGCTCTTCTTGGATATGTTTTTCCTCTTTAAAAGGATGGTAAAACAAAAGGCAGCAGAGTGGTGAGCTACCTGAGAGGCAGCTGTGGCCAGGAAGCGTCACAACGTGTGGCTGCACAGTTGCATACTGCTTTGTGCTTGCAGGTGGTTTTCATCTGGTACAACTACCCAGTAAAATCAATTTGAGAAAACACATGTAAGATGAGAGAAAGAGGTTAAATGTGTTTTTCCATATTCCCATCCCTGGGGATGCAGCACTAAGGAGAAATCCAGGAATAGCTACAAGGGGCTCACAGAGGTGTAATGCTGAGGTGTTGTGTGTATGGCCAGCGTGACACTGGATGGATCTGCCAGCACCAGCCAGGGGCCACAGGAGAACAAGAAATACTGCAGGGCTACTTGCTACATGCAGCTATTTTACTTTAAGGTGAAAAACTTCAGTATAGGTTTGTGTTAGTCTGGACAAGTCTTGAGCTCTTTTTTGTTTCTGTTGACTGAGCTGTTGCACAATTTTATCTTCAGGGAGAAGATGACTGAGCGAATCATGAAGAGGTTTCTCACCCTACCTGGTGCCCCAGGTCGCTGTAGCTGCAGTGAGTATCTGTTGCTCTATACGTAAGTGTCTGCTGGTTCAGTGTGAGTTTAAATCTGTGTGAAGAAGTGGTTCACGGAGAATGAGCGCTGTCACGTAGCAATGAGGAGCTAAATGGGCTGAGTGCTATGCAGGTACCTCTGAGGGCAGGCAGGAGGCGTGGGGGCAGTCAGGCACTCTGCACTGTGCGCTGCTTAGAAGACAAAATGTCTGCCTGCCAGGTCCTGACCTGGGAAAAGGTCCTCCTGACTTTAAGACAGGCCCTATTTTTTAAGTACTCGATGACATGGTGATTTTTTTTTTGTCTTCTGAGGGATTCCTTTGATTTTTTTCATAGTCTTGCTGTGGTGCACGCTACAGGTTGACTGACCTGGCTTTCTGTGCAGGGTGTGGCTGGAGAGCTATAACCTGCAACTGCGTGTCAATGTGCCCACGCATATCTAACTGAATGTGGAGGCTGTATCATTAGGCTTATGGTGTGAGCATGACTGGGAACGCCTCTGTTTAAGCTAGCTGTTCTTGCTGATAGTCCTGGAGCTCGGAGCAGTGTCGTTATGTTCCACGTGTGCTTAGAGCCAGGTAGAGCCTGGTGTGAGGCCCTTCTGTCATCTGGCCAAGTTCAGTTGTCTTTGGATCTGACCTGGTCTAAAGTGAATATTACAAAAAAACTTTCAAGGAAAGCAATGAATTTTCTTTTTTTTTGGCTGTATAGCTGTGGGATCCAGCTTAAGGACATTTAAAAATTCATTTTCCTGATGTCTTTATGCTATGTTAGAAATGAGTCTTATTCGTCCCAGTAATCGCTGAATGCTGTTAGCAGTACAGGCGTGTTTGTTAGTGTTGAAAATTTATGGCAGTAATTCTAAATGCAGGCAATTTATACACTGCCAGAAGAAAGTAAATATTCTTCCTATTTCATCTTAGTTTTTATAACTCCAACTGCCAGCATATTCTACAGATCTCTTAAAATTGCAAATGCATTCCCTAAATCCTACGTTTTAGTTGTTTATTTTTGCTGTCGTTGTTTACAAGTTTTATGCCACTTTGAAAATACTGCCACTTCTGTAAATGTCATTTTTTAATTTTTTAATTGGGACCTAATTTGAACTAAGGATTTCTCCAAGGGAACTTGTAACACCGTGGCAAGTGATAAAGCTAAATGCAGCTGTTGCAAATAACATATCTGAGGAAAAGTGTTAAAATTACTCAACACACACCATATTGAGATCCAAATAATGAGTATCAGTCCAGAAGAGAGACTGAGATATCACTGTGGGCCACTCAATATGCAGCAGTGATCAACCAAGCAAGTATAGCTCGCTGTGCATGAGAAGTCAGGCAAAGGACAGCACAGCACAGATGCTGGTGCAGGGTCAACCCGAGCTGTCCTGCCTGACACAGGGCCCTGCAAGCTGCAGTTGTTGTCCTCTTGCAGAATTTGGCATAGAAGTTGGGAAAGTTTGGGAATGGGGAAACAGTTATGTAACAGAACATTTAAAGGGCTACATTTGTTTCTCCTTTCACTTTTTAATATTGCTGAACCCCTTCTCCAGGTGTTCATGAAATTATAATGTGACAAAAGAATCAGTTCTCACCCACATTGCAGACTTGTTGCCATGAGGGCTATCTGAAGTCCAAAAAAATTGTAAAATTCAGAGGGGGATGAGAAATCCGCATAGGTAACAGGAGTATGTGATCTACCAAAGTTTTGGAAAAGACAAATTTGTTCTTCAGAGTTCAAGCTCATCTCTAGCTACTAGGGCTTGGGAACTGGCTGGCTGCTGTAGATGTGGCTGTTTCCAGCCCCCACATAACAGTCAGTCATGGCAGACCACAGTCTGTGGGGTCCTGGTGAGGAATTCTCTGCCCTCCTGCTGCTCTGCATCAGGCATGGTGAAAGGAAGAGTTATGTGAGTGCTGATGAGGCCCCGGGGTGGCTGAGCCCTGCTTTTCTGTGCTGTGCTTTTCTTGTGTGAATATGGGCAAGCCACCTGGACTTGGTTCCAGGAGGGTCTGTTGAGCAATCAGGCTTGAGTCAAACCATAAAACTTCCAACATTTATACTTAAGCTTCCTAGCGTGCTGGTACAGTGGTTTGTCTATATTGATTACATGAGGAACAGAGAACAATTAGGCTTCTGAATTACCCACCTCAGTTAATTGCCAAAGGTAATCTGAAAGATGGATCGGGGCCTAATGTAATATAAAAGGAGAAAGATTGCAGATTGAGCTAATCAACTTAGCTGAGAGCAGTGTGTCCTCTGGCTTGTGGTGGGAGGCACGCAGCAGTAACATGAGCATGCTGTGGTTTTGTGCTGGGCTCTCCCAGAAAGAGTATCTGGTGAACGTCATGCTTTTTGTCTTTCAAGGGGAAACTACCAATAGAAAACAAAGCTGGTATCATCTTTTCAGAGATCTCCCAATGCTTACTTAGTCTGCAGGCTAAGGAGGAAAATAAAATACTTTATCAAGAGTGACTTACGTTAGCCAAAGTGTCATCAAGTCTCGTATACTCTAAACAGGACAAGAAGGGAAGTCCTTGATCTCTCCTGCATTAGAATGACCTTTGGAGTTACAGAGGTAACTCCCAGTAGGATGAGAGGTAATGGCATCAAGTTGTGCTAGGGGAGGTTGTGTTGGATGTTAGAAAAACTGTCTTTTCCAAGAGAGTGGTTGGGCACTGGCATTGCTGCCCTGGGAAGTGGTGGAGCCACTATCCTGAAGGCGTTCAAGGCTAGGGCAGATGTGGCACTGAGTGACATGGTAGGGATGGGTTGATGGTGGGACTTGATCTTAGAGTTCTTTTCCAACCTGAATGATTCTATAGTTCTATAAATTGTAGGCTTTTGAAAGGTTTAATATTGGTAGTTTCACTGTCTGTTTGAAGTGTGAGACTTTGAGCTCAGAAGCGTCCAGCTTTGGATCCAGCTCTGTCACGGTGACTGTAACTGCACAGAGCACTCCCCTCCACTTCTCTAGTCCCTTTGGGCGTGGTGTGGTATCAGTTACAGCTGGAGTAATTCAGAGTCAAACTAAATCCCATTAAACCACAAGCCCTGGCCTGGCTTACATTTAGCTGTCTGTTTACGGAGGGGCTGAATGAGGGGGGAAAAAGTTTCTGAGGGGTTCATATCATGGCTATGAAAATACTGACTTGAAACTGTAAACTGGAATTAGAAAGTGGGAACTGCTGTATAATGATTAATTTGTTAATAAATGCATCCTATTGCAAGCACTTGATTCATAAATACGTGAATAGGAAATAGGCTTTTTTCTCCCCATTTGTATATTCTTTGCCTAGCAATGAGACACGAGATCTGAGATTTCTGACTGGATGTGGGGGCGGAGAGGGGAGGGGCTGTCAGTCAGGACAGGCAAACACAAATTAATATCGCTGCTTGGCCAGGCTGCCACCCCACACCATCATTTGTACATGTCTTCTACATCACGTGTCAAGCACTGTGACTGCAGGATGTAATTAGGAGATGCTTACTGGAGTAACTTTGGAAGGAACTCTAGGAAAGTCTTGGGTATGATCTATTCACACCATTCTTGTTACAGAATGAATTTGTAACAAAATATTAATAATTTCTCACTTCAAATCAGACTGAAGCTCCCTGCATTCATAGGGTGCACAATAAGGTGCCAAACTGCCACATGTTTGCAGCTCAGGTCGTCACACTGTGTCATAACTGTGGCAGTCTAGAATGCAGTAATATTTGAAAATTTAGCTCAGTTTATTTTAGTCTGCCCTTGGGATCTTAAAGGACAGAAGGGCCAAATTATGCTTAGCAAAGATGCCTTTGAAACCTTATTCACTTTCCCAAAAGTAATTGCTGCTGTCCCAGGAAAACACTGAGATATGGTTTTATGACCAGAGATTGTGCACTTACTGTTTTTTCACATTGTTCCTATTCTTGCATGTCTGCGTGTACATAATTGATGCCTTAGCTCTTTGACTGCTTGCATGTATTTATCTCTTTGTTAGTAGGAAAAGTGTTTCTAGACTCATAAAAAACAGCTGACATGAGCTAAATTGGGATGTCCCGACTACAGACCTTAAGTAAATAAACAGACTATAATACGGACGAGTAGTGCTAGCTGTAATTACCTGGGGCTGTGTGCCACGGAACTGGAACAAAAGTCCAAACGAGCTAATTTCATTATTTTAATGGAAGTCTGCATCCCATTCATTAGACTGACATATGACTAGTCATTAGTAACAGTTCGTTTCAAAAGCTATGGTGGATAAAGGTTGATTAAAACTTAATGAGGCCCAGACCCACTGCATTGCCATCGTGGCAGGCTTGGAGTCATTGTTGAAGTCTGTGGAGCTAAAAGAAGAGCACGCTTTAAAAACCTTCTCGGGCTTTTCTATTTTGTATGATTTGTGTATTTTTGCTCTCTGCCATTGAGGAGCAAGAACTTAAGTACCTTGCCTTGCTGTAGATGTTAGCAATAAATTACACAGTAATATCAGTTATTAACAAAACAGATTGCTGTGTCATGCTGATGTTTCTGCCATGCATCTGTAGGAAATATATTTTGCTGATAATCTGGTAAATGTGAGACTTGATTATCCAGCACTCTCGTTGCCCTCAATTCCCTGGGAAGTCAGTGACATTGAATTGGCAACTAATACATCAATCGATCATGCCCTGAGTGGCTTTCCTGACTGCTAGCATAGAAACTGGGGTTTTGTTTTTGGAGAGAGCTCCATATGAGAAGCCCAATACAGTTAAGGATGAGCACGTGGGCAATTTCACTGAAACTGTAACTGGAAGGCTGAATGTAAAAGCTACCAGTGGAGGAATCAGGCTTATTTATATCAGTATGTTTATGAGACCATTTAGTGAACCTGGAAATTGAATTCTGAATTCTTTGAATATTTATTTATGTACTTACAGGGACGGAGCCAATTCCAAGTTGCTAGTTTTCCTTGTTGAAAGGAAGTAGATAGTTTTTTGGAGTGCAGAGAGGTTAAGAGGAGAAGTTCCTGTGTAGAAAAACAAGAATCTCAACCATTCCTGCTCCATACCTTGAGAAGCATGGCTCAGCTTTATCAGTTTCCTGGTTGGAGACATCCACCTCATATCTGCAGTGGCTCTGCTCTGGCACTTTGCTCTACAGCAGGAGGAATGTTAGAGGAAGGAGACCTGTTTGCTGCCTTTTCCTTCTCTGCTGCTGGAGCAGAAAGACTCTAGTTGCACTGGCCTGGCCATGGAGAGAGGGAACGGCGGAGGAAGGCAGAGGCTGGATTAGTTTCTGTTGTGTGGAAGAACATAGGGTACAAGCCTAATGCCAAGGATCGGTGATATCAGCACAGAGTCATGCTGCCCTCATATTACTGGCTTTTCTTCATCATTGCACACTTTAAGAATATGAAATTTCTTTTCACTTAAGTGAATGATACTAGGAACTTAATGTCAGTCTGCAGTTTTCTTCTGAAGGCACCACAGGATGCTGTTAAGGTGTATAAAGCTTTGAATGCAACCTGCCTGTACGCTTGTCTTCTGTGCTGCCAGCAGCTGTGGTGGGGTCACCATGCTGCAGGGGACTGTTTCACCTTCAGGTTGTGTTTCAGTTCTGTCCAGAAGTCTTGCCATGGTCTTGGAGAGTTCAGGAATTGCTGTTAACCTCATTTGGTACCCCGTCCCCAGTAACCAAAGGTACTAAGCATTTTACTAACAAATATTAACTAATAGCAATCTGCAGTACTTAGTAATTGTACAGCCCTTGCTCCAAAGTCTCTTTGTTGCTTATCATTATATCTTCAATATGCTTAACTTCATTTTAAATGTTCTGTGAAACAGCTGAACTTAAACCGGAAGATAGTCAGAAAAATCTGGAGTGACCATATGGTGTTATAAAATTGCAAACATGTGAGAGAGGGTTGAGCCAATTCCAATTGCCAAACTTGCTACTTGCTTCTAATAAACACTGAACTATCTGGCATCTGCTATCCCTCAGGTAATACCATCAAGAGTGGAAGTAAATGTTTCCTTCTAATTGCATTGTTTATGTCTCAGAGGGTCCAGAGAAATCATGCAATGTTTGTTGAAATTTTCCATGAGTACTGAACCAGCCATTTCAGGGAGAACTTTGATATTCTCTCTGTTTTTCTTTTTAATTAGGCTGAAGTTTCACTTGTAATCTTTCAGAGTTGTGTTTGGTACGTCTTCAAGAATGAACATCACAGCAGTTACTTTCAGTATGGTTTTTGATAGGGTTATTTCTTTTATTTTCACTATTGATTTGATATTTTGGCAAGGAAAAACTGAGTCGGTGCTTTCAAGGAAAGCTTCAGATGAAAGTGCAAAATGCTACGCATTCTTAGGGATCTGAGAAGAGCTTGGGTATCGTTGCATTACTTGAACTAAAAGGGAGACTGAATTTTGTGAATGGCTGGGAGGGATACCCTTTTGCCACCAGTTGTTGTTCCATCAATAGCAAACTTTAAGTGAACTGTAATACAGAAGGGATTTGTTTCTACGTAAGTTCTGTTGGATTCCATTAGGAAAAGCTGTGACACAGCTGAACAGCTCTGCAATACCATAGGTGCATTGCTTGTGTGTTCTGCTGACGATGCATGTCTGCATGGGCTTGAGCCTTTCCACCCCTCCTGCGGGGCACAAGTGGATCTGACCAAGTGCTGCCCCTGGAAAGCCTCTACAGAAAGAGGCAGAAGTAGGTGTCATTTCAGATTAGCAGTGGATAATTATTTATCTGGGCCAATTATGATATAATGATACATTTTATTACCACCAGTTAACAGAATTAACTATACCGCATATGGATTTGTTTGCGATCCTCAAAGTTGTTCACAGTTGGTCAGCTACTATGACATTAATGTGTTTCAACACCAAAATTTAATTGGATTTGAGGGGCCTCTCTGAGCACTGAGCTGTAGACAGTAAGCTGCCTATAGGAAGACATGCTGGCTTCCAATTAAAAAAAAAAATGTTGTGCCACAGTCTACCTGTTGTACTGATAAAATGATGCAGATGGCAAAAAAACCCCACGTTCTGCTGATATTAAAGCTCTTTTCCACTCTTTCTTTTACTGTTACCTCATCATCAGGAGCCATTGGCTTTCTAGTGAGTATGCTGAAATGTCTGACTGGAAGGGCATTTTATATCCCTAGACCAGCCCCTGGGCTCTCATGCTTTGTGTAGGGACAATTTGCATCAGCTGTGCTAGTCCTTTTAGGAATGGTCTTTCTTCAAACAGCGGATAATCTTGTCAACAGGACATTTCCTACCAATGATGCTGAGCAGAAACAAACTGTTGCCTTTAACAGCATTAGGAAGCATGTGGGACATGCTCCCAGCCAAATTGGGAAGTCACCCAGGAGCACAAGGAATTACGTGGCATAAAGGAGGATTTGCTGTGTCAGTGGTGAAATGGCTGTGGGAGCCACGGCTGGAACGTGTGCAGAAAAGCCAACTACACAGAAGTGGAAACCTGTCAGTTTGACAAATACTGCAGCAGAGCTCATGTCGCCCAGAGTCAGTGCTTCCCTGTGGTGAAGTGCGTCTCTGATTGGCAAGGCCTCAAGATAATTTTGTCTTGGCTGAGGCTCTGTGCAGGCACTGGTGTGAGCTGTCACAGCCTCCTCCAGGGCTCTTCTGAGAACTGGCCACATTCTTGCTTGATATACATTGTCAAGTTTCATCCATATCTCTGTGTTTGAAATTTCTGCTCATCTAAAATGTGTGAGAAGGTGTTAAGAAACACCAATGATATATGATCTAATTTTTCGGACACGATGCACAGAGTGTTTTATCAGGAGAAAGTAATGCATGACACTGGAAATACTTAGGCTGGAATACTGAAAAGCACGGTGACATTTGATGGGTAGAAATACCATGTTGTAGGGTATCTGCCAGCTGTTCTCAAGATAACTTGTCATTAGGGAGAGAAACAAGTGCATGAACAGGGCAGGACTGCCAGCCTGTTTATTTGTAAGCATATAATTGTCAGAGAAGTAGTCCATGTTTACGTGCAGACATGAAAAATGAAGCTGAAGAGCCAGGCATGTGTGTCCTGAAGCCACAGAAGGTAACAAGCACTCTGCTGCAACGAGTGGATGGTAAAGGGGTAAAATTGCCTCCAAAGAACCTGTATTCCTATGGTGCTGGAAGGAGGGGTCTGCCTTCTTGCATGGTAAGATACTTCAATATTCAACACTTGGCATTCTCCCTCTGCCCCAAATTCCTCCATTGTCTACTTCCCTGGCTTAGTGCTCTGAGCCTCCAAACACAAACAGGCTGATAAATGTGCCTGGGATAGGACAAAGGGGTTGTCAAGAACCAGGAATCACACGCTAACAGAAAAGACAACCAGTGTGGACAGAGGGCTTTGCTGTGACAGTCATCGTGCAGGGCCCAGTGCATGGCTCCAGGCCTGCAGGGGGTGTGAGGGGATCTCGCTGCAAGCAGGTGCCTGAGCTGGATGAAATTCCCCTTAACATGAGCTAAGCCTGTACCAAACATAGCCAGACAGGGTAAGTAGAAAAGTGTAACCAGTATAAAGGCTATCTGGGAAGGTGTCCTGTGAGGTCATCATACGCTTGGGGTGCAGGGGAGTTATAGCTCTAAGTCACACCTTCTTGCTATTTGAACCTGTTTTTTGTTAGTTCTGGCTGGCATGTTCACCATTTATGTGTAAGTAATTAGCTTTCTGCCTCTTTTTCACCACTTCGTTTTGTGCAGAACTACAGGGTCTTCAAAAAGTGATGGCATACTTTGTGTTTGAATCGGAGAAGAAAGATGATAGAGATCTCGTATGGCTGGGGGTTTTCTGTTTGTGATGACTCCATCATAAATAATTCATTGTGCAGGCACCAGTGAAATGGAAAAAGATTAATAACTTCTTTGAGCCTTTAAATATCCAAACGTTACACTCCAAAATTAATTAGAAGCAGTTAATATCAAACATATCCTGTAGCACACGTTCCTTAATCAAAACATGTAGAGCTGCCAGTGTTTTCAGCCTTGTGTTTCACCTTAGAAATAAAAGGATTTTCTAAATGTAACATTCATAGGTGCTGTGGATCATGGAAGAGATAAATGGTTTAATATGGTCTTGCCTTGTTTTATTTGTGTTGTGACAAAGGAATTGTAGCACAAAGCTCAGACACTTAGATAGGGAGGTATTCTTTCTAACACTGAAAGATTAAGGTAGGCAGGGAGTCTGTTCATTCACAAATAGCTCAGAGTCTGGGGCTTTTTAATAGCGGGTGACTTGGCAGCCTGTATTATATGGTAGTGATTAATTTCTCTGGCACTAACGTGCCAGCTGAGGTGCATGCTGAGGCACATCAGTGTGAAGGTGCTGTCCTGAGCAGGCTCCTGCAGGGACAGGGGTGAAGCTGGCAGCTCCCAGCACAGCCCACACTGGCAGAGGGGCAGGAGAGCCCCCCACCAAATGTAGGGATGAGATCCAGGAGGTCAGTTGTTTTAAAAATAAATTTTGGAGGCAGTGATTTTAACTGAAATTCGGTGTTATTTTCATAACAACTTTTTTTTCGCTCTTGCCTGGGATGACTTCTTACCCCAAGGGTACAAGGGATGGTGGAAGCCAGCCTGCACCTGTCACCATGGTGCAAAGGAAATGAATGAAATGATTTCTGATTCTTGACTCGAGGAACTAAACCTCGTTTAGTTTTGATGAGAATAGAAGGGCTGTCTTGATGTGACACAGACACTGGAAGCAATTAAAGATAAAGCTGGTTAAAAATAAGCCCAAGATAGCTGTTTTAGGAAGCTATTTATTTTGTACAGGACTAGAATCAGCAAGAAGTTTTGGTATTATATATATATATTCCCTTCATAGATGGCTAGACTTCTTCTCTTTTTCTTTTCTTTTTTTTATATAGAACTGCATGCAGTAAATGAGAACCAACTGCAAGAGTGGCAAAGTGGAAAATATAACTCTAGTTCTGCTGTTTTTTCCCTTGGATTTTTGAAAGTTGGATTTGGGAAATGATTCCTTTGAGGGAAGGGGTGGTTGGAACTGCTGACATCTTTCCTTCCACGTTTAAAATGAGAGGTGGGTTAAAAGAAAATCATGAAGAACTTGTGGCATTGCCACTGAATTCATTAGGCCTGGATTTCATCCAGTTTTCCTCCCAGCCTGATCGAACTGCAGGTGACTGCACAGATGGGGGAGCCTTGATGTAGGTGTGCAACCAGTGATAGTTTTTTCAGTGATTTCTCTCGTTATGATGAAGTTTGAAATAGGCTTGGGCAGCGCAGTCGTGGTGTCAGTGACAGCTGAAGAGTGCAGTATTGCTCAGATCTGCTGCCTCGTTTCATCAAGTGCCACTTCCAAGTGAGAAAGGAGACTGTTCTTCCCTGCTGGCCCTGGCAAACAGCACTTGGTAGACAACTAATTGGGGTCCAAAATAACCTCATAGATTTAATTAGTATAAACTGGGCAGTCTGAAGAATAAAGAAAGAGCAAAACCACAATACATGCAGAGATTTCTAGTTTCTTTGTGATGGCAAAATAGAGTATTTGAGAAGCTTAAGCTTGTGCTAACAATCCTCTGTGCCCCCTGGCTGTGGGATGTGTTTTTGATCACCCAGAACAGACAATGTATATCTCTTAAATACCTATCACAGATTTTATAAATAATAGTTAGACCCAATCGTGTACTGGAGATGTAGTGTTTGTTTGTTTAATTAGGAAGCTGAGCTGAGCTGAATCCTGTGGCAGATGTTGCCATGTGTAATATAATAAATAAAAGTCTTTATGGGACCCAGCAGGCAGCAGAGCTTTCAGTTAGCAGATGGCAAAATATTAAACTGGCAGTGCAATAATTTAGCTGACTGTGTCAGCTGGACCGTACCCAGGTTTAGCACAAACATGAATCAACTTCACATAGGAGGTGTCAAAGCTGTGCTTCTGCAATAGATGGTAAACTTTCTTAATATGATATGTGATAAAAAAAAAAAGGCATTTTATCTGGCAAAATGCTGTTGCCATAGAAGTCAGTCTAGGCTTAACATGATCTCTGCTGCGAAGGCTGCAAAAGATCTTTTACAGCAGAACATCTATTAAGCAGAACAGACATGCTGCTCAGTCCAAACTGAACAGAAGTTCAGGAACAGAATCTGTAAACCTGTTACCAGCAGCCCTCTGGAGCCCAGTGGGTGAGAGGGCCTTCTCCTTCCAAGGAATTGCTGTGCTGAGTGCTTGGTTTTGGCTGCCCACCACAGTCCTCACATGGCTCTGTCAGAGGGGTAAGTCCCTACCTAATCAGGGCAAATCCATCTGTTGGTTCCACAGACATCAGGTCCTGCAGGCTAAAATTCTGCAGTTCATTGCCATGAAGATGAGTTATGCTTTTCACCTAGATTTACCAATTGGTCTTCCTTCAGGTGCCTGTGCAAATGTACACGCATTGAAATGCATAGCTTCAGGCACTGCTTTGGTGCCTCGTGCTGGGAGCTCCATCTCCTGAGGCTTCCTGCGCTGCACAGTGGCTTCTCTAAAAGGCAATTTGGAAGCACAAGGGTCTGTAATTTCCCCATCCCTCTTCAGACCATTGGAGAATGCTCCTCCCAACCTACACATCTAAACATAAAGCCCAAGTTCAGACACTGTGAAATTCTGTCCCTGTCTCCCCATCATTTTTCCTCCATCCGAACACATGGCAGACGATTCTGGTAAGGCGTTTTCCCCAGGCTCCAGTTTAGGACCAGTGGCATGATGTTCTAGTCCATCTTAGACACGATTGTCAGAACAGCAGGTGTTTATGACAGAGTAAAACAGGATGGATTGCAAAGCAACTGGGAAGACAAAATTCTTTGTATGACCTTCAGAATCTAGCATAAAGCAGTTAACCACCCACTTACTGGCTTGCATGTGCATATGGCAAATTTAATATACCTCTGTGAAAGAAAAAAGGGTTTTCAAGGATCGGCTGTTCCCTTTGTCTTTAGAGAATGTTGTAAAGGGATGATAACAAAGATGGGACTTCTTCCTGTCTGTTTTCATCCTTTAGTCTCTCGGTGTCTCTCTTCTCTTAGCAGTCAGCTCACACCACCTTTTGAGCAAACTGGAAGATTAGAAAGGTTTTGGAATTGGTTTTAAAAGGCAAACAAGTAGATAACTTAGCTGTATCTTGAAAATACAGTCCAGGTGAAGTGCAGCTTGTAAAATGCATTGTTTTGCTTAAAAAAACTTGCTACTTTTGCTATTTTGGTTGTAGGTGTGTATCTGGAAAACACATCTCTGGGTAATAAAACCAACTGGCTTTTTAAAACACAGTTTCCTCCTTAGAAAACAATGGACCTAATTTATTACGAGTTTTACTCCTTATCCCCAGTAAAGCAAACTAATAAATGTGGGGTGCTGGGATGAATGGGTTGAGGTAGAATTCCTGGTGTCCTCCAGGAGGCTATTGCTGTTCTGCAGTCAAGCTGCATCCAGTCCTGATAGGAACAACACAAGTAACCCATTCCCCTAGAAAACACTTTGAGACTGTGAGGACACAGGAACTTTTTGTGTCATTTAAAGCACTTGGAAGGTATAGTAGTAAACAAAGCAAGTTTTGTTTTCTCCCATGTGTAATGAAGGCCCAAAGCTCTGGGTACAGTTGAGCAAGAGAGAGCAGGAGGGCAAGATGGCTTTGCACTGGCCTTGCTTTCCCTGCCTTATGTAATTAACCAGAATTCTTCTGTCTCATGAAGTCCAAAGGCCATTCTAGCAGCTGATAGAATAAAAATATTGTCTAAGCTCTGAAATAGACTTGCTGACCATACTATATGTTGCACCAGTGGTCGTGAAAGTGTCAGTAGCTATTTCTTGCCTAGAAGAAGCAATATAGAATCCTTTGGGAGAAAATGATGGCTAGGTCTCAAATGTAAAGCAAATGGCAGTCCATGAAGAGCTTGTTTCCTTCTTAGCCTTCTTACAGTGGGATTACAGTAGTTGCCATAAATTGTAGGCATAAATATGTTAGCGTTATGTTAGGAAGAATGTTGAATCTGGAGGGACTAGTTGGTGATTGAATCAAGATGTACTCACTGGAGGACAGGAGCTTGGAAGTGTCCAGCAGGCATCAGCTGGAGAAGTAAGAGAGAACGATCACAGAGATTGCGCACAAATCATTGTGTATTATGAGATGCAACTGTGCTGTCAGATATCAAGAATGTATAAAATTCTTGAAAGTGTTTATAAACACATTAGGAACATCTAATCAAATCAGATTCATCTGAAATGAGATCATGTTTGGAAATAATACAATTAAATGTAGACGCTTAGGAGTGTCAGAGTGTTTCAGAATCAATTTTTTTGCTGCACTTGGGCTGCAAGTCTGGAAAGCAATCAGTTTTTTTATTGCTACCTAAATGTCTGCCCACACTCTTTTGAATGTCATTTATTCAGATACAGCCAGATGAGAAGGCATCACGTTATTGGAACACCTGACAGCAGGTTTGGAAGCACGTGTATCCACTGCTGAGAGTGAGAGGGAGGAACTCATGACCTCTTGCACTGCACTCCCTTTATCCTTGTCAGTTAGGCAGCCCTTCGGAATTCAGTACTTGCTTGTCGGGATTAAAACAGTCCCAAGGCTGCTCTAAGCTCCACAGGGGTTAATACAGAGCTATGCTCACAGTCAGAGACCTGCAAGCACATCCCTTCCCTGTGTCCTGATGCTGTAACTGTGCTGGAAGATGAAGTGCAGTTCTGAATTATGGTTTATATTGTACTTTGCCTGAAACCAGTCTAGGCAGCGCAGGCAGAACTTCTGCTCAGTGCAGTGGTCCCTGGTTAACATCAATCCTTTGTCTCTGAAGGATAATGTGGAAATTGTATTCTTCGTAAGAGTTTACAAAACAACGGATGAGGTATCAAGTAATTTAAGCCATGCATCTACACTTGCTTAAAGGTGAACTTTTGGGGGAGAAAAGTGATGATAATGCCAGCGTCAGACAAGCAGGATCCTTGGATAAGTGCATCAGTTGTTGCTACTGACAGATCCGGTGCTTGTAATAAGACTGAAGTGCTGAGGTCAGCAGTGGAGTTTAGCCATGCTTGTTTTCACAAACGTATTTATGTGGCGGTAATGGTACCTATTGACGAGGCTGACGTAGCGTCCTGCCAAACAGAAAGATGAGTTCTCCTCTCGCATCGCAAGATGAGCCAAGTTGAGGGGATAATAAATCATAAAATTAGTTAAGACATCATTTATCTTTCATGGTTTTCCTACATTGCAGCCTAGAGTCCTTTGAGACTTAAATTCATTTATTGCATTTTATTGTTATGAAAACATGTCAAAGCTGGTAGCAGGCTGTGGGAAATGAGGTAAGTAGGGGCAATAATGTGTTGTTAATTAAAGAGGTGTTTGTATGGTTTCCTTCACGTTGTGGCCATCTTGCTGTAACCTGTAACTGCTTCCTCTGAGCCCTGTCAGTGAGAAGAATCCAAAAGGAGTAACTTCAGTTTAAAAGTCTGTGGATGCCTTTGGTGCTGGTGAATGGATGGCAGCCTACACTGTCAGCTCTAAAGAAACAAGGTGAGGTTACTCCCTGTTCAGCTATTCATTGCTCTGTGCAGTCAAGTCTAGATTATTAATTTTAGGCTCTGTCAGCATCAAAACTAATGCTGTCTGTTATATTGGGTGTTCTCCTGTCTTTTATGATTCCATAAGTATTTTGCAGTTTGTTGTCAGAGGATTGCATCACTTGCAATGAAAACAGAGGTAACGTTTCTCTGGTACTGCTTCAGTTGCACACTGCTGTGGTGCAGTGTTCAGGAAGGCAGGAGGATGAGATGAATGTGTTGATCAGAAATTTCAAAGAGCAAAAAGAGTAGAATCATAACTTAGGTTCTGCCATTCCCTCCAGACAACAGCTAATAGTATATGATGAACATATTTCCTCAGAACGGGGTTATTTGTAACTTGTGGAACGTTTTGAAAACTGAAATAAAGTTATTGCCTAACTTGGATTTCAACCCTGCCACTGAAATAAAGTTATTGCCTAACTTGGATTTCAACCCTGCCACCTCAGCTTTGTTTTTCCTTCTAGAGGGCAGAGATTCTTAACTGCTTTCAAATTCTAGAGTGAGCACACCCACAAAATAAATGGTAGATCTTCAAGGCAATGGCTGAGCTGTGTTCTTCCGCCAGCAGTGCCTGTGACAGCTGCTATGCACCAGTTGTATAGAACTAGGAAAAGGTTCATGACGCAGAAGTGGAAAAACAAATGGATTTTAACTTGTGTTCCTTTTACACTGAGAGCGTTAAAGCATTTCTTTATGTGACACCTTGAGCTATTAAAAAATAGTTTGATTGATTTCTTCCCTAAAGGCCCATCAACGTGGGATTCATTTTCTGGAATTGTTTTGTGATCACACCTGGTGGGATCGCAGGGGGAGGGACAGTGCATAGAGTGTGCAGAAAACTTCAAATGTGCTTCTTGCATTAAAGGTACAAATACATATACATTTAAATGGCGTTGACAGGTGGAGTAAGCCAGGAGGTTTGAAGCTAACGTCCCCATTCTCTTCTTTCCTCTCCTCCTTTAGCCCATTTCTCTGGAAGGCTCTCTGTTCTGCCTTGGCTGTTTTCAGCACTGGTTTTATGGGGCACCAGCACTGAAGTATTCCCTCTGCTGCCTCAGAGAAACTTGTGTCCCAGTTTGAGTGTCTTGTGTGACTGGAGTTTTAGCCCTGAGCTAGAGATGCTCACTGCCATTGAAAACTACTTTTAAATTAGTAGGGCCATAATCCATGACATGACTGTTAATTTACCTATTCCCAGAGGAACAGTGAACATTCCAACCGTCACTGCAAACTGACCTTTGAGGCATGAACAAATAAGGATCTAGAAAGTAACTGATGACAAAATACTGGCAATTTGTTAATCTCAGTAGAAAATAAAGAGGATAGCAGATAGGACAGAGCACTCTGCTGCACTGAATATCCCTTGAGTAGATGTTTGGGGGAGCAGATGATGTCCTTTTATCCTTGTTTTTCCTTCTCTTCCAAGTCCGTAATCTTCATTTCCCTTTTTTTGGGTTGTTAAAGGAGAAGTCTCTTGTTTTTTGTCTGCTAAAATTGACGAAAGCCTGATTCAGCAAGTTCCTTACATTTGTCCCCAGGTTTCATCCCTGTTTCAGAATGTTTAAAGCATACGCTCTTCTGCTTCCAAGTACCACAGCTTCGGCTCACAAGTCTACAATAAAATGCGTTTGTCACTGGTAAATTACTTTTAAAAAGCTGAAGAATAGTAACTTACTGAGTTATCTGTTCATCTCAGGGATGCTAACACACCTGTACGCCTCCAGACACAGCCGTACTGGAGTTCTGCAGTGCTGGTGTGCAGAGGGCTTCTGTAAAAGCTGACTTATTTAGCATATCTTTTTGTGAGCTGACAGTAAATGTCTGTCATCCTGCTTCCAAGTCATGGCGTCCATGAAGGGATGTTTGCACAGGTGAACTTTTAAATGAAAAAGCTCAGCAGAAGTAGAGCGCGTGGAAATCATTTTAACTGCCTATCTGTCCTCTCAATCTCCTGACTGCAAAGGTAGCAGAGAAGTATTCTGATGAAATTTATGCTTGAGTATATGGCAGCTTGAGTATTTTTGGGAAGTGTTAAGCAGTCATTCCATCTGAAGCCTACAGGGAGAGGTTAGGCAGGAGATGGAAGGTTTCTATGCTGTCTGAATGTGCTCAGCAGTGCCAGGGATTTGGAGCAGATTCCCTGAGTGGGCATAATGCCATTCTGAGACACCAGCTAGCATGGATTGAATGGAAGGGAAGGAGCTGCTGGAAAGGAGGATGTACCCAAACAGTCCATATTGCACATTAGTACTTCTGTCTTGCCAGATATTTGAGGTATGCTGGAGGACTGGTAGTCTTTAGAGGGAGATGAAGGGTGGTGTATACAGCAGGGGTTTGGAACTAGATGGTCTTTAAGGTCCCTTCCAACTCAAACCATTCTCTGATTTTATGATACGATTCTATGACTGAAATCCAATGAAGTATGAGGAGGGTAGAAATATTACCTGCCCTGACAGCCCTCTTAGCAATGCTTTAGAATGGAAATGTTAGTGCTGTGCTCTTTTTGGGTCAGACATAAGCTGTTGTTTCAGTCCTGATTTGGAGTCTGCTCATCATTTGGAGAATGGAACTGCTAAATTTTGATCTCTTTTGTTTGGAAAAGCTTGTCTGCTCCCTGAAACAGGCAGGTTTCTTCCAAAAGTTTGGATTTGTGGCTGTTCAGGTAAAATAAATGCATCTTTTCTCTGGGAAATGCCTACACTGCCCTGAGAACACGGGAAGTGAATAGTACTCCAAGAAGCCGAGCTGTATGGAGGCAGTAGTGGTATCAATAAGCATATATCTAACTATGTATGTAGGTATGTGTGTGTTTGTGCAGATAAAAAAGCTCTTATTAATATATATATACACATTATGTTTGCCAGCATATGTATGTGTTACTGCATGCCTGTTTGGGGTGGTACGGCTCGATCTCTTTGAATGTGTGCTTCCTTCCTGCCTCAGCAATGCTGCTGCTCAAATCCTCTTTCTCCAAGCAGACAGCAGTACTGCCTTTGCAGTGCTGGAGCTTAATCCCTCTTGTGCATTGTCTCTGTAGTGATAAGGTACGATTCTTACAGAAGCACTTACACTCCTGCTTTTGCTGTTTGATTCCTTCCTTCTGCCTCCCCTCACCTTCTGCTCACTTGCACATCTCTGTCCTCTGCCTTCCTTTGCTGTCAGGGGAGTTAGCCATCAGCTTTACTGGGCTTTTGCATCAGGTGAGCACAGGCCTCTGGGCTTTGGAGGCTTTGCCAGCTGCTGCTCTGACTGAGATGAATCTTGTGTATCTGTGTAATGCACAGCGAGTAACATAGCACATCCATATTCTCTGTGCATTGGGCAGAATTTCTCACTTCATACATCATTCGCAGCTTGCTGCAGTGATTTCACAAAGTCAATCCCTATCCATTAACGTGTAGAAAAAGCAGCAGAGAAATATACGTGTGGCACAGGATTTTACTTTATTTTTTATCTTGAGAAGGTTTTCTAAGCGTATTAGACACAGACTTTATCCTGCTGCAGTATCATGAACTGCATCTAATCCTCCAGAGCCAAATCTTTATGCTAAATAAGAACAACAACAACAAAAGCTTTGGCTTTTTGACATGTTCCATGCAGGAGCTGACTTGCCTGTCCATCATGCTGAGTTGTACACAGACTTCATTCCCTATGTTCTGTGGTTAATTGGTCTGTAGATGAGCACCTCAGCGCGGTTAGGGCTCTATCTTTGACTCTCCTTTAGTAATTCTTCTTATGTTTTTTTTTGTATCCTCTGCTGTAAGTTTCCAGCATGAGCTTGTTTCCTCTCAGCCAAATTCTAAGAAATCCAACTGCTCAAATGATGATTTTTCACCATAACAAAGGATCTTGGAGGCTTTTGTACCCAAACTGCCTCCTGGTTTGGAGAGAAGGCAGTGGGCTGGCAGGTGACATGGGATTGCAGCCAGCTGGGTGAGCTGGCAGGAGCACAGCCAAAATGCTGCTCTCCTTCAGCATAGCTGACACCCAGCCGTCAAATTATCTTTTGTTTTCACAAATCCTTGTCTCTGGGAGCAGCTCGTTTGCCTTCATTAGTGCAAAACTTCCAAATGACGAAACCATTTATACAGCGTTGAGCTCCTGTGGTTTAGCTCGGCAGCTGCAGAGAGCACTGTGATGTACCACAGCCCCAAGCACTGCGCCGCGCTGCCGGTTAGCCATGTCCTGTAGCTGGTTCATCTCTGGGGCACAACATCATTTCTCAACTTGGTTTTATAATAAGCCATCTGTGAAAGGCCCCCAAAATAATTCAGCAAAATTAATGGCTGCAGTTAATGAAGTGCTTGAGCTCATTCTCAGTGCCCAGGAGGCAGAGGTGTTCTCAAGCACACAGCTCTGCATTGTCACCGTCTCTCCTTTCGTTTTTGAGTCATGTTTCCCTACAGAAGTGATGTTGCAGATGGGTCCCCACTGTGTTTCTGAGGGATATGGTATTGTTGCATGGCTCAGTTGTGCAAAAGCAATTTTGGGCAGAAGAGCTGGAGCAGGTAAGTGGAGCTGTTGGAGCAGGGAGAAGCTGTTTGGAGCCTGCAGCTCTCACATGCTCCAGCGAGTCGGAGCACAGCAAGTAGAGGAGCCGCAGGCTGGCATTGAGCCCTGAGCTCCAGCCTTCTTGGGCTTTGGGCCGAGAAAAGCTATCGGGTTAGAGCAGGCTGAGAGCATGGCACGCTCTGTGCTGGAAGCGGGCACAGCTCTGTGTTGGTGTCACAACCGATGGTCAGAGAGGTGACTGCCATGTTCTGCAGGGGCAGGTGGGCAGAGCTGGGCCCCCCTTGGAGGAAGGAACAAGGACACAATCTGTCCTACAGATCTGTTCCAACTGAAAAGCAGTCTCTGGCACCCTACTGAGGCCTGCTACTCATTTCTTTCTCTCCAAGCAGCTGGGGTGGCTGGTGCCAAGGAAGGAGGGCTGCTTGTCCTAAAGCCACCGTGAGAATCGCTCCCAAGAAAGAGCAACTTGGCGGCAGCACCCTGGGATTTGCAATTCTGGCAAGTCATTCATGGTAGGGAGCGAGGAAGAGGTGTGAATGAATTATTCCTTCTGCACAACTTTATTCCCTCTGGGGGATCCAAACGTAATCCTCCTCCTCCTGAGCTTGCCTTGCTGATTTTATAAATCTGTAGCACGCAGGCAAGGTCCTAAATACCACCTAAAAATATCTGCCTGACACAGAGATTTATTCATGCTGGCCCTTATGGAGCATCTCTGCCTAGAGATGGCTTTTGCCTGGTGAAGTGTTGTGTAGAATTATCTATAGGCATGGGCCACCTTGGTCTGTTTCTGGTAAGACAGAGGGAAAATAATACAAAGGAAGAGTGAGAAAAATGATAGTAAAATGTGGAAGGAGAACAGTACCAGGCTGGAGAAATACAGTTGGACCACTTGAAAGACAAGTTTGTTGAGCAAAAGCAATAAAGGGTATCTAGTTCTGTTCTTGGTAACGAGGTTCACAGTCAGCAAAAAAGTAATTTCATTGCTGCTAGTTTCAACAATAATAGGTCATGATTGAAGTTAATTCCCCCTCCCCCCCAACAAATCCTTAGAAGTGTTGTTATTTTCTGGTTAGTATTTGAGGATAAGCTCTGTCTGAAAGCATCTCTCTATAATTAGAGATTTGTTTTTTTAAAAGCATGACTCTGTCATGTGGTCCCTTGACTTGGGGCTCTGGAGAGATTGCCAAATTTTTGGGAATCTGAGATAAAATGGTGGGATTGGGCAACACCGCATTTTGCTCCCATCCCTGGCAGATATTTATAAAATGATAATGATTTTTGGCCATTGATTTTCAGCAGCCAAGTGCTGCATGGATTAAAAGAAGCAGCAAGGAGAAGATGCAATCTATGATAGAGCAATGCCATGTGAGAGGGGAGCATGGGGTGGCTCATTGCCAAAAAATAACATTGCTGCATGTAGGGGGGGCAGCCACACACGTTTCATAATATAAAATAACAGGAGGAAAGGTCTTTCTGAAGAGAGAGCAGTCATAGTCCTTGTGTCCCCCTGGTGTAAGGAGAGTCACAACCACAATAAGCTCAGAGTAGGGACGTGGCAGCCCCAGTGCATCACATGTGCATGTAAGAAGGGTACTTGGGGCAGGTGCTTGCTGGCAGCTCTGCAGGGCTGCAGCACTCAGCAGCCGTGGAAATGCTGAAGGCAAACTTCTTGGTAAACAACCTAATCTTTCATCAAAAAACTTATTCCATGTAAAGGAAGGATTTTAGTTTGCAAAGCTAATCTGCCTTGTCTAAACCCTCATTTTTATCTTTGAAACCCAAGTAAGTGTCTGATTTATAGTATTTAGTAGATAGGATTTGGGATTCTTATCGACTTAGCAATCTTGGTTTTGGACTTTCTGGTCACGTTTCTAAGAACAAAATCAGCCCAAGAAACTGACATTTTTGACAGCATGTTTGCTTTTCTTTTTCTTGAATGCCTGAAACATTTCTGCTTGGGAAGTGTGTATATTGCAATTATCAGAAGGCTATAACAGTATTCTGAATTTTTCTTGAGAGTAAATGACTATAAAAGCTGCAAGAGCCGCAAATGTGTGGGGGTAATTTTCTTATTTTTCTGGCTTTGCTATTGACAGTCCGAATGTTCCACAGAAGCCAGGAGATACCAGCTTAGCGGGGGTACGCATCAGTGGCAAAAGAGGAAGAGATTCAATCAGTTGCCAGTTGGCCTTTGAGACATGCCAGCAGATCTTTGCTTGTATTTTTTTCTGAGGTTTACGTCTTAAGATTCTGAATCTCATGGGCAAAAATGTCCTTATTTTCTAAGGCTTTGGGCACCTTGGTAGAACTACTAATCTTGTTCAAACCAGGAGGGCTCAGCCTTTCGGCAGAGCAAGGCCAAGGTCACCTCTTCATAAGCCAAATGCCACCATTTTCTATGTACCTGTTATTTTCAATCACTGCCTAATGCTACGTGTTACTATTTGTTTATAGTTGCATTCACATCTATGGCCTTTGCTGTGCTGGGAACCACTGAAGTAGGTGTGTGCGCTGAGCCGCTGGGTGCAGCAGGTGCTGGTAAAGTGGGAACTGGGGCTGAGGCCCAGGCAAGAGCTGCATCTTGTATGGAGAAGTTCTGCTGTCTGTTCCTTCTGGGACCTGGGCTGACCCTCAAGCACCAGAGCATTCACCCATGTTGTGTTAAGGTTGTGCAATGAATTTGTGTTGTGCCCTGGTGGACACAAAATGCCAGCACATTTTATTTTCATAGAACAGATTTACCGTAAGGAGCACACCCAGTCTGTGGTGGACTTGTTCCCTGCCCCACGTATCTCAGGTATTACTTAGGCAATTACAGGTTAGGGTGAAGGTTGGGAACTGCTTCTAGAGTGGGTTGCACTGGGGTTCAGTGTAGTTTATCTTTAGTGATCTATTGCTGTCCCGATGGCTTCTTCAGTGAACTAGTATCTACTTGTTTTAGCCTGGGGAGCTGTAAGCTGGGCACACCATGGGATGCCTGTGTGGAGGATACAGCCATTATTAGTGGCACTGATGGTATCCCTGCCATCAGGGCACATAGAGCTGGGGTTACACAAATGTCTGGCATTGTGGAGTGCGAAAGCAGTACAGCAACTTCTCCTGCCACCTTCTACCTAGTAGGATTGAGCTCTGCTAGGGATTTTGATCTCTCTGCCTTTGTGAGGGATGAGGAGCAGCAACCTTTGCTGCTGGAAAAGCACTGTTTATTACTTTGAGACTTAGAGAAAGGTCAGAGCTCCTTTAGAAGTTATCAGGTCTGTCCTGTCAGGTTTCTTTGGGTTCTTTTTCTTAGTTTACTTGAAATAACTTTTTCTGTTTCAGTCCATCAGGGGAGCTCTGTGCTCCTCTGAATTCCAGATGTGCTGATCTCTGTTTTTCATAATTACCATTTCTGAATGAGCCAACGATTAAAGTACAACCCAGAAACATGAGTTATCTTTAAGGAAACTCTGATCAGATTCTTAGGCAACCTCACAAAAAGGCTATCTTTGAGTAAGAGCCAAAACCTCCAGAGGTAACGTTAATTCAGTATTACTATTAGTTGGGCCTTGACTGCTGCTGAGTTAATGCAGTTGAAGCGTGTCCCATAAAACAAAATGCCTGACAGTGTCTTGTCTCAGTGGTATGACAGGTTTAGTTCAGTGTTGTAACCCAACATAGAGGAGTAATATTTTTTATTAAGCAAACTGAATGGCTTCAAAATAATAGACATGTTGAAGACATGAGCAAGAGCTTGTTTACAGAAAGTTTGTCTAATTTCTCTACTTTTCATTTTTTCTATCTACTAATCTTACACTTTCATCCTTATGTTTGTCTATCTTGGGACTGATTCGTTTAACACAATTTTACAACTCAAAGAATTCTTAGGGTGAAAGTGTTTATCTTAGTTTGCAGAAATCCTACTGAATCATACTCGGAGATTGTGATTTCATGTTCCCCAGTCATCCAGTTATAGCCAAAATAGGATTGTTCATTATCAATGAAAGATCTTATCAATGAAAGGCTTCTGGAGTCTGAGTCAGCTCGCTCAGAGCTCTCTGGTGCGTTCTAGCATGGCATAACAGGGCAGGCACATATTTGCCTGCTAAGAATGTTCATTTAAAAAACATGAGTTACATTATACAACATGCTGTCCATTACTGATGCAAGCAGGGCAGAGCATCAGAAGTCTATTTTCTGATGAGAAACCAAATGTCTGCATCAGCAGCAAATGAAAGGAAACCGTATTACCAGGGAACAAGCCCAGGAATGACATTGCAGGCCTGTCCCAGCCTTCTGCATGACTGTGTTTTCTGCTGGAAAATACCCAGCAATAGCTGCAGCAGAGCTGGTTACTGTGTGAGCAGGGTGGGCTGCGTTGACCATCTCAGGTGTGAATTAAATGCTGCTGGTGTGACTGAAACCCTGTGTCTGAAGTACTTTTTCTCTCTTCTTTCTCTTCCCCCCACCCCTATCTCCTAATTGAAATCTAGATTGATATTTTGTGAGTACTCTCTTTTTTTATAAACACGCCGATCTGAAAGCTGCAGGTATGAGCAGAATTACTGCATAGAGGGCTGCAGGGCTGGATTTAGATGTGGATTTTTGCAACTAGCTTTTTCCCTATGATTTTACCTTCTGTAGAGCTAAGGATGCTTATTATACTGTATGCGTGTGCGTGCTTGCTAGCCCATGCGGATACCATTTGCATGGTAATGAAAGTGCTTTCTCAGAGTCATTAGCATTACAGCACAGGGACTCATGGACATGTATGCAACGCTTGCAGGAAATGAGTATTTCCAGACAATAAAATCTGAAATGGTCAAACACGGCTGCAGTAACTAGAGCATTTATTTATAGTAGAAAGTACTATATATCAGCTCTGTCTGGCTTAGTGTGGGAAAGATGTCACCACCAGCCACCTCCACCTGAAGGGAGAGGAGTGTTGTTGGAAGGACTGAGGTTACATATGTGCATAGATCTGCTAAGAGGTTTCTCAAGGTGTCTGCAGCAGAAGGCAGGTGAAGGTGAAATAACATTATATGTATTTGAACCAGCTTTACTTAAAAAAGCAGAGCAGAGTGCAGGTCCAACTCAACAGCAGATTTACTCCCACACTGCTTTATTGTTTTTGTCATAACCACATTTATTTTCCATCGTCACATGGATATTATGTGAAGGAGTTGGTCCTCCCATGTCAGAAGGGAGTAGTTCCAACTGTTTCAGCAGCTGTTGCAGGGCAGGTACAAAGGGACCTCAAAGTAGAGATGTTTCAGACTTAGCTTTTACTTATAAGTTCACACTGTATCTTCACCTTATTGTTTGGGAACTTATTTATTAACAGAGGAAGACAATTCTTTTTTCTGTGTGAGTCAAATCCAAGCTCTAGGCTTTGTTTTCTGCAGACGATAGAGCTTGCGGTCCACAGTTTAGTTCCCATTCCTCACGGCAATAGCAGTTCCTGCCCTATTTCATGGCAAATATGGATCTGAGTGATGGCCAGTGCTGGTTGCTACCTCTTCCCCAGAAAAAGCCTCTCCTTTATTCTGCTGAATAGCTTCTATTGTGTAGGAAACCCAGATTTGAAAATGAAAGGAAGTTTGGGGCAGAGCTATAGCTGGAATGAGTTGGAGCCAAGGCTGTAGAAGGTGTTGTACGCTCAGGACAGTGAGTTCTCAGTCTGACGAAGTTCACAAGTTTTGCCGTGGTTCAGTTACACCTTGGAAACAGTTAAAACAGTTTAACAGCAAACATGGTATAATTACAAGTTAATAGCTAGAGCCAGTGCTCCTAAAGTGCAGATTGTTTCTGTATTGATCTGAGCTTACATTGTCAGCATTCTGTAGAGACTGAACTTTAAGTGCTTAATTCAGCTGTATTCAACCAATAATTTTGTTTTTTTTAATCCACCAAACAAAAGTGCTCTTGTTTATTGTATTTTTTTCTGCAATAATAAAATCAATTAAACTATTTTTTCCCCAAACAGAGCTGACCTTTGTAATCAACGCATTTGAAATGCCAACACTCAGAAAGAAAATTATGATGAGATCTTATGGTTATTAGGGGACATGGAAGACTTGATAGCAGGTTAACACTGCTGATACAAACCGGCACCCTTTATACCCATTTTCAGTGGTGGAAGTTCTGCAATCGTGTTTCTGTACCACTAGCCTTCCTGTAGCAATCTTACTGTTTTGGCTCTAATGCTGTTCCAGCATTGATACATAGTGCCTAGGATATCACCCCTTGGTGAACTTGCAGCAGAACGCAGAGATGTGGCATTCTGTATCGCTGTCAGCACAGAGGGGTGAGAACAGAGTTAAACATAAATGAATAATCGGAGATGTCTCATTTCTAGGATCAAACCTCCACCTCCAGAAGAGAGGAGCTAAACAGCGAGAGAGCCTCTGAGTCTATCAGAGCTGTCTGAATGGTGAGACAGCATGCAGAACAGGAGAAATTGTTTCCCCCAAATCCTCCTGAAATTGCTCACGTTTCAGCAGAACCACACTATCCACGTGAGTGTGTGATGTGGATCAGTACCAGGTGACTAAGACTATTAATCAATCTGCAAATAGAAATGATCAGCTATACAGGCTTCCTACCAAGTATTTCCTCCTCAAACAAAAGACAGATCCTGTTCTAAACAGGCTTGGAGGTAAATCTGAAAAACAGAGTTTAATATAAGAGTAAATAAGATGGATAATTTGTGAAGTTATCCTAGACACAGTGGTGCCCACAGAAATCCCTGGTGAAGGAGCTGCAGTTAATCCTCTGGGTTATTTGGTCTTTGCCAGGCATCTGTTGCGGTGTCTGCTCAACCCAGGAGATGGAAAGCTGACTCAGATTTAGACCAAGGCTTCCAACCGGCCAGCTCTCCTGCAAGTTAACATATTGCTTTGTATGTCAGGAGGGACTGGAGAACTGTTAAGACTCCACAGAACAATTAAGAATCATGTTTTTTTCCTCCTAATTAATTTGGTTTTGCTTTGAATTTTCTCAGTTGACTCTAATGAAGCCTCTAATGAGGCTTTCTACATAACCTTCTGGGTTGTATGGCCTTCCCCTGTCTTACAGGCAAAGCCTTTTGTGATTTAATTTTCTCTCTTCCTTTAATTTAAGTTTTGTAGTTCTGCCTGACAAGCTTCCCCTTCTCTGGCCATCTCCTCAAACTCCTACCTGGTTACTCCTGTGAATGTGTACTTCATGTTTTATATATAATACAAATCTGTTTGCTGGGAGACAGGATGGTATGTTGATTCCAATGGACGCTAGATGCCTGAAAAGAAGTTAGACACCCCATTCCTTCTGGGATTCTGGGAACCCATGGGCTTGGTTTGCTCACTGCCTGTCTTGGGTGATGGGTGAAATTTAAAAATGCTTGATACTGAAAAGCTCAGGGAGAAAAAAAAAACCCCACAAAATAACGCTTACCTTGTGAATCTCTGAAATGGAGATACCTCAGTCAGGTTCCATGTAGAACAAGCTGAGGTGCGCTTAAAGGCACACAGGATGTTTTTTATACAGGCTCTTGGGAAGTGAGGCACTACAGGTATTAGTCACTTGTGTCAGCCTTTGCAGCAGGTTGCTGTTTAAAACCAGGGGGGAGAATTTGCAAAGCCAGAATGTCGTTAGTGGAACTGGAAGAGTGGAGGGGGAGAGACCCTAAGACTCCTGGAAGGTGCCCACGGGGCCACTGGTGACCTAATCAAGTGGAGTCATTTAGATGCACAGATAATGAGGCACATTTTTCAGTCTAGCCTATATCAAGGATGGCAGTGAGCACACAGTAATCCAAGTGCGCCCATCAATAATTTAAAGGAACAACAGACCTTCAGACCTTTAGAAAAATCAATTATGCTTCACAAGCAATCACTTTTTGCCACCAGCAGAGCTGCTGGCCTGAGAATGAAAGGGATCACTGTACCTGTGGTTTGGTTCTGCACATATGGGAGAATGTCACTAGCAAAGGTAGGATAAAAGTGAAGAATGAATTGAGGGGAAGGTAAAGCTGGTTGCAAGGCCTTTCCCCAGGGGGAATATCATTTTAAGTACAATAGTGCCCTTGGTGCCAAGACCAGAGTCTGTCTGCAGTGAGTTCCCTGAATGTCATACATGTGGACTACAGTCAATGTTACGTGTTCTCTCTTTCTTGTTGTCTGATTTGCACTGCCTTCAGTTATACTCCATGGTTACCACTCCTCTAGTCCTGCTTCTCTAGTTGCCAGAACTGGCTCTACCAGGAGGGTAATGTGGTCAGCACCAGTCCCTCCTGCGGTATGCGTGCTCTCTGAAGATTCTGGCTATGACTCGTAGTCTTTGGGACAAGAATATAGATTCTGGAGCTCTCAGCAAAGCTGCTCTGCTGGAGAGATGAGGGGGAGTATTGCTTCAGTGTCTTTTAGCAGAAATGGAATATTCCAGTTTGTTTCTATTTTGGGATATTTTTAAAGTGCAAATCTCATGTCAAATGTGTTTTATTCTTGCAGAAAATAAATGACATTATTAGATTCTAGATGCTTGGAAAGTAGGCAAGGAGCTTGCTGGAAAAGTCTTGCATTCCTTAGTAAGAAATGGAAAGAACCGTATCTGGCAGTGAGCTGCTCGTTAACTGTGTGACTGCCAGGCTGCATGTTGAAGTACATTCATCTGGTAGCTAATTAATTACATCTCAGTACAAGTGGTCACGGTCCACACCACTCTTCTCAACTACAGGATGAGCCCTTCCACGCTTTCCTTACGGGCCTAATCAAGTTGAAGATAACAATATGTAAACTGTACAGAAACCAGCTGGAGGATTTGAGTTTATTGATAGCAAATTTTTATTTAATCCTTATGTAGCTTCTGAACAGATGTTGCTGACTGACTTTTCACAGGAAGCATTTCGTGCATAGTTCCTTGAATTTAAAAATCCGAGTCTGAAGTATCTGTGAAAATTTACTTTTTCCATCTGTCTTAGAGTGTGGGTTATTGCAGAAACAATTGCTTTGTCCATGAATGATGCATTTAATTCTCAGTTGGTTAACAGGAACACATGTATCTCTTGTGCGCTCTGCTGCAAGCATAGTACCCACATACTGCAAATGCAGTAACTGGTATCATCATTCTTTCAGTACAGCCAGTACCTGAGATGTAGAACAGTGGATTCATAATGTTTTGATCAGACTGTCTCATCAGACTCTGCCTGAATGACACTGTACTGGCAATTCACATCATTTGCTGAATTTACTCTTGACATCTAGAAGTGCTGAGGATAGTAAGTGGATGCTTTTCAAGTCTTCTCTTAAATCTCACGATGAAGGAAGTGAAACTGATGGAGTGTAATTTTAAAAATGCTACCAAACACACTTTTGGTCTCATCTGATCCAATTTTGCTACTTAAAATGCTCTCAGTAGTCAAAGATCTAACTGGACAGCATACAGAAGTTCTGAATCATTTGATTTCAGCATCTGCTGCACTAATGTAGAGAGCCAGGTATCTTCTGGTATGTCCAGCAGAGTAATTCTGGCCACGTGTATGTCCATCTGACAAAGGAATATAGCCCGGTGACTTTGCTGTTCTTTTAATGTTACAGAGAAAGTGCTCATGTTTTATTAATTGGAGTTATTAAAGCTCCCATAATTTTGCATAGGGAAGGAAGAAAAATATGCTCGTTCTAGGAAAACAGCTTTGAAAAGCTAAGTGGGATATTCAACACTAAAGTAAAATTGCATCAATAGATAAGATTATGGGAAAACAGAGATTCCTGTGAAATGGCAATGGTAATGGTGGTTACTCAGTGCTACACTTCATTTTGAAATGATATAGTACCTTGTCAGCAAAGAGAATTCTTAGTTCTCATCTGCTAAGAGTTCTAACAAGCAATAAGAGAGACTGTTTTGGTTCATTTACCCCTAGAAGCCGCCTCCAATTCAAGAGTTATTTGAGGTAATGATGTATGACCAAAAGAGTGCAATATAGATTTAACCAACATGAAGGTCTCATTCATGACAAATAGCATAAGGGTGACGCAAAGTCCCACTAGTCCTGCTGCCTGTATGGTGTTATGCTCTGTTGTTCTCATAAGCTGCTCAGGAAACCAAGAGCATATGGCAAGTGTGGGTCCTTTGAAAGAACGTGCACTGGCATGTCATGGGGTTGTACGGAAGGGAGTTCTATGGGGGAGCATGGAAGTTGTACGTTCCTAGCAGAGTGCTAGGGGAAGTTGTGTGGTTTTTTTCCCCAGACTTTGTAGAGGAAAAGGGAAAAAACCTGCTGGTGCAGCGTATTTACTTGCTGCAGTGCGCGCAAATTGTAGAAGTGTGGTGCAACTCTTGAGTGCCCTGTTTGGAGAAAGATGTCATCAGAAGATGGATGGAAGGAATTCAAGAAACATATTGTGACTTGTTTTGCATCCCCAAAAATCTTCATGGTCTGGTTTGTTGCAGACGTTGTTTTTTGTAGGAAGGCTTTGCAATATGGTTCTCTTCACTAGGATTTCCAGATGAAGTACTTGCAGTGATTGATTATGATCTTGCAAGACATATTTCATTCGCAGACAAATTTTGAAAAACATTCTCTATTTCTGGGGATGATATTTTGCAAAATGTACTCATTTGCAGCTTTCTCTTTCCTCCCACTGCATGGAGTTTCTAACAACCTAGAATTAAGGTGGGGAAGATGAGTAACACAGAATTGAAAATATCGTGGCTCTTGCATATGCAACAGCAGCTTTGGAAATGCTAGCTGATAAGTTTTCTCTGTATTGGCATATAGAAGGACTCAACTTTGCCTTCTCACTTCCCAGTGTTATTAAATACATTTCTCTCTATATGAATCAGATTTTACTTCTGTAAAAGAACCCTTCTTCTGTGATGCGTGGCCATTTAAACAGCTCTAATTCTTTCAAATATTCATTTATCTCTGTAACGTGGCAATGCTGATAATACTGTTCCAGCGATCATTCCATACTAATAGGAGAATCTGCGCAGTCTGGCAGCTGATTGGGGTGCCCGGTGCATGCTGCTGCCTGGCTCCGTGACCTTCAGCAAGTCTATGGCCTCTTCTCTGACTGTCAGTAATCTCCCCATTCCTGAAGCAAGGGCAATGGTACTGAAATATCTTTGTAATATGATAGGAGACCCTTGGATATAATGAGCTGCTCTACATACATTGCCATGCGTGCTATATTCTTCTGCTTTTATTATGGAGTGGCTCCCAAGAGAATATTAAGTGGACAGGGTGACATTTGCTATAACACTCAGTTCTGGTCTAATTCCACTCTTGTAAAAGTTTATGAATGCTTTGACTTCGCTGTCCTGTGAATGATTCTTACTGTTAATTTCTATATGGAAGCCATTCCAGAAGATGATAGAACACTTGTTCCTAAAACTATCTTATATTATGTAAATACTTTTCAATCTAAATTGGAAGTAAACAGTGGAACTTAAGAGGATGATTTGAGGTTTTCAAGTCATACATTGTTTAAGAGCCAAGTGCCTAAAAAACCATTTCTTTTTTCAAGCAATGACATAATGTTTGTCTCGAGATAATTTAAGTCTTAGCACACCTGGCTAGAAAGAAATGAAGCTGTTGACAAGGCCTTATTTAAAATGATTCTGTCAGTCTGAGGTTGCTTTCAAAACCCGGTGATCCAAACTAGAGCTGATTTTTAATCATAAAAAGAGATGGAAGCAGGGAATGTCACTTTCTATGTACTTTCAAGGTACCATTCACAGTGAGATCCAAGCTGTGCTGAATTCTACCCAGGACTGCACTAACATTTTCAATCGGCTGCACTGGCATTGCAGTTGCAGTGCCAAAGGATGTGAAAGACAGAATGCTTGCATGGTAAGGGTATATATATATAGGCAATCCAATGCCAGCAGGTAAGCTCGTGCAGTGCTCTGGACACAGGAGGTATCTCTGGGTGTTGTAGCTGGCTCTCCTGTGTTCTGGCCAATGAAAGCAGCAAGTATCTTGCTGGCAGCTCTTCTATGGCAATGAGTAGTCAGCTTACTTCAGAGTCTGCTGAACAGCACAGCTTTCTGAGATTTGGTCTTTTCAACATCAAAAAGGGGAAAAAAAAAAAAAAAAAAAAGAAAAACAGCACGTGTTGTATAGCTATGAGTGTTATTTTTAGCCGAAGACACGCTGTTCTGGCTGCTGCTCTGGGACGTTCAGCACAGGATCTCCACTTTTCCTGTCTGTCATCTCTTAGGGATTGTTTCCCCAACTAAGGATTTTTCCATGTACTTTGTGCACCATTAATATTTTTTAAAAAGGTCCCAGCAGCAGTGTTAGTGATTTTACATCGTTCTTGGTGCATCGACGTAAACCTGCAGTGTCTGATGCATGGACTCAGATGTGAACGATCCAAATCGTTTAATACAAGTTCTCACATCACTTATGTACCTTCACAAGTTTTCTAGCTTTCCCATCTGCCCCTACAACTTTCCCATCCAGCTTTACACGTCAACAGAGCATTCTACAGAACACTCTTCAACCGTTCACGCAGGCGCTTGTCCAGTCAGAGCCATGAGACGTTCTTTCTTCTTGTAGAGGTGTCCTTGGTTCTCATGCTGTTTATCTTGCTCCACAGCTGCTGCTCTGAACAGTTTTTCTTGTATTCCCACGTAAACCTTCCTGGTATTTGAGATGGATTTCCCTGTGTTATATCTTAGGATTTTCACTGCTGGGAGGACGCATAGGCAGCAAGGTGATAAATTTGCTTCTCAGCACATTCATTATAGGAGGGAAATTCCTAATTCCTTGTATTCTTTTCTATAGGAATAGACTTGTGAAAGAAAGCTGTGTTGGACTTTGCTGACTGTCCATAACTGCATCTGCACTTCCAAGAGCTGAGTTCCAACTTAGTGCTAAATAAAGGACAGAAAGGTTTCCAAAGGTGCCTGTTATTCTTTGCTCTATTAGAAATTTGGCCTGGAACGTTTGCATTTTTAGTTGTACGATACTCTGTCGCTGCTATCAGTATATCAATATTCAGTGATGAATTAGCCATGTAGAGACATTAACTTTTTTCTGGAATGCAAATTTACTGTTGCTATTTTTTCTTGCTTATTTCTGAGGCATTTATTATTGGAAAAAAAAGTCTGAAGTGATGTTGATGGAGAAAAACAGTCTCTTTCATTACTTTCTCCTCATCTCTAGACGAATTCTGCTCTCTGACGTCAACATGAGCGAACCCACAGGAATGCTGATGTTCCAGTTGGGCACATCTTTCCCAGTGACGGAGGCTCCATTTGACAAGGAGTTAATTGCTTGGGAAGCCATCCAAGGACTGTTTTTTGGCTCTCGTTTCATCCACCCCCATTTTCCACTCTCCATTGGCAATCATTTTTCCAGTGGTGTATTAGCAGCACTTGTTCAGGCACTCTGAGGATGGGAATATCACTGTGCATCCAGCAGGCTCTCTCCCTGCCCACTGATATCCTGGTTGTACAATGAGACCCCATTTTTTCTCCAGCTGCAAGTGCGTCCCATTAGAAAGAGTTTAAAAGGATATAGAATTTAGGAAAGGGTAAGAAATGAAATGCATTTGAGAAATGCATTATTTTGTGGAAGCAGGACAGTTGAGAAATCTAGAGGTCTTGTAAGACTACTGAGTTTAATGCAGGTGAATCCTGTTTGTGTGAACAGCTTGTGAAAGAGTTAGGAGAACATTCTCGTTAATGAAATCTTGTTTTTAAAAATGTCATATCTATCATTCAGTTCCTGCCCTTACTTTGGATTGTTTTGTCCCAAAATATCAACAGAATCGAGTTCCAGCATTTATTATCTTGAACACCGGGCTATAGGAAGCAGCAGTCACTCGACAGGAAGGAGATGCATCTCACCTCCATGCAAGCAGCAGTGAGCTGTCACAGCTGGTTGGCTCATCCCTTGGGGTAATCAGATAGCAAACCAGGACAGAGTCCTAATGGAGCAACTCTCTTCAAGTGATATTAATTGTATGGTAATTAATGTTACTAGTAACAAAAAAGCTGTATGTAACTCCAGATGTATACATCGTTAAAAATGATACTGTCTGCAAAGGAAGTTAGTGTTGACAGGACAATTCCCCAGTAGCATTAGAACGGCAGCATTAGGAATACTGCAAGAATTTCCATTAGTTTTCTCTGGTTTTGCTTTCCAATCAATACAAATGAGTGAGAAATATGTTGCATTTGCTTTCCTTGGAATGTAAAAAGGCAAATGTATAACTTCTTATTGACTAATCTAACATAGCCAGATACAAAAGAGCACAGCGCTTCAAATGCTAAAGCGGGGAGGAAAGAAAACATGAGCTCTGTTAAAAGAGCATAATCAATTTATTGAAGTTCCTAAGATGTTTGTGGTCTGTTTAGGGGCAAAAAAACAACAAACAAGTTTCCGGTGATTTGATTGATGAAGCCTTACGTTGTTGGACAGTGTCACAAAGCAGGCGGAGCCCTCTCCCATGGGGAAGGGAGACTGTTGCCCTGATTTGGTTACATTGCCTCAATAAGAAGAGTTAAAGGCTAACTGAATTCCTTTGTAGAAAAAAATGGGGTGACTCAGATGATGTCTGGTGCTTGTGGGGCTCCCAGGTGCGGTCAGTGAGGGAGTCCTACTTTCAGCTTTTAGTAGCGGAAAATAAATGGACATTGCAACCTCCCTTTTGTTCTCCCCTTGTAGGACAGCGCACTAAAGAGGAAAGCAAGGAAGAGAATTTGCACCTGTAGTTAATGAACTTCATTAATTGTGTTCTTAGATATTATAGTGAGAAATTTCACCACCATTCTTTTGGTTATAATCTTGGAGCATCCTGGATGATGGCAGTGAAAATCAAAACTGATCTAGAAAGGAAAGAGGGCATCCACAGCACCCACGTAAGGTGCTATCGTGAATGTCTAGAAAGTCTGATCTCTTTGTAGGTGGGGGACTGGGATATCCCTCCAAAAGACAAAGCAAGGTGTTGCACGTGGAGTGTTCCTAAATGACCCTCAGAGCAGCCCCGTTCTCTCCAGAAAGTGAACAGGAAGGCTGGCTAGCTAAATGAGGTACTTATGTTGATAGTATGAGTGCTTCTCCAGTAACCTCAGCCTCGGGAAGAGTCCAGTAAACCAAATGTGTGGCCCCAGGGATAGCTGCCTCTGACCCCCGCATTCCATTAATTTATCTTGTTTCTCAGATCCTCTGAAAGTGTGACCACCTTTGGTCACCTTACTTTGCTGCAGTTTCTTGAAGGCCTAAGCAGGAGAACACTTCTTCTCTTAGTGATTTTACTTCTGTTTTAAGAACTATGAAACACAGAAAACCAAAACTTGACTTGGTAATGGAAGTGAAGTTGATAATAACCTTATTTCCAAACTCGTGATCAGCAGAATTAGATGTCCGTCCTGCTGAGCTTGTGCCAAAGCACAGCCTGGGTTGTAGGCTGGGTTAGCAGCAGGCAGCTGACATGGAGCTCATCGCTTAGAGAATGTGTATTAAATTTCAGTGACCAGATCAGTAGGTCCATTTGCAGTGGAACTGATCTTAGAATAAATGGAGATCCCTCTGTATTTCACTGGAATTTTATACGTCAAATGAAGATTTCTTTCATTGTATCTAGATTTAGTCCCAAACCCTGCTAACTTCAGGAGTCAGAGGCACTGCTCTTTCATTTTTTGATCTTAGAATAAAAGAGTGAAGCATAACAGAAAAATGTGAGGGAGAAAATAAAAGAGGAGACTAAAATTTTTCATATCCCAGCTGTTTTTTTAGGACTGTTTAGTAATAGGCATGTGATGAATATGGTAAATAAACCCGTGTTACAATAAGAAACAAACAAACAAAAGCCTTACCCAATGGAAACGGTAGTTTGCTTAATGCCAGTCTACATGGATTGAGAGATACAGGCTTTGTACTGGATATGAGAAGTTACTAAGTTGTCCAGCTAGGCTCTCTAACTTAAGGTATTTTTTCTTTCACACAAGGATGAAATATCATGGTAGTACAGCTCCTTTTTTGTTTGCTTGGCATCTCCTGGAATGAGATTGAGTTACAACTGAGAAAAAAACAACAACAACAAAAGCTGCAACTGTAAATGGGAACGGTTTCTTGTCTCCGCACTTCAGAGGTAATTAAGCACAGCAGCACTGTGTTATGACTGCAGTTTTCTCTCCATGCTTTGCAATCTGTATGAAAGGCTGTGGTGTGATTATAAACTCATTAAATGGCACCCATGCCAGTGATGCATTTGATTTGCTCAGTGTTGTATGTCCTGAGTTTCAAAAAACAGTTTAAACTCTACTATCTCTCTGATCTTATCCTTCTGCCTATCCTGACAAAGAAACCCAGATCTTAGCCATGAAGCATCAATGTCAGTTTTGGGATTCTTTCTACACTGGGACAAAATTTACCAGATTTTTACAGTATGGATATTTGGAAGTACCGAGTGATCAGTCTGGGAAAATGGGGGAAACTTCCCTATTATTCTATTCCCTATTATTCTAATTGCAGCAGACCTTGGGATCTATCACTTCTTTTCTCAGATACGTGCCTCTGATGCTTGTCTTGGAAGACAGCGGTGGTTTGCACACACATTTCTGCATCTTGTAGACTTTGAGATGCTATTTGGTGACTTAGGTTGCTGCTAGGGAGTGATGTATGTCCTATGACATCTTTATGTGAACTCTTGAAGATACTCAAAGTATAGGTTTGGAATTAGACACTGCAAGTGGAATACTAATAAATACTATTCAAACAAATGGTAACAGTAACACAGCTGAACCCATGTGCTGCCACTCTTCTCTGCAGAAGAGCACACGAGTGCAATGCATCTGATGGCACCGCAGTCAGTGATGGCTTCAATCCCTGCCAGCCAGGATGCGGGTTATAGTTCCAGCTGTTCTGGAATGAAAGGTTGTCACCTTTCAGCATTTTCTCTGCTAATGCCATCTGAGCTCATATCTTCGTCACAGTGATCACAAAATGATTGTCCGTGTAGGAAGGACCTTTCAGGTCTGCTGTAATTTCAGTTACCGTGCCATTTTCTGTTATAAGCTTTAATCACTTTGCAGTGAAGTTACAGCATTGTAAACAAAATGTGTAGTGTCCTTTTAGCGTATGCACTTAAAGGGAAGAACACTCGCTGGTTCATTTTGCCTCACCTCTTCCAAAGGGAGAAGTCTCCTTTAGAGTATAATAAAACAGCTGAAGACAAAGTAGATCTGTACTGTCTGTGAAATGATGTACAGCTGTGGACATCAGCAAAGGTTGCAGTGATGTGAGTAGTGAGTGGGTCAGCATTTTTGTCCACAGTCACAATCAAAATGGAACGTGACACACACTAAGAGAGAAACTTTAAAAGACTTTTATTATGCATTTGCTTAAGGAAAAAAACTCTAAATCTTTGAAAATCTTGGAAGAATTCCATCCAATTGAAAATAGCAGCTTTTGATCTCATGTATGTAATGAGAAATTCATTTGATGGAAAACCGAGGAGTTGATCAGAGGATCAGAATAAGGTTCTCCATTTTCAATTACCTATGATGATTAATATTGGAGCTAGCCAAATAGTGTTGTTTGCTGCTGCTAATTAGTGACTGTGCTTGTTAACTCCATGCTGGGTAAGATTTGCAAAATTGTTTCAGGAAACTGGAGAATCAATTCCTTTTGGGGGATGCAGTGTTCGTACTCCCAGGGTGCTCAGATAGATTGGGCTTACATTTAGCTCAACGTGTAACGGATGGGTGAATTTATGGATGGATCAGGGTAAAATTAATTACTGTCTTCACACTTTTGTTACTTCTTTGGAACATGCAAATGTTGTTACGGACTTTAAAATCAGGCCTTGCAGCATGTAGTGTGCACAGATGTTTGAAGGGTTCGGAGAGTCTGCAGTGATGTGGCCTGCATGTTGCTGCAGTTAGGGAATACAAATGCTATTTACAGTTTGGGAGCTGGTTACTCGTGGCTACGTGTTCTAGTAGTGGATCTGCTGTACTGCCAAAGGTTGGCAGAGATTCAGGCAGTGGCAGAACACCTATTAGTGAGGGGCAGTGCCTGCGTCTCATTTAACCCCTGACATCTCTGCCAGGGGATGTGCCTCGGTTAAGGTTTGTGCTTGTACCTTTCCTGATTATTCGGACATGAAATAATGGCCAGGTTCTGAACCTGTTTCCTGTTTGGGATGGAGAGTTTCTATCAGCATGTCTTTTGGCTTATTTGGAAGAAATGAATGTTGCACAGAAATAATACATAAATCTAATCCAGTCAATACTGAGGAACCAGATCTTGGGTCTGATGATCAGAGGTTTTCCCATTTTGATATCAGTATTTTTAATCTTCTATTAATAGTAATTAGATTCCTGCCTAATTTGATCTATAGAGCTGAGCCTCTCCACCTATGAAATGCAAGAAAACATTGGTGTTTACATCCTATTAAGGTATACCTATAAAGTTTATTTGAATGCAATTTCAAGTGAAAATATCTCCTTACCGTAGCGAGGGATTTGCTCACACGTGTATTTTCCTAAGTTTGGCTGCAGTAGCTCTGGTATCAAGTGATTCTGAAAAGGCATTGCAGAGAAAGAGCATCAAGTCAACCCTATCCAGTTTCTGCAGCCCTTTGTAAATGGTTACTATGTCAAGTACTCTGTCTTTTCAACCATTACAAACAGTAAAGCAAAGGAGCCTCTTGATAGAAGCACGAAGCTGAGGGAAGGTGAATTGTTGTGTAGCACTTTGTTTCCAAGTTCAAATTTGTCCACAGAAGATTTGAAAGTTGATGTTACCTCACATTCCCAAATTTGATGGTTAGAGGAATTACTGCAGTCCTGCAGGCAGCCCAGGCTCATCCTGCTGTCACTGGCTTTAAGGACATCAGGGGGGGCTATAATCTCATTCTCTTTTTGGAAATACGCTTCGTGTGACAGCCAAATGCTTTAACAAGACAGCATGAGCAACAGTCAGTGCATTCAGACAGTTAAACTCTGGGGCTTTAGTTTCATAGGGAAGAAAGCCTACCCCAAAAGTCCCTTCTGCTCTACCTAGAGGGAGTCTGTGGGGACAGCACTTACAGTAGTACCTATAGCTTGGAAGCATGTTGAGTAATTAAGCTGAGAATTGTGGAGCATGCTTAATTTAGATGTTCCTGGAGATGCATGGAGATAGATATATTTGGAGATGTTAATCTCTGTAGGTGTTAGTACTGTGATCTGGTCCTTTCTTGTTGTAGTGCATTTTCAAATTGTTTTTTACTTTTGTTAGGGGAAAATATAGAAGCTAAAAAGAGGTATCTTGAGTCAAAAGATGTTTGTCAGCATCTGGAGAATGCTGAGAAGCCATGGTGAGACTGCTTCTCATGCTGCCTCCTTCATGCCCAGCCCTGCAGGGGCTTGAGCTCAGGCCTTGGGGCTGTGATGTGAGCTCTGCTCAGAGCCGCCCAGTTCAGGA
Source organism: Pavo muticus (assembly GCA_016647715.1). Classification (NCBI taxonomy): domain Eukaryota; kingdom Metazoa; phylum Chordata; class Aves; order Galliformes; family Phasianidae; genus Pavo; species Pavo muticus. The sequence continues at coordinate 615,445 of JACDJE010000168.1, read as the reverse complement.
GGTGCCCCTGGGAGTGGTTGTGAAGCTGACGTAAAACTCCACCTTTTCTTCCATTTTATGGAACAATTTACTGAGTTTGTTGACTTTCTACATTTGCTCAGCTTTAAGTGCAGATTAAGGTTGTGTTGCTTGCCCCACTTACATCCTTGCCTTCCCTGTGCCTGCGGAAGCAGCCCATATGCAGGAGTCCCATAGATGACTGGGGAGACCTTTGTGCTTCAGCTTTCAGATCCTCCCTGGAAGATATCTTTCCCTCTTTGAAATAATGTCTTCTGCTCTTTATGGAATTTCAAATTTAATTCATTAAATGGTGTCATTAATCATTCAGAATCATTCAGAAAAACATTTGATCACATGCATTGAGTCTTAACGGCATCCTAACTGCTTCCGAAATCATCTGAAAATCTATTCTTGTCACAGAAGGAGCAACGAGATTGTAAATTTGAAATGAAATATGAAGGCAGATAATTGGGTCAATGGTTTGTTAATGATTATATTGAACAGCTCCTTCACTGCTGCTCCATGATAAAATATATAAAAAAGTGAAGTGTGTGCACTGTGTCTAAAACTGGCACAGCCGCTGCCACACAGCATGGGTGTGGGGTGGACACTCCTCCCAGGGCTCTCAGCTGTGGGGGGAGCCACTCGTGTTCCTCCCGTGCAGCTTTGGCTTTTGTGAGATGAAAGCAAGCAGTCGCTCCCAGTTGTTGCTTGTCAATGTGCTGTGCGGGGATTAGGAGTCTCCAACCCAAAGCACGTAGTGGCTCAGCCACTGGGTCCTTCCCTTGGGCCAAGCTAGCCATACATTTCTGAGCAGCTGAAGCTCAGTAGGAAGGAGATCTGACTGACCTATGGCTGCTTTATACACTGCTTTGGATATTAAAAATGAAGATGGCAGCCTTGAAGTGATATGCAGCAAACCTTGCTCCTGCAGCACTGCTGATGTCCAGGCAACAGCTGAGGCTGAGCAGAGCTTGCAGGGCTGGATGCAGAGCTGCCTTGCTGTGTTGTGTGCCATGACCCCTGTGTGTAGCTACTCTGAGGCTGGAGGGTACATGAACATCTAAATCCTAGCCCGCTGTCTAATTTATGAATATCTGGGAAAAGAAACCTGATAGTAAGATTTTTAGACTCAGGTATGCAAGCTTGGGTGTGGACTGCAGATATGGATTAGTAGCAAATAGCTGATCTGGCGTTTAATCCCATCTGCTTGCAGCAATGCCCATTACCTACAAGGTGACAAGGTGACATTTAGCTATCTGCACAGTAGGCAGGTGCCTAAAGTGGCAAAATTCCTGCAGATGAGCAGGCAGCACCCACTGCTCTCCTCCCTGGCCAGACAGCCATGGTGAAGGGCTGCGAGGGCTGGGGAAAGGAGAGCAGCTGCAGAGTTTTGCTCATACTTTCTCTAAAGTCTTGAGCTAGCTTTAGTAAATTAGATCTATGGAACTCATTGATCTGTCTCAGAAAAGGGATGACATCAACAAGGAAAGTGACAATCACCTGTTTCATAGGATCACTTTCTGTATTAGATGGTCTTAAGCTCTTCATGCCTCTGGGCATTTGCTAACTAATGCTGTTGTTTTGCTGCCCTGTTCATGAGATGTATTGTAAATCTATATAAAAATAACAATATATGTATACATATCTATTTTGCAACTTCACCAAATTTAGTTTGCTATTTAGATGAGACTCCAATACAGTCCTAGGCTTTGCCTTCAGCAAGCAGTTGTCTGAACAAAACATAGCACTCGTAAATATTTGCTCTGTCCTAAGCTTAATCTGACCTGGGGCTGCAGTGAGATAGCACTGATAAGGCCAAAACCCACGTACATAGCAGGAAATGTGCTTCTTACCTAGTGTGTCTTTTTCTGCAGACACTGTTTAAACTTTAATGAAATAATTATTTTCTCTGCTTTTCGTACATCAGTGGAAATCAACACACATGCTTTTCAGTGCTTGTGTTGAGGGAAGTCAGGCAAAACATTCACTTATCAGATAGCCTGACGGTTTCCTCAAGCTTTTGACCTTTTAACTTATTGGATATTTTCCATTTTCAGTCCAGTGAGAGGGCAGAAGAGCAGTTTACTTCAGCAGCAGTAAGGAGTTACTTTCCATACCTTCTTAATGTGTATTTATTTTGTTTGGAAAACTCAGTTTTCAGTTTAATCTAGATTGTCACTATAATAGCACATGTACCTTCCAACCCACTTACTCAGCTTTTTAGGTGTCTGTATGGATATAATCACTTCTACATTTGTTTCCATCAGTATAGCTCAGTAAATGATTTTTGGAAACATCTGTTACCAGCGCAGGCAAATGTCTTTCCAAAGTCACTTTTAAGGTAGGGGGATGTTTGAGATAGCATTGCTCAAATACACTGCATGGGTGCTCCTCCTGCAAAGGAAGTGCTGCTCCGATTCTTTCCGCTGTGCTCTTGGAAGCCATCTCTGCAGCCAGTTGGAGCTGTAGAGGTGGACTTGTGATGGCTTTGCAATGTCAGGAGGTTAGGTTGCTTTAAAAAAAATCTTTTTTTAGATCTTTTTGGTGTTGGATGGCATTGCTTTGTGTAAACTGCTGCTGCTGAGGCCTCTTCGATTCAATCAATAAAACATATCTACAGAAATTGCACACCCGAGCCTTCAGTGGCTATTAGCAATCTCATTTCTACATGGGCTTTCAAATCTAGCCTTACAGAATGTCCCTTTCCTTTACAGGCCACAGTGCTCTTGTATCAAGCACTTGGCCCTGTGCTTGTCGGAGTCTATTTGCCGCTCAAGCCCAGAGAGTGAGCAAAAGAAACCAGCATATTTGTGTGGAACGTCAATCAGTTATGTCTATATCTTGCCATGTAATTGTTCTGAATTCCTGTTTTAGTGCAGATTTCTAGCTGCATCTAGCTTAAAGGTGATCTACGTGTGAAGCAGAGAGGAGGGAGGAAGCTGGTTCCCACCTGCCGTCATCAGTTTCTTGTGTCTGAGTCCTCTGTGATCCTTTCCCTTCACTCACCAGCCTGTCCCATTTCCTACCCTGAGCTGCAGTCAGAGTGGAGGGTCCCGCTTGGTGCCCGCTTACTGAATGGCTCACTGGGTTTTTTGTTGGTGTTCACATCTGGCGTGGAAATATGGACAGATTGATTAAAAATAGGCAGGAGTCTCTGCTGGCATCTGGGCTGCTTCTGCAGCAAGTTTTATGGCAGGGGAAATCTCCTAAATCCTGGAGGAGGCTGTGTGAATGCTACGTAGGCCTTTGACACATCAGCTAGAGCAGTTAGAGCTGAATAGCAAACATTAATTACAAATGTCAGACAGAAGTTGCACAGTAAGGAATCATGCGATATTAAGGCTTTGATTTAACAAGCTGCTTTTATTCCCCGTATGCCAAAGAATAAGATTTGCTTTAACTCATGAATTTATAAACCGCTCTACCAATTTCTTTTTAAAACATTGTCTGGCTTCTAGAAGAGAATAGAATATTAACAAGGAAAAATTACTGTGCCATGAACCATTAATAGTTTCATCAAGAACTCTGTGAAAGTAATCAGCTGATGATAAAGTTTGGACACTGAATTACAAAGGGTGTGATTTGGAAAAGTAGTGGTATTAAGATCAAGAGAAATTGCCTAACTGCCAAGCTGTGCAGCTGCTGCATCTATGAGCATGTGCTGCACCGTGCTGGCAGAGGGCTGTGAAACCAACCGGGTGCTGAGCTTTGGCTTTTCAGATCTGAGGCCATTTCTGCACATCCCTGGGGCCAGATCCAATGGAGCCGCTGCTGTGGGTGGGGTGCAGTGTGGGCGCGTTGTGTTTGCTGCAGCTTTTGGGGAGAAGGAACTCTTAGCAGTCAAAGCTGCCCACTGGAAGATTGATTTCTTTTGCTCCGAAAGAAAGGAGCATTCACCTAATTATTCACCTAATTATTATTTTTTTGGACCAGCTGTAGTCAGTACATTTTCTGGAAGATATAGACACACTTTTCTCTCTGTTTCAGCAAAGAAACTGTTTAATTCAGAGGATGGTAGAACTTGACCCCTAAGTCCTATCTCTGATGCAGCTCACAGAGTTCAGAGGCTGAGTGACACAGGGGTCTTTTATATGTGGGACTTCTGTAGCTCTGTTTGTGGATAGGAGTCTTGTGAAGCTGTCTTTCAACAAACAGCATTTGGAAAACAGAGTCTTGAAACTGGGATGTTTTCTTGTCAAGGAGAGCCTGAAAGCAGCAGAATTGAATGTTTCTGCTGAAATAGTGGGGGCACAGGGCTGAACGTAGTAGAAACACCAGAGGAGGAACGGTGTATCAGCCATCATATTTGGACAAGTAAATGACAAGATCATAAAGCGAGCGCAACAGAGGCTCCTGGCACACATGACAGTACTAGGTGCAGGAATGCTTGCACTGATAGCACAAGGTGCCAACAGTGTGGTGAATTGGACCAGAGACAACAGGTATCTAGACAGCTGCCTGGATGGATAAAAGGCAAAGAAAGGATAGCTGGGGCCTTCACAGTGTGTGGGAATCATTGATGTAATTCCCAGCATGGGGCATAAGAAGATAAAAGTATTTCCTGTTGTCTGGGTAGTACGGTGTTCGTGTGAGGCTTAGATAGCACTTGTCAAGTGCTTTCAACATGAAAAGCACTAAACAAGCTCTTAGTATTACTAAGAGCACCTTGCATTAATCCTTAGGATGAAAGTAGCTGTAATTAACTGCTAATAAATTAATAAATAATGAGAGCAATAGTAATAGCCCACAAGTCAATGTACACTGAAAAGGTTTTTTTCCTCTGTGGCCTGCAGAGACTCACCTCAGGGTCTGCCCCGCTCAGATATATTCAATGTGGGACATGATTGTGATTAGGTCTGACATTCATTTTGGCTTACAGCTGGTAATTAGCTACATTTCTGTTGATGATAAATAAGCCTATGCATCACGCTTCTGCTATGGATTGCTGGTGGTGGTCTGAGGAAGGATATATAAATCATGACTGTTGTCAGGTTTGACACAGCCTGATTCTGGCCTTACTTGCACTTAACTCCTGTTAGGTTGCTCATGAGCTACATGTGGTTTTTTATCTGCACCATTCTAAGTAGAAGCAGAGAAAGAGCAGCAGAACAGCTGTTAAGAAATCTTCCACTTCTTCCCCAGCATCACAGAAATTTAGCCTTCATTTAGAAAAGTGTCGAGGCATACATTTGCATTTAATATATGCTAATGGCTTTCTGGACCAGGATCTGAAATGCAGGGTCTGTGACTTATGCAGCTCTTTTGGAGCAGATGAGCAGATTGTGTAAAGATCTTTGATAAATAAGTTGAGCTGTTGGAAGTGGAGATGGGAATTAAGCAAATACATCAATGGATTCTATACTGAACAAGATCATTGTGGTATCTAGCAAGGTTATTCACCAATACCACTATTGACCCATGAGATATGTCAGCCTGTTTGTGAATCAAAGTGGTATTAAGACAAGAGGAAAAATAACATTATTTTGAGATTCTCAGCCAGAAGATACTGAAGAAATCCAGAAATGCCAGATGTGTTGAGCTGGTGAGTACTGTCTCCATTTTATGGATCAGGAATTTGAGAAACAACAGAAGTAATTATTCGTTTGTTAACTCTGCAGTGGGGTATGGAAAGATGTGGAATACAATTCCAGAGTCAACACTTGATCTAGATATGTGTAAGGGTGAAAATCATAAGGACCGTATGGCCAGAGGTAAACCTTAGGAAAACTAGAAATGTAATAACACAACTATCAAATTTTGCTGCTTGCATTACCAATAAGCCTGGGATTTACTTTTTTTCCAGTGTGTCCTGAACCACTGTGCTACAAAATTGTCTTCCCAATTAATATAAATGTGTACTTCAGAGCTGAAGGAAGCATAAACAATTTTGGGGATTATATGGACATAAAGCATTTTTGCAGGTCTTGTAACCAGCTGTGCCTCCTGGGCTGGCCTCCCTGCCAACCCCTGTGCCTCCCTTTGTCTCTGAGGGTATAAATGCCAAGGCTGACAGCTTTCAGGCTGGATTATGCCATCTCCTCAAGGCAGGCCCAGCCTCCCTCCAGCACTTTCAAGCAGGTGCAGTTGCCAGAAATTGTAACAGTTTTATCACTTTTTGCTTTCGTGGAATTAAATTGAGGTCCTTGCTCAGGCACATGTTAATCACGCAGGGAAGACTGGCCTCAGCAGTGACTGGAAGCATTGGCGTGTAGGAGAGAGAGACAGATGTGCAGAAGTAGGAGAATTACCATGTTTGCCTCATGCTAGTTCATCTGAATCTTAAAAATATTTTTTTTTCTGATGGTGTAATGTATTTTAAATTAAGGCTTCCTTCGGACCTCTCTGACATCTGTGAATGAGGAGAGATTTATTGGTGAGTTTGAAGATTTGCTGCGGTGTACATCTGGGCCTGGAGCAGAAACATCTGCTGCTGTATTTTTTTAATAGCCAGAGGCTGCTTTTTTTAAGCAGTCGGTGCATCCTCAGATTTGTTCTGTGCTTGTCCATAACCACCCATAGCAAAAATGGCAGTACGAATTCTTACAGGAAAAGGAATCAAGCTCATTTCTAATAACAATTAAAAATTAAGGAAAGCAAACTTACATGTGTTATTGACAGATTTCTGGCTTTTTCTCTGCTCTGAGAAATCGTCCTGTTTTGTAACTGCAGTGCTCTGTTTCATAGCTCTCCCCCTGACCCGCCATGCTCCTGCTCTTGACAAGCTGGATGTCTGGACGAGCTCAGGTGGGTCAAATTCACCTGTAAAACAAGGTGCGAGCTCTTTCCCAGGCCGGGAGCTGATGAGCTCCTTCAACACTTTCCTTCTCACCAAGGCTTTCCATTGCTTGCTCATTTCACAGCTCCATAGTTGGATAGGACTTGAAGACTGGTAGTTGATTTTATTTCAGCAGAAGAAAAATCCTCTCTGCTCAATAAAAGAATGCCAAAAAGAGCCCGTGTGGGTTACAAAGATGCTCTGGAATCTGAGCTTTAAGAAACAATGGCTTGGCTGGAGTGTGGAGCTGTGAACTTGAGTTAGAAATTCCTCTTCCAGTGTAGAGTATATTTGTCTAATACCGGATTGACTTGTATCAGGTCAAATCTTAACAGATTTTTTGCTTTCTGTGTGACTCTACTAACTTATAAGGATGGAAAGTTGCATGAATTTCATGTCAGGAACAGAACGAGCGTTCACATTTGCATCCTTGTTGAACTGATTGTGCATTTTTAGTTCAACCGCTAGCTGTGGAGTAACTGTGCTTGATTTTGTATCTATCTACTTATGCACCTATAGCTACCTTTTGTGTATGTAACATTAGTGCACCCAAAGAATTGAACCGTTTCTCCCAAAATCCAGGTAATCCTACAAATCTTACATGTGGGACTGTCTGATGAATACGTCTGACACATTCCCCAAAGTAGCTTTGAGTGAGATCAAGCTGAACTACCTCTGATTTATTCAAGTCTGCTGAGCAAGTATGGTGTTTTGAACTTCAAAACAGTATTTTTACACAGTCCTCAAGTGCTGATTTTGGTCTTTCCAATGGCCTTTGTGGAGCCATTGAAGTAAAAATAAAATCTGTATCCAGGAGCTGAGAGTACCTCTGTCTGTGTGCATTTGGGAACCATCTCAACAATATACATGGCAAGAATAAGAAAAACACAGTTTCCTTTTTTTTCCCAATTGCAATTCAGTGAGAATGAATATGAAAAGAAAACCTTTTCCCATCTCTTTTAACATTATGAAACTAGATTTCGCTCTTATCTATACCAACTCTAGATGGCCAGAATAAACTGGATTTTAAGCTGCTGATCACACATTCACAAAGAGGATTGTGTGTTTCTTAGGAAAAAAAAATCAATGCTTACATGCTTTGTTGTCCTTTACAAGTGAAATTCAATCATTTGGTTCATCTGAGAAGTTCCTTTGTGCCATGCTTGTACCTTAGGTCATTGAAATTTAGGCGTGACTGTGTCTTGTGTCTTCTCTGCAGTAATTTGCTAGGATGTCAGTCAATCCCTTTGTTTAAACTGCAGTAGTATTCCTTCTGAAAACAAAGGATTAGAAAAAGATTTTCAAAACTATCAGAGATCTCTTTGCTAGTGGAAAAAAACTCAAAAATATATTTATTTTCTATCTGCAATGTACACATTCGCATTCTGATAGAGCTCAGATACGTGTAATTTTACCATGTGTAAGCTGATTTCATTTACTTGGCAAGTTAAATGTACAGCTGTCCTGCCTTTATAGGATTCAAATTATAAAAAGAGCCTTTCTCTCTCTTCCGCATGTTGTTATTTTTGATGGATCCTTTGACTTGCAATAGCTTTTTAATCCTATTCACAAAAAAAAATATACAATATGACTTACAAAGAGGAATTTCTGTTTTATCTAATGGAGGTTACCTAGAATTATTTTCCATAAAAGCCTCACTTATTAAAAATAATAATAATAATAATCTGTGAGTATCGTGCATTCCTTGGGAGATATGGTTTATCAGTGTTGTAGTGCAGTCAATTTAAAATTGCTTTTGTACCTGCAAATGCTTTCTTCAGTGCTCTACCTGTTAAAAGTGCAAGCAAGGAGCCTACAATTAAATTACGTAGTCATTTGTTTTCTATTAATTAGGTTTTGTCCAATTCTCCCCTCTAATTTTGCTAACACCTGTGTGTATTTTCTGGTCTCAGACGCTTAATCCAGACGATCTGTCCTTGGAAATGTTGCTTTTTCATCAAGTTACGATAGTTGGATAATTAAAAATAAAAGCACGTCATCACCACACACACCTTTCTTTGGTTGCTCCCCCCTCCACTGCGGTCAGCCAGCAGGGGATCTCTGCTCTGTGCTTCTGAGTGCTGCCTGGTCGATTCCTGTGAGCGTAACGCACCATCAGATCATCCCATGTGGGCAAGCAGTGTTCCAACAGATAAATCTGCACAGTCCCAGCCGCAGCCCGGCATGTCTTCCAATAAATCTGCCTCAGGATTCCACCCGTGAGCTGAGCTGAAACCTGGTGTGCCCCGAGTGCAATGTGTGGAGAATAACCCAATTCTGATTTTTTAAGTGCGTGTGCCAGAGTAACCTTCCCTATGAAATATAGAGCAAATTACATGTTTATGCAATAAATCCTGAGAATTGCAACAAAAAATTATAGTCCGGATCCCGTAGGATCCCCATGGTGCCCAGGATTCCTGTCCTGGTTTGAGGAGTTGCAAATATCTCCCGTCCTGGTAAGGTACACTTGTTCAGAAACAACGTAGCTGTTTTTCCATGGACTTAGAAGAAAATTCAGCCTCTGTCTTGCCCTTATTATGAACTGTTCAAACGTATCTAGGGAGGATTTTAGCTGAGGTTTTAAATCCATTCTGCTTTCTCTTGAAGATGATCAGAGTTAGCATTAAGACTGCTGAACATGTTTTCACAACATACATCGTGCACTTTCTATAGATCAGTGCTCGCATTCTTCGTTCTCTTTGTTTGTATGTGGTTGTTGTATTTTTTTAATGAAACTATTTAAATGAAATTATTATAGAAAGAACCTACAATTCACGTTAAAAAAATGGCATGTTGCTTGTCCCACCCATCTAACATAAATTCTCCTTAGTCTTGACTAAGCTGGAAGTCTTGACTGGCTGGAGGAAGCCAGTGCAGTCAGAAGCAGTAAATACTCAGTTTAGAGCAGATGGGAATAAACGCTTTCAGACTATTTGTTCAGTGTGTTAAGACATCGTTTATTATTATTGTATAATGCATCCATATTTAAGCTTCCTTAGATGAAGAATGGTTAAAATATTGTCCAGTAGGAAAAGGACTCTGAGAAAAAATTGGGCTTGCAAGGCTGGACAGTATGTCCTAGGCACAGAATCTGAGCCCAATGGAGCTCACGGGGGTACAGTAAGTGGGGAAGAGGAAACTAAAAGAAAACAATTTTGCTTGAGCAATTGGAGCTTATATAAGAAAAGAAAGCAGAAAAGATTAGTTTCATAAGGTTGCTTGAAGCACCATAAAGCAAATAAAAACTTCTGGATTACAGCACACAGAGAGATCTAAGGACGCTGAAAGGCTGAAAATGCAGCAGTGTTTGTAAAGCAGTATTTATAATTAATGTGAAAATGGTTATCATCCCTTTTACCTGCCCTCATCGCACCAGTAAGATAAAAACAAATTGTTCATTTCTTAAACTCTTTATTGACAGAATAGACATTTCTTGAAGCTGTTTAAAGCTCCAATCTAAAAGTATATCATCATGGGACTTGAACGTCAATTGGCAAAAGCTGTTCATATGATTAAATCATAAGTCTAAAAATCCCATATGAATAGAATGCCTTGTGGAGGAAGCCAGCAAGAACGAAAATATATATTTTGTATTAAAGATAATGTATAAGAAGCCATGGATCTCTCTGGTTAGTTGAGCACAGAAGCTAAATCACCACTGATTATTTTTGTATTGAGTGTAAGCTGCACCTGCGAGACCTCTCCTTGACAGCAAGCTTATTGTTTTCAGCGCTCTGGTAAATCACATTAGAAAACTCTCCTGCCCATTGGAGAAATTTTCAAATAATCTATTAGCTGTCTGTGCTCCCTGCAATCCCAGCTGCATGGGAAAGAATGCAGAATCCTGAGATCAAGGTCCTGCTCAAGGCCATGTGTGAAATCTGGCACCTGGATCAACCTTTCCTCTCACTGGAACTGATGCTGTGGCAGTGAGACAGTCCTTCCTCTGCTCTTTCCTGACTGTTTCTCCATTGCCCTCTAGATCAGAAACCAAGTATATGCGGATTGGGCATCCTAACATGCACTGCATCACAATATGCAGAGTCCTTGCTTCACATCGAAGATGAGAATTTTGCTACAATTGCATGTTACTAATACTCCAAGTAGACCACATTACTGGCCAGGTGCAAAATGACAATGTGTATCGGTACGCAATGACTCGTGCAATTATTAGTCCTGTACATCTGTCTACAGTACCTGTTCTTTTGTCGACTCAGAAACTAAAGTTCTGAAGAAGTCCAGATTATTTATTTGAATATTGTCTTATATAAAACATATTAATTCAGAGCTTTGTCATTTTTCTGTCCACAGCTTTTAGGCTGATGTTACTTTAGATGATTTTGTCCTCAAGACCTAAGCCAAAGGTCACCAACACCCAAAGTCCTTCCTTTGACCTCTGCATCTTGAATCCTCTGTACATTTGCAAATCAATCAATTCCTCGGACATTGTTCACTCATTACTAAATTCACTAAAGTAAAAGATTCATGCTTGTTTTCTCCTGGCAGCCGTAGTTCTACCGGTTCTGTTTTTTATCTTTTCTTTTCACAGAGGGGTGCCAAAGAAACGGTTCCATTTGTCTGTATAAGAAGAGAGTTGTAGTCATTATTAGCCTGCTTAGCAAACCCTCTCTCTGTGGTCCCGGGGAGCAGCTAGGAAGCCTGGATTGTTTGAAACCCTGAGTCCATGCTGGGCTTTTTCTGGTTTGCTCAGGCCATGGAGAAACAGTAAAGACTTTCTGCCAAAACAACTCTGATTTACTGTCTGGCCTATTTCCTTGTTAGAAACTTAGACTGTTGGTTTGTGCATTTGCTTTTCTTTTCTCTTAAATCTCTTTGCTTCCACCTCCAGTTTAATTGCAGGTTTAGGTGGACATTGAGGGAGTAGATTACTTCTGGAGTCAGACACATTCTGACTGGAATGAGGAATGCAACCTTAGCCTCTCTGTGTTGGTGGAAACAATAGTTATCAGTATAATAATTATTTATAACACTTCTGTGCCTCCACAAGGACAGCTAATGTGCCATTATACCCCATTTTTGTAGTTAAGAGATAAAAACACTGTCTACAAATGGTTATTTATAGCTCTCAAGGACAAGCTATGTCTCTGATCTTATAAATGCTGCTTTGCATAGTCATTGATTCCTTGAATTGACATTATTGTAATTTATAGAGTGACTATCTAATCCCTTTTTACCATAATATTCTTGTTTTGCATATGCTTTTCTTATAGTCTCCAAGCCAGCTTGTATCCTTATCCCACTTCCTGTGCTAGCCACGCCAAATCATCAGACAGCTGGAGCCATTCACATTGTAATTCTTTTTAGGAGACAAAAAATAACACTGGTTCAGCGTCACCATTCCATGGCTTCAATGCAGGGCTCCCTTCAGCTGGGAGCCACGCGGCAGCGGTGGGAGCTGGCCCAGGAGCCCCCGGGGTGTACTGAGCAGGTTGAGCCTTGGCTGGCTCCTCTTTGCAGAAGCACAAAGAGTGAGAAAATTGCCGGTCTGCTGCTATGCCCCAGTGCTGGAACAAAGGCTGAACAAAGAGCTTATGATCTTGAGAAAGATTTCTTTGGCTAATTTGGGATGCACAGTGGGGTCAGGATTTGGGTTCTCGTTGCTTATTTTTGAAACAACTGCAGAGAAAAGCAAAATGTGCTGCACTGGGTTATTCTTAACTAGATGGCTTTGCTGTCAGACTAATGAGCCTGTCATAGGAGGTTTCATTCCAAATGGTGAAAATCATTTGGATATAACAATATTAGAAGGTGTAAGAAAAAGTTTGTATCCTATTTTTAATGTAAATGGGGAAAAACTACCCAACAACATACATTATCTGCTGCCTTAAGGCTATTGCATGACCACAAGGCTTTGGGGCAGAGAAACGGGCTTCGACACCATTAGAAGAGAGTTGTTCGTGAGATCTGAAAACTTGGTGCTTGTGAGAGTGGTTACCTGAATGCTTTGCAGGTCACGCTTTCTGCAGTGCTTTTCAGGTAATATATGTTGCGTACAGTGTGTTCCTGAGGCAAGACACATACTAGAATGGGAATGGCCTGGATGACAGTACTACTGCTTCCAGACCTTGCTATGTTTGGCTCATTTTTTGAATGTATTGTACAGTGAAAGAACACAGATTTGTTGGTGATCAATAGCCAAAGAACTTAGCTGAAGAACATTGAACATGTTCTGATCACTGGGACCTCTGGGTAGAGGTTGAGTTTCCAGCAGTCCTCAGTGGAACCAAAGCACTTGCTCAGGCAGTGTCAGCAGAGCCATCAGTTGGTAGAGAGGTAAATCTTCATCCAAACATCAGAGGAAGCCATGAGGCAGCCTTAAAGGCAAAAAGAAAGCGAAGGGGTGGGTGAGGTTTCATCCCTGCAAGCTCCAGGGCTCATTTGCAATCAACTCCTCTGCTTAATGGACTTTGGCACCCCTCATCCTCTCAAGGCTCTGGAATCTCTGGTTTCTGCCACTCTGCTTGGTGTAAATTTATATTTTGAAAGTGAACAGTAATCTGAATTTTGGTCCTTGAAGACAGTGATGAATGCTTACCTGGTGATGATAAGCCTTTCTGCTCCTGAACTTACGGTTTGCATGTGAGTCTTGTTTTTGTAACCTTTCCTCAGCAACTTTGAGGGCTAAAAACTGGGCAGGAAGGAACTGAATTTCTCAAGTAATTGCATCAGTCTGGGTACCAAAGCTTCAACAGTCCTCTAAACAGTGTGGAAATTTGGATAAAACATACACAATAGAGATAATGTGTGTGCCATTTCTCTGTGAAGGAAAACTCACCACTGTGTTCTAAGAAAGGGATGGTGCTGGCAGAAATGAATACAGTATAGTAAATAAAGACATCCTGCTTGGAGTCAGTCTAGCTTCAGCATATGCAGATGTACTTCCGAACACCAAAGGATGTTTATTTTAGATGAGAACACAATTAAAATGAAGGAAAATTGAAGTCTCTAAGCAAATGTGAAGTTTCAACTGCAGTTAATCAGTCCTGGCAGCAGATACTGCCCTCTTTCTCTGCACACAGGAAGAATTCCTACAAAGATAACCGCCCGCACCGCCAAGCATGGTGATAGCAAACAGCACTGGCAGCCTAATGAGCGAGCCTTCATTTTATATGATAAAGCTGTTCCTGCGTTTCAGACTTCATTCATTTTTATGATGTCAGCTCGAAAACCAGGTTGCAAAACTCTGCTCTGAAATGTTAAAGCTTTTTGCAGGCAACAGTCTTGGAAAAGAGGGGAGGGCTGGGGGTGCCCAGCACAGCGGGCACGGCCATGGGGAGAGCTGGGGTGGCAGTGCTGTCTGCCTGCCTTGGGAGTGGGGCTGTGCTGAGCTCTACGCTGGGCTGCGCGTAGGAGCACAGTGTGCAGCTCTCTGCTCCTCGTGCCTTTTGCCATGTTGTATCAAAACAGGGGGTTGGAAGGGAGTTTTTCTGATAGAAAGGAAAAGTGTTTTAATGTTGGAGAATACATTTAATACATGGCCCTTTCATTAAGCAGGCAGAGATTTCACTGTGTTTTATTGATGCACAGGACCAGGCTTTTGTTAAAAGAAAAAGGCATTGTGTGCAGCTCATGTTTGAGAAGTTTGGCTTTATGAAACTTTAATTGCTTCTTGAATAAAAAGCTTTAAACAGGAGATAGGACCTCAAGTAAACAGGCCTGTGTGAGGCTGAGCTGTTAGTGGTCAGTCAGGTGAGTACAGGGAATTGTTTCTGTTGGGGGCTGCTCTGACCTATGGGATCATATGTAACCCATGATCTGCAAGTTCCTATGCCCAGAAAGCTGTTCCTGTGCTGCCTCTGTGCAGTGTAGTCTGTTCCCTATTGCAGTCCCTTCCTATATGGGCACTCACCGTGCCAAGAGAGTTCCTTGGTTTCAGATCTCTGGTTGTTGGCCCTTCTTATTGATGATCTATCTATATTTATTTATATATAACTTTTACTTTCATCCGTCTTCAGCCTCCAGACTCTTACCCTAGTAAGTAAGGTTTAGCTGGGTGTAAATCCTTTGATCCGTATGGGAGCAGAGATCTTCAGCTACGAGGATTCTGGGAGTTCAGCTACAAGGTGGTTTCTGCACTTTATTCAGGCTTCTTGGCAGCAGTTGGAAAATATGTTTTCTTGCAAGTTGATAGAATTTTCTGAAGCTACTGTTGGGGCTTTGGGAGATGCTGAAGATGGTGCCTGCAGGTCTGCTCAGGCTTGGGTAATGTCAACATGCATTGGGATTCCATAAAGAAGATCTGAGGAAGTCATAGCTGTTCTCCTCTGAGGTTAAAAACAACCCCTCACTGGTTTAAAAATACAGGATTTTAGCCTGCATAGAAATGTGGTGTAAATCTCCCACCTGGGAAGGGATAGAGCACAGACTGGAGATGGGGTGATCCCACAGACGCCATGCCTTGTGCCCTATTCTGTCCTGGCTGCTCCTGCAGGCTTGAGGACAGCAGGCAGTGGTACAGCTGATCCCACTCTGCAGTGGCCTGGAATTGCATCTCAGCCAGCTGTGCAATGCATCTTGTTGGTGTGAGGCTGAATTGCTTGAGAGACGCTTTATGTGAATAAGCAGATTACCTGCTCCCTTAATGAAGAATTTCTTTGGTGTCAGATCTATCAGCAAAACATGTCACTGACCAGAGCACTTATCCCTGCATGCTGTTTCTATAGAGATGTTGCCTGTAGCAACACTGATGCCAGCAGCTACCAAGGAGTGAACTCCTTGGGTCCACCACAGATATTCATAGATTTCAGCAGGTTTGTGTTCAACCAGGAGACAGGTCGTAATTCCACAGAAATCCATGTTTAGTGCCAGGTGGGAATTCTGGGGATTTGTCTCTGACCCCAGTAGCTGTATGGAGGCGTATCAGGACTTGGTGTCAGAGCAAATATCTTAACCAGATAAGCCAGTGTGTTGTTAGAGCAGTAAGTCTTCATTTCAGGATTCTTAGCTTGCACTGCATCTGTGACTCCATTGCCAAGGATCGCCCTCTGTTTCCTTCTACTGTTTTGGGTGTTGACCCCCCCTCCTTCCCCTCCCCATTTTAAGACATTTCCACTACTTTACAGAATATTCTGAGCTTGAAGCCATTACCTTTTCTTTGGAATAGGACTTCTGACTTCATAAGAACAAATCTGACAAAAGGAATGTATCCTTCCCAAAGAGAAACCAGGGAGAATTGCACATTTCTGCTGCAGTAAAACAAAACTTTGAAAGCAAAGATCTTCCTTTGTAGGGATTCCATTTATTATTAGGGTAATAACTGCATATACAGTTGTGTCATTCATCAGACAGTTTGGTCCTTTCTACAAGCAGGTATCTGGTACTCATTACTCAGACAAACAGACATTGTATTAAAGCTTGGGGGAGTGCCTGTCCTTCTCTGGAGAGTAATGCAAAATGTGAGAAAGTTCTAAACAGTGATGTGGGAAACAGGTGCTACTGGCATAGAGGATAACGGAGGGGCCAGGGGAGAGGCTGTGAGAAAAGCACGTGCTCTGCATTGCGTGGTTGTGTGAGTTCGGAATAAAAACACTGCAGAGCCTTTATATGGATTGATGTTGCCATTTGCTGTAATTTCTAGCACTTCCCTCATCAAATTAATAGCTGGAGCTTTTCCTAACATTCTCCTCCAGGAAAAACAAACAGACAACCACCCTTATCTCTGCATCTGCATGAGGCTGTCTGGGAGAAAAAGTGCCTTGTGTTCAGAGTGCAAGGAAGGCAACCAGAGGGAGGAGATGCAGCCTGGAGGTAAATGTTACAAGCTCTGAGTGACCTGAGTTTGACTGTCTGAATCACTGCTGTGATACCAAGCACCTAAGGGCACAGCATACTTCTCTGTGGCTGCCTGGTTCAGTGCTTCGTTCAGTTTGAGCAAGGAGGGTGCAGGGTGGGAGGGAGCTGGAGGAGCAGCTCCACGGCACCATGCCTTGTAGACCGGTTGCAAAGGGGTGATGCTTAAATCACTGTTTATAAACCAAGAAGTTCAGAGACTGCAGTTCTGCAGCTGTGAAGAACGTGCTGCAGTAATCCAGGTGTGGGTTTATGGAAACACAGCCAGTGCACTGCTCCAAAGGCTGGGCTCCTTCCTTCAGGGTGTCACGTGCTACATAGGATTTTGTGAGAACAGCACTTGAGGGAGACTTGGCAATGTGTGTGTGCCTGCTGAGCGCCGACTGAGTCAGGGTCAAGAGTAAAATTTGTCAGTGTATAGCGGGGGCACAAGAGGATGTAGTGGCTGCTAAAGCAGCTGGCTGCCATTATAAATGAGCCTTCATAAAAAGCTATAAAACCAATTACCCATTCCCCAAACACAGAGCACAAGGAGAAGATCAACTATTCCTCCAGACTGTGCTCTTGCTACAGCAAAATAAAAGCTAGTGGCAGCCTGGAGAGGCAGCCTGCTGTTAGCAAGTGGGGCTGGATGTCCAACCAGGGCTTACACTTGCAGCTGCATTGGTGGAAAGGTGATCCGAGTCCGAAGGGATACAACTGGTGTGTTCTTGAGTCCTGTTCAGGGGCTGGATCCTGCATGGGGGAATAGCAGCAAGTCTATGCTGCTGCTTTCCTCTGCCTGGGAGCTAGCCCAGGTTCTGCTAAGGCTGATGTATTGTAACTGAAAGATTGAGAATAATTTGTTTCAGGCAAGGTTGCCTCATCTCTTTTCTAATTCTTCTGCCTCCTCAGCTGCTTGTCCTCCCCTTTGCAGGCAGTCTCATCTGTGGCTGAGAGCTGCAAAGAGGAGATGGAGATGGTGTGTAGCAGTAATGCTGCTGGTACGGTGATTCCCTGCGTGGTTTAAATCTCCCCTTTCAGCTCCGAGTCCTGGCTCCGCCGTGCTGGGCTGGGACTGCTGGCTGTGCAGCTCTGGGACTCCAGCACGTGTCCAGCTTGTGTGCTCGCAGGGAAGCCACAGTGGTACATCAGAACCACCACTGATGCTGGCTGGCCTAGATCCATTGCAATGTGTTTATGCCCAGCAGGGAACACTTTGACTCATAAAGTGTTTATTCCAGGAGGATATTGCACTTCTTTATGTCTCTCTGATACAGCTGGGACATCATGTAAGGCTTCAGAAGAATAAGGGGTTGATCCCTACAACCAAAGGCTCGCAGCCCCCAGGGCTCTGTAGAAATCTAGGAGTGCAATTATGAACACAATCTGATATTTAGTAATCAGCTTTTACTTGGAAACTGAAATTTGCTTCATGCAAATGACTAAAAAAATAAAAGGGGTAATTTTTATTAGATGATTTTTTTTCATTGGATGAGATTTTCTATTCTCCAAAAAGAGGAAAACATTAAAGCACGAAGCAAGGGGTAAAAGCTAAATTCAGAGCAGGCAAGTGATGAGTGCTGTATGTGTCTTTACACATTATTTCTTTTTTTGGTATCCAGAGCTCTTTGCACGTTGGTGTCCCACATTTTTTCTCCTTATATAAGGAGACACCAACCAGATTGCAAAACGAAACTCTAACATGCTTCTACACACAGGAAGCATCCTGCACAGTGTCTGATGGCTGCTACGTCCAGGGGAGCTCACTGGGAGTGCACCCTCTGTGCCATCTCTTTCCATTTATGCATCGCTTTTGTCTTCCAGCCCTGCACCCTCCCCTCCCCCCCCCGAAAACAAAAAGCTCTGCAGCACCCCAGTGCTATTTGCATTGAGATCTGCTGCTTGACAGGTTGCTCTGGGCTTTATTGAGGAATTTACTTTGCTGAGATGCAGGGGAATCTTTTCTGAAGCCTTGTGGAATCAAAACAAGGCACAAACACCACGGTGTGTTGTAAGGCCGTTAGGTGATACCACACTAATGTAGGACCTTCTTTTCTGAAGAGTGTTTTGCTCTGAATTTTTCCATCTGGTTGTAGGTAACTGGTGCTGCTTGACCTCCAATTTTCTTGCTTCACTCATGATTTTATGTCTCTATTTCCCCATGCACACAGATCCCAGAAATGTGCAGTTAGGCTTCAGTGTCAACCTGCAGGAAGTTCGTTGTGCTGCTGCATGAGAATACACGAGCCCTAATTCCAGCATCTGCCACGCTCCCTAGCCACAAAACAAAAATAAGCTAATATGATGTACTTAGATGCAGTTTCTCTGGTGCAAATTGTACGCACGCTCTCCGAGTTTTGCGCCTGCCTGGTTGCAAGGGATGATCTGAGGCTGTGCAGCTGGAATCTCACTTGGGCTGGTTGAATTCCTGCCGTCTCTGCATGGCTGCTGGTTCTTATCTTGTGGCCGCACAGCTCTGGCTTCTGCAACAGCATCTTTGCTCCCATGTACAAAATGCAGAGTGGCCTGAGGCTGCTAAAGCGTGTAGACAGAGATAAATCAACTGGTGGTTGGCAACAGTGTGATGCTGAATATGGTATAACCTGAGAATCAAAGACTTCGAGCTGTCCCTGGATGTGCTATCTGCAATGTTTTCCATGTAAAATGCCATGTTATTAGTGCAATACCCTGAAATATATTCATTACACATAACCTGTCAAGGACCATTCTGAAATGTGTTCACAGGGTGACTCACAGCTGCTTTTTGGGGCAGCGTTTTCTATTATAAATACAGTAGCCAATCCTGCAAATTGCTACCTCATTATTTCCTATTTATGGAAGAGCGCAGCCTCTAATGAAACAGCCACTATTAATTGTACTATTGGTCATGTGAGTATTTAAAAAATGGTGGCTGCTTTTAAAATCAAAACTTCTTTAAATTATAAGATGAGACAATAATCTTGCTTAAGATTGGAGACTTGGGTTCATAATATGTTTTATTATGGAGTCCAGCAACACAGCATTTCATGCAGACCGAATGAAATTGTGCATACAAGCAGCCGTAACACAGCAACACCTGAATTTTGAGGGTCTGAACGGATCATCACTTGTTTTCTTGTGTCATGTTTTGAGTATAAGATGCAGGTATGAGATACATCTGTAGGAATATATGGGAATGTTTCTGAGGCTTGAGCTGTGAACAGCTGGCTTTGTACACAGTCAGTCCTTGGCAGGTTAATAGCACTGAGATACATCCTCAGTCAGGGACATTCTGTGTTTCATCTTGAGGATGAAGTATATCAGGTGAAGTGAAGATCACCTGAGATGGCTGTCTTGGTAATCACTGCTAACTCCCAGATCAAGTATTGAAATATTGTAACATACTTAAAGCTAATCAAATGCTTCCTTGTTTTGCTGAAAAAAACCATCTCTGAACACAAAGGCAAAAAGTATTTGGTTTTATTTCCACCAGCTCTCTCTAATATACAGTGGCATAGTGTTATTGCTAAAGCACTAATATTACTTTTTTAATGTTCAGTTATTTCTAAAAATCTGACTAATTATTTCAGAGCCCTGCCAAAGATCGCTGCATTTATGATCTTGCCCCTAACTTATCACCCAAGTCACTGTAATGTTTTCTGCCACATTGGTTCCTACATTAAAAAACCTGAGCCTGTCTCCCGTTAAAGCCTGGATATACTGCTTCATTTCCTAGCAGAGCAAAGTGACCTAAAACTTGATGAAATGTCACTCATCCTTGAAAACTGAAAATGGCTTACACCTGTTTTGGTTTTAGATGGAGATATCACTGCATGCCTGCCCCGTGACTCCTCCCGTATGAATCCAAATTCTTACAAGAAATTCAGGATAGGTTTTAGGGACCTGTTATAAAGGCAGAAAAAATGAAAGGAGGGCCATGCAAATTGTTGGAGATTGTTTGGCTTCTTGTTCCATGAAGAAGACAAAACTCTTTTGGGGTTGAGGATTGCTATATGTTTGGAGGTGATTATTTGTCTTGCCAAGATCAGTTAGAACAAGGCTTGGATTAAAACTGGGAATGATGTGTTTGTTATACAAAAAGTGGGACTTGCCTATATCATTAACAGATAACTGAATAT
Organism: Pavo muticus; assembly: GCA_016647715.1. Lineage (NCBI taxonomy): Eukaryota > Metazoa > Chordata > Aves > Galliformes > Phasianidae > Pavo > Pavo muticus. Next base: position 594,757 of record JACDJE010000168.1, on the reverse strand, counting down.
TCTGGGGTATCTGAAAAGCTTGAACCTAGCTGGTGGGCTTTGGATGCCCGTTCAGCGCGGTCTCGGAGCTGGGCTCACTGCGCCCAAGGCTTCAGACATCGTGGTCTGGGCTGTCCTCAAAGCAAGGCACGCTGCAGCTACCGAGCCCCAGATTACACTAACTCTGCTGGTGTCACGGTTCCATTCTTAGTGGCAGCAAATGCATTGTGTCTCAGCATCAGCACAGTCAGAGGTTTGGTGTTAGCCATGACACGGCACTGACAGTTCCATTATTCAGTGAGCAATTAGTAACCTCTCCCCCGGAATTACACACCCAACAAAGTGTATGGCTAAAAGTAACAGGAGCCACCAGGTGCTGGTGCATGGAGTTTGACTGTCTCCTCCTATGGAACTGTAGAGGACTGAGGACGGTTTGGTTCGTGGCTGTGTCCCCAAGACAAGGTGATTTTATGCAGATGGGTTTGCTTATTTTGTATGAGGCTCCTGTCTGTGTGAGATGAGTTAATGCAACAGGTGGCTGGAAGGTTCAGGAGGAAAAGCAGAAGGACGTTTTTAGAAGCATGAGTCACTGGTGCATATACACACTTTCCTTCCAGAAATGAATTTCTGGGAAGCTTTCTCAAGCATTCTGGCAGAAATTATATCTGATGACTTTAGATACAAACCTGCTTTGTTTTCAACCTCAGGTTTGGAGCTGGTCTGGTTTTGTTTTTGGGAATATACCCAAGATTTAAGAGGTAGCTTTATGTAGCATTTATTTGCTTGCTACGTGACATTTGTTCTCAACGGATACAAGTTGAGAAAGGGAATTAGCTCTCTACTAGGAAAGAAGCAGCCTATTTTTCGAACAAATATTCTCTATATCTTCTTTAAAGAAGTTTGCAGCTCTTTGCCAATCAGTAAAAGATAGAGAGCAGCTGATTGCTCTCGTATTTAGCATTACTTTTGGACTGTAACTTTAATGTCAGTAGCTACTCCAACTTACATCAGATGGATATGTGCCCTATAATAAATTTCAGTTTTAATGCTAATGGCAGACAGTATAAAACCTGTAAAGGATTACATCTAAACAGCATTAAGCAGAACTATGAATAATAGAAAAGGGCAGCTAAAAAGAAAGTTAACTCATTCTTTCCCTCTTTAGTCATATTTCAATATTTCTAAAGGAAGAGATCTCTTAAATCTACTTACAGAACATTAAATATCAGTTGGAAGGAGGTAATTTGTGTAACAGTTATTGCTGCTCAGAATTTCAGATGCACACATCTGGTTTATGCCATTAGCACTTCAGCCCTTGCCTCATAGCTGTTGCAGAAGCTTTTAAACTAGCAAAAGGAGCAGTGGGCTCTACAAAAGATTTACTCATAGTGAGCAGGAAGCATTTTTAATTTCCACTCTTTTTTTCCGTATATATTAAAAGATATCTTACTACTATGCCTTATATTTTCTACATTAAATCCTGTGATTTATTGGAGATCCATTAGATGAATTTTCTGAGTGAGAAAGGCAGAGGAGCAGAAGAGGGGAAGGTTCTGAGGACATTCACCACAATGGCCTCTTATTTTTATTTTTAATTACAACATTTAAAGTTTCCTACTCTCTAGGTTCAGGGTTTGTGACTTGGAGTTATGAAAATGATATCTTATAATCAGATTATCATGTAGCAAGAACAAAACTGTTAGTATTGCTTACATACCTAACATGTAACTATTACTCTGTTTGTCTTTCCTTAAGGCACATTTCTAGGATAATCTGCTTTCCTCCTTTGTAAAGGGGACAGCTTTGTTGAAACTCTGACTAATGCAAGTGTGGGTATTTAGAATGCGACCTTCCTCTTTGTATGTTTCTCATGCTTCAAAGAGGCTTTCAAAAAACAAAACAAAATGAAAACAACAAAGAAACTACAACCAACAACAGTATGTGGTTACTCTGATCTTTCATACCACAGGGAAGGAGCCCCTGTGTATTTCCTGCCAGGCCTCTGTGTATCTCTGGTACACTCCAGAGTCCACGTTGGTACGGATGGTTGTGAAATGATGATGATACTTCATCAGTGTCGTTCAGATTATGCGCTAGAGATGTGATGCTGCAAAGCCCACAGCTGAATCATTAGCCCAGTTTCCACGTACTGCTATTCTGATCTACTTTTTGCACTGTTAGGAGACCTGGGCTGAGTTCCCTCCTGTGCAATAGATGTACTGTGTGACCCTGGATGAGAGGTGGGCCAGGGTTTTTCCAAAGCGATTCTTTATTTTTGCATGTCTAAATGATTGCAGCAAATTCATTTAGTTCTCCTTAGTTATTGTTATTATTATTTTTTAAATGCTAATAACCTGCTGCTCCCAGCGTCCCAGTGACACTGGACTTGTGTGTAACTGATGCACCTGTAAGATGAGATTACAGCTCCTGCTGGGTTCTCAAACACAGGAGCACCACAAAATTCAGCAGCCAAGAAGTGCAAACTGCCATTGTAACTGGTACATCATTCCTGAGACTCACCAAAATCAGCTGTTAGCTGTGCATAGTGTCTTAGGGATAAGGCCTTATTGGACTGAAACAGTTCGTGATGACCTTCTTCAGCTGGATAGAAACAACAGGAATATTACCTGCGTTGTAGAATTTAACAAGTACCAGTGACAGGAGAATGGGTTCAAATCCAAGGAGCTCAGTACTGTACCTCCAGTACACAGCCCTGCAAAATGCAGGTCTGGGCCTCTGGTTGGAAGCTCCATTCTGCAGAACAGAGCACCTCTTTGTAAGCGTGCAGGCCCTGATAAAGGTCCAACAATGATGCATTATTTATCTCTGTAGTGGTGTTCACAAAATGCAAAACTGCTTTCCCTCTGACATTGCTTCTAGATACTGCAGTTTAGTAATGGAGGAGTAGATTTTCAAAGGCACAGAGGGAAGTTAGGCTTCCCACACACTCTGCGATGTGGCAAGAATGTACTTTGTATTCACCTGTCTCTCATCAAATTTTGGCACTTATTGGGGTAAAGCAGTGGTTCAGAAATTGTGCTTAAAGTATCATGAAGAAGGGCTGAATTTTAATTGAATTTTTGCTCTAATCCACAACTGGGGAATAGTGGCATAATTAGCCTAGCTTGACACACAGCAGTTTCGATATATGCGCCTGAATGAGTCACAGGGAATAACATCTACTAGTGTTCCCATCAGAGGAAGATACTACAAAAAAAAAAAAAAAAAAAGAATGAAATGAGGAAAAAAAAAGTCAGCAGACTTGGGGAGAGCCAGGAGAAAGCCAGGAAGATAACAAAGCTTCCATGCCCTGAGACAGTGGTGATTTTCACTGCATTTCAGCAGTGCGGGGGATATTCAATAGGTAGTAAAATGGAACAATCAAATGCTCCTTATATCCATGCCATACACCTTTAACACGTCTGTCTGAGAACCAGCAAACAAATAGTCCATCCTGATTCCCACTGCACCAATGCAGGAGGTTGCTGTGAAGGGTGACTTCACCTATGCAAATTATCAAGCCTGGAGTCTAGAACCATCTGAACTGATTTGTTGGCTGGCACCAGCTGCTGTCCAACAACTTTGCTTCTTGTCTTCAGCTGAAAATGCAGCCCACTGTATCTACAGGTTAAGCCAAAGGGTGCCCTTAGAACAGACCACCATTTGCATAGCTGTAGTTGATCCCGAGTAAAGGCAGAAGGATATTTTTGGAGACTTCAAGTCCATCAGATCTTAGTGTTCTGTTCTATAACATTGTCTTCAACAGTCTTGGTACAAATGCCACTGTTTTTAGCAAGAGTCTGATCAGCACATAGCTGAAGGCAGCATTTTGCATTCATGTCATGGATATATGGCTTGTGGGATTAACCATGAGCTTTATATATGCAGCATATCTTGCCAACACTGAATCAATTTAATGAGATTATTGGCAAAGATTATTATATTTGAATGCACTTTCCTTGTGCCCACTTGTTGTGAGCTTCTTAACCTCTCCATCTCACATAGGCTTCTTTTAGTTGACACAACTGACAGCAGCACAGACTCTAAGCTGATCAGCTCTAAAATCAGGGTTAGAAAGAACTCCCTCTGTTCCCCGTCCTTTATTCTGTATTAAACACAGTTAGCCAGGAAAACTTTGGTCTTTGTGTCTTAGTAATTAGAATTTCACTCAGGATTTTGTCTTCAGTTTTTATACAGAGCAAACTGGTTATTAAAGTATCTATTAAAAGTGCTGCTGATGCACCCCAACGGAAAGCAATAGCAAACTAGGGAATGCCTAGCTGAATTAGTACTTGGAGGTGGGTATTGAGCACATTGTCTGGGTACTGTGGAAGTGATCGATAGAGAAGTATCTCGGTCTGACAGGCTGATTTTTGTATTGTTGATTGCTGCTCTCTCCCCTTGGCTGGTATTGTATTCCTTGAATGTTTCTAGAACAACAGGGGAAAATAAAAAATACATTAACTCCTCCATCATTTCAAATTGATTTAATTGATTTTTGAACGGGACCTCCACTGGAAAGCAAGCTTAACTATTTAAAATGTGAAGTGTTGTGATGAAGGCAAATATATATGGAGAAATGTGGGTGTTTTTTTTTCTCTCTTACAGTGGGGGTGAGTTGTACAAAAAAGGATTTCTGTTTGTATGATCTGGGGAGAAATCTCTTCACTGTAGTTCGGACATTAATTGTCCTGATGGCCTTCTGAACAAGGCTGTCCCTCTCAGCAACACTACAGGAGTCAAGGGGTGCATCTCCTAGGTCAGAATTTCCTGCTCAGGAATCTTTTGTTGCTGATGACACTGAGATAGTGTATCATGCTGAGTTACAGGAACAATTAAGAGGTTGTTTAACTGAAGCCTGTTTTCATCATAGAGTCTCCTTGTATCACAGTGCTTTTATGTCTTTCATCTTCTGTATCCCAGAAGACTTTGATCTTAAGGAAGGGATTTAGTGGTGATAAATATAGCAAAGAATGAAAAATGCTGGAAGACTTTTGAACAGCGAAGTAATGCTTTTAACCAGGATCTCGTGTAATTTGAAGGATTTATCCTGTCTATAGGACTTCAGGCCATAAAGTCTTTTATTTTCCAGTTTATAGCCTCTGTCACTCGCTGTCTTAAGACAAGATGTGATGATCTGTCCCTAAAATGCCTTCTAACTGAAGTCCTGTGCTCTTCTTTATTTCTCTCCTGACATCCAAGAAATATGTCTGAATTTGCCCAAAGTTTGATGTATTGTCAGAAGAAAATTTCTGTTCTCTGGAGTCTCCTTCTGTCATGGAGGCTTTTGTCATTTGGGCTTGTTAGTCATTATTCCTGAGGAGGAAATGCATTGTATTGGTAAACGTAGTTGGGTTCATAGTTCCATAGAAACTGGTGTAATGATCTCTGAAATGTTATAGAAAGTGAAAAGCTTCCTGCAGGGCTGTTAGGTGTGTGACAGCAAAGATGCGGAGAGTGGTGCAGTGTGAAGTGAGTGCTCCTGTAACCACCTGTCCTGTGTGTGCCTGTCCCTTTCTGAGTGGAGAGGAGGGGACAGACCATGCCAGACTCAGCGACATCTCCCTTGTTGTTTTCTTCACCCATTTCCTGCTAGTGCTTTTGTGAGAGATAGGCCATTGCAAGTATTGTATTGCAACACCGACCCATTGTATTGCATCAGATTTTGCCTGGAATTTTGAAGAACACCTTTCCTCTTTCAAAAATCACCCTTCTGTGTCCACAGAAACACTGACTGAAAGAAACACTGCTCTTGCTCAGCTCCAATAGAGACAGGTCTGCAGCCAGGGCTGTGCTCTTGCAGGTTGTTGTGTTCCATTGATGGGTTGGAGGTGTTCAGTCAAGCACTTTAGTACGTTCAGCTAGTAAAGAAACAGCTAATTGCACATTCCCCTGGCAAAGCTCTAATCTGATCAAATGTTGACAATAAAGCAAGACTTTTCAGACTGGTCTGCTGTGGATAAATAGGCCCAATTCACTTACATAAATAGTCAGGTCAAAAAAACCCAACAACAGAGTGAAGATTGTGCTCTGCTGGGCCAGGACAATATGCGTTTTATTGTGCTGGCTGATTGAAGCCAATAATGGAGAACAGTTGAAAGTGTATATACAGAAACAATACCTAGCTGCTGCATTCTTATAATGCAGCACTGGTTAAGCACAAATTCTCATACTGAGAACCTAGAATGGAGAAATAGAATGTGACATTTAAAGAAAACTAAACAAACAAGATACCAACTTGTCCACTTCAAGAAAAATGTGTTTGTATCTTATATCTAAGCATGAAAGCCTTTCACTTGTCATTATTAAAATTAATTATTATTTCCGAGCACCAGCAGTGGAAATCTTGTTTTGATCTTCACCTCTATTTTTCCTGCTGAAGACTAATAAACTTTGGAATTCAGCAGCACAATAGCCCTATATTAAACCTGGAGATGAGGTAAACTCTGCAAGCTGGATTGTTTTTCTTTTTATAGAAAACTAATAAGCTGCATTCCTGCATTGTAGTTGTAAAGGGCTTAACCATTATAAAAAATCTTGTGAAAGAAAGTGCTTTGTGACTCGAAACAGGAATGAGGAATAGTGCACTTTGCAGGGTATCACACTTTCTTCTGAGTTATCAAGAGCATTGATTTTCCAATATACTCCTTTGCGTTGCCTGAGAAAGGTTTTTTGTGTGTTCTTGATACTTCCTGTTGTTGATAACCTTCCAGTACTATCCTGTCTTCCCACCTAGCCCGTTTTCTCCCACTTGGAGTCTTACATTACGCACAGCCAAAGAGGCAAAGTCTCAGGCTCGTGACACTGGGGAGAGGAAAAGAGAAACCACAGGGCACTGTTTCTGTGAACATGCTGCCTTTGCCCTCCACTGGGGCCCTTTTTTTAAAGACTTTTTCATGGCTTCAGTTTCAAGCTCTTTGAAATCAATTCATAAGCATTAAAAGATACATAGGTATCGTGTGTTTCTCTGATGAATTCAACACCCGATCAGCACGGGCTTATTTTCACTCGCATCTTACATCAAACAGTTGTTCGTATCAAAGTATCTGAATGCTCCTCCAGCTCACCCCACTTTGCAAAAATGTGTCCCACAAAAGATATGGGACCGTGAGAAATGCAGCTGTGAGTCTCTCTGTGTTTGAGGAAGACACCGGCAAGTGCGATGCTGAAAATGATTGTAAGTGCTACAGAGGAAATACAAGGAAAAAACCCAAAGCTGAGCAGAAGACGCTGAAGGCTCAGCTGCTGAATTTCAAAGTAGCAGCGGGCCAGGCTTTAACCCTGCTGTTAATCCCTTATGGTAGCTCAGCACTGGGCTCAAAATCAGAGACGATTTTAAAATGTCTTTGTGTTCAAAGGCTGAAATTTTCCATTTCAAAAAGCAAATAAAATATAAAATGATCATTTCTTACTGAAATTCTGTTTTCTGTTTTTTGACTTGAATATTAAAAGTAGACTTTGGAATTGGGAGGTATTAACTTGCGTTTATGAAGCAATAAAACACCACTTCTAATCATGCTGCATAATAACAAAGGAAACATGATAGCGCAAACAGATGACTGCTCTTCTGAAGGGTATATTTTCTTGTGTACGTGTTCCCCTTTTGTAAACAAACACAATCAAAAGATACAGGATCTTTAAAAGGAATAGTGCAAATGCTTCATACAAGTGCTGCATCCTGAGTAGCTTTTTTAGTGCTAAAACAATGCAGTCAAATACCATTGATTTCCATCTTTTTAGCCTCCCGAAGGATTTCTTAAACATTGCTTTGCAAGAGCCAAGGCATTATGGTAGTCTACTGAAAAGAGCTCTGTAGCAGACATATTTCCATTTTGTTTTCTAACCAGCATGGACATAGGAAATCTTCGCTTCTCTGATGCAGGATCAGTCAAAGCCTGACAGAGGGAAACGACATCCCCTTCTTTGTTAGGTTCTGGATCAGATCAGCTGTCCCCAAAAAAGTAAATGAACACAACTGGCTGTTCCTTGTTGCTAGTGAAACTTCAGGAACCATAGGAGAATGTGACAAGTCATGTTAAATGGGAGGGTGGTTTTCTCCTGTGATTTGGTGAAATCTTTGTAAATCATTTCCACCTCCGTTCCCTCCATGAATTCACCATGTTCTGCCTTAGCCCCGTGTTCCTTTAAAAAAAAGTCCAGGGCCGACCTTCTCCCAGGCCGTGCTGTTTCAGGTATCAGTCCCATCTCCCAATTCCTCACCCAATCCATCTCCCAGAATTCTGCCACATGCAATGGAGAAAGGATCAAAAGATTGAGCATTTCCCTTCCTCAGTTACCATCCAGGGGACTGTGTGTCTGTTAAGTGTTAAATGAAAGAGAGTCAATGACATCTGTCTCTTAATTAAAGCGGACAGTTGGAGCTGGATATACCCACAAGACTTTATTATAATAGAGGCAGCCAGAAGAAGTGGTATCAACAGACTCATTAGAAACCACACAAAGAAGGTGTTAATTAGAGAATGTGTGATCTTACCATCACACCAATTTGGGAAAGAAGAGGTGAATGATATGGAGATGAACTGCCAGCAATAGAATATATCATAATTATTGCGCACGTTGCACTGGCATTAATGGCAGTGGTGTAGCAAGGTGGGATGCTGGTTAATTCACATTAGTGTCAGTCAGGCAGTTAAAGCCTTAAAAACTAAATGAGGAAGTCTAATTGCCTGTTCTGAATCAAATAACGTGCACTTTATTACCAAATCCCACCATTAGCAGCCTGGAAAGCCACTTGCGGCTGATGAGAGAAGGATTAGCTGAGCTGTCAGATGTCAGGAGGCAGAGCCGGGCCCTGGCAGCAGTGCGGCAGCACTGCAGAGTGCGGGGCTGAACACTCACATCTGGTTGCTGTGCTGCAAAGCCTGGAAGCAGAAGTCATGCTCAGGCTGAGGATAAGCAGCAGGCACATGGCTTCAGTTCCTGATAGTGACTCCAAAGAGGTTTGAACCAGGAAAAGCAAAGCAGCAAAGCTTGATTTAAGAAGAACAGAGATCTCATGTGAGAGCAAGCTGCAGAGTTGAGATGTGATGTGATGTGATCAGGAGCTTTCAGGATAAAGATTTAGGATACAGGTCTTCTTTCATCAGCGTACAGGCAGAGCGTTTTCCTATTGTATGTGTAACCTTAATTGTCTTTTGTGATTCAAAGCTGATGACAAACTTTGCTTTTATGTGCCTTAGAAATACCAAAATATCTGAGTTCTTGGTACAGACACCTTTCCTGTGAAGAAAACATTGGCTGTCTGCAGAAACACATTCTAGATGGACCACTGTTTTGCACAATCCCCAGCAATAAGGCAGTCTTAGTGGCCAGCCACTGGAATGATTTCTGGCAAGCTGTGTTGCATACTAGCATCTAACATGTAGGCAGTGCTGTCCTGCTGTTGGGTCCATCGCTGGTGGTATCACTGCAGTTCAAGTGGCAGGAACCCATTGCTGCAGTCTGGTTATCAGTCTGGGTGTCACCATGTGGAGGCACATTCAGGCTGGAGCCTTCCAAGTTTTTCTGTTCCCCTTTTTATTTTAGAAGCACATGGGTGGAACTAAGTTAACTCACCAAACCTACCTGTTTTGCTTCTAATTTAAAGCTGAAGAGACAGAAAAGATTGACCTGGAGAGTATAAACCAGCAGAGTAGGATCTGGCATGATCTCCCGTGACCTCGGTGTGGAGCAGTAGTTGGTCCACCCAACTCAGAGCAGCAATGCGAGTGCTCACAGCTATGGCATCTCCACTTTCTAAACAGGCTTCTTACAATCAAAATTTAGTCTTATTTTGGCTACATCTGAAAAAGAAAAAAACAAAGTTGGTTTGGTACAGGAGAAGAGCAGAGCTATAGTTCTCCGGAGGTAATTACTTTGAAGATAATTACAGTAGGAAAAAAGGGCCATCAAAACCCTTTCACTTATTTTTCATGGGCTTTTTAAATAAACAGTCTCACCCCAGCAGGTGCGAACCAGCGGCCTCAGAGGACACCACCAGAAATGCTACAGTAGGCAAGCGTGGAATAATCTTGCCCAAGAGAATTTCCTTGTAACCTTTCAATACTTAAATTTGGCACCTGCTGGGAAACTACTTTGAGTCAAACTGTTGGTGGAACAAACTTTGAATTTGTGACCCCAGTCACAGCCACGGTGATGTACCTCCAGGTAACTGCGCTCAGCTCAGCTCCTAACGCCAGCCAGCTTGAAATCAGAGCTTGCCTGCAGGTCTGTCAGAACGATGTGGGTGTACGGCCTCTCATCCTTTTAACCTCCGCTAATCTTTGTGAGCACAGTCTGAGGAGGTACGAAGCACCCCGGCTCTAATGCTGTTCTGCTGTGTGCGTGCTGTTGGTCTCACTGCCACATGAAGTCTCTCAATCGGGTGAGAGCTATTCCTAATCAGAGCAGGCATCCCAGGGTAATGCAGTGACTTCCTTCTGGGCAATGTGAAGCCATTAGTGGGTTCAGACCATCTTGCCCTTATTTAATTACACTCCAAGGAGAGGACTGAGCTGGCAGGGTAGCTGAAGGCTGCGGTGACCCAGTAAGGACTCCAGGCATGAAGGCTTCTTTTTAATATTTCATGTGAAATCCTCGCAGCAGCCTGCAGCAGAAAGGGGCTTTGGTTTCACTCGGTGCACACATGCAATGCCTTTTATTCACTGCTATGGAAATATCCATTTCCAAGGCTGTCGTACAGAATCATCAAATGTGTATTAGATGTTTGAGGTCCAGCAGCTCTTCCCAGGCGAGGTGACTGAGCTCGATACAGAGATGATGCTGAGCCCACCCTTTATCCCCTCAGGCAGGTTTGGTGGCAGCATCACATGGAACAGCAGCTGTGTCTGGGTGGTTAATGAAGACCACAGCAGTAACGGAGTGCAGCCCACTGTACCGTGCAGGGATGCTTTTGGCTCAGGGCTCAATGTGGTTGGGTTGGAGCATTCTCCTCACCCTGTTAGGGCAGCAGTGCTTTGGTGCTGCCAGGAGCAGAGAGAAGTGCTCTGCAGAGCTTCTTCCTCCCAGGTGGGCATACTCTGTGTACACACTGAGCTCTGCAGCTCCGCTCATGCAGAGGGGGCTGGCTGGCTACAGCCTGGCACTCACCTGGCTGCGCTGGTGGGGAAGAGGCAGATTGGAGACCACAAAATGAGCTGTTTCCAGTGGTAACACAGTTTTGCTAATAGTTTCTCTTTAGAACCTGTGATGATTTGATGTTATTCAGACATACTTCAGCATTTATTCTTTTTATACACATGATTTACTTCTTGCTCTTAAGAAGGATGGTTTCAAGGCTCATATGTTTAATAGGCATAAGGCTGAGTGGGGAAGAACGGAGTGAGAGAAAAATACGAAGAAAGCAAATGGAATATTAAAAATCAGGTTCACACCAAGGTTTGTGCTATTCATTTCAGCCAGAAGTTCTGCTTACAAATCAATGTTCTCAAGAAATTTGATAGGCTGCAAAGCCAGAAGTCATTTCCTACAAAAAGAAGTTTTAGTAAAGCAATTAGGATGCATTCATAGCTTGAGAGAAATTTCATTGTGCCTTGCCTATGACTATTGCCAGAAAAATTCAATGAGTTTGCATCTAGTATTGCAAAACTCAGATCAAGATGTTGAATAAGGCAAACCTGCCGTGCCTCAAGATTTTAGGGCTTTGCACACATCTGCTGTGCAGTGTGAGTGAACTGATAAATTGGAACCCCCAAAAGAGAACTCTCAGGCTCCTGACTGCCTGGCAAATACAGACACCATCTCAAACTTAAGTGCCTTGCTTTGTCATGTGTTACTTTTTACTTGACAATTTAATCCTTGCTGTTCTTAAACACCGACATGCTGAAAGCATGCTTGTGCTATGGGGAGAGATACAGAATCACACTGATAGCTGTACTAATGAAGGGCCTTTCAGTTTTAGCATTTTTGTAAGTGCCAACAAGCCCACAGAAATGGGAGAAGCAAACCTACCAGAAGCTGGCCTTTTCTTCCTTATTGAAGTAAATACATAATTTAATACAAAAACCTTTATTTTGAATAGAAAATGTGCTTGTTCCTTTCTGGTTTGTAAAATCGTTTCAAAGTTACCTTTGTCTAATATTTAACAAAATAATTATTCCGAAGTGAGGAAGCAGACTATTTCAAATATTTCAGCCACACATAGCAGAGAAATAAGGAACTGTGAAAGCCACGATGTGTTACACACAGCATTCAGACCAGGAGCTCAGAAAACAAATGACCGTGCTTAAAGACCTTTCTCTGCTTAGGAAGTGAAATTTGGTTCATCTTAGAAAAGGTCATTGCTTTCTTTAGACTAAGTAATCCTTCTTAATGAACACAGTGTTATTTAAAGAAAGACGAGCTGTTGTTATCTCTGGCGTATATGAATGCAGCCCCAGAGAGCATGATGCATTTGTTTACAGCTGTTGCCAGCTTTGCAGGCTGTGGGCATAGGCTTGCTCCCAATTAATACACTGGCAATATCTTGATGTATTTAAATTCAAGAATAGATATAATTGTACATTATGTTTTAGGTTAGCAATCGAAGATATAGAGGTGATACTGTTCAGTGCTTTTCTAGCAGCACAGCCACTATTATGAAGGAGCCTGCAGTGAAGTTTTGGGGAGGGTGTGACAGGATTAATCTCTGCTATCCTGTAGCCCAAGGCTTTGGCGGCAGCACCTGTGATTGGCACTAAATAGCAAGCAGTGACCCTTGAAGCCAGCAGGCTGCGTGCACCTCTCGATGTCTGTCACACACAAGAAATTCATTAAAAAGTGACAAAACAATATCCAGAAATTAGAAAAGCTTGATATTTTTCCTGTTAGAATAAAGACAATGAGATAAAATAGTAAATAGAATTGTAATCACTGTTTAAAAATGCAGAGATAATTTGGAATGTTTCTATTTCTATTGTAAATAGAAGCTTGGGTGACTAAGAACTTCAAAGTGTAATTAACATTTTCTCCTGATAAGCCTCACAGTGACTTTTCCCTCTTATTTTCTTCTGCCTTTTATTTTCTCAGCTTGTTTTCCAAATACACTCCTAGCAGAGAAAAGTAGCAGCAGCTAACTTCACACTCGCAGATGGGCGATTAATTCTGCAAGGAACTTCATCCTCTTCTGGTCTCTGCTCCCTGAGCTCTAAACTTCTGTGGGTCCCTCCAGTGATCCTTTGACGAGGTGTGTCTGTAAAACCTCTGGAAGTTTAGCTTTACATGGGGACAGTGAAGCGAGGTGAAACTGAGGCTATTTAGGATGGGACTGAGGAGAAAGGAGGATTAATAAACGTGCTTTGGGGCTTTGCTTTCAGAAGGGAATCAATCCTATGCTAGTTGCTATTGAAAGTTTTCTTTAACAGACTGATTCAGATCTCATGGGTTATTCAGAGTATTTCTTTTGATTTCAGTGGCCTTTGGGTCAGGTTCAAGGACAAAGTTCTGCCTTAAAATTGCTTGAAATGAAAGGAACTGTGTCTCTTCAACATCACTGTTAGCTACAAAGAGCAGGTGAATGTGTGGGTCAGAAGCTGTCACCTTCAAAACAGGGAACGAAAGGGGAGTCAGTCTGATGATGAGCATAATGAATACAGCACCTTTTGGCAGGGCTGTGAACCAAAAGGGAACAGAAAACTAAAATGGGTTCTTGATGGGGCATGTATACAGGCTGTTTCAGAAGGAGACTGGAAAGGAAAGTGAATGGGAAAAGAGACAAACTAATGTGGAGAGTCGTACTGGAATGGGGGCAGAGCATCTTGCATGTTTCTCTCTTGGCTTCCCATGCTGACAAATGTTTTGTGTAGTCAAGAAAAGTGTTCAAAAGCACAAATAGGACCCACACACACCTGCCTCTCATTGTCATCTCATAAGGTTTTTGAAGTTACCATTATTTAAAGAGGGTCTCCCACCATGTAATAAGAAATAAAAACAGTTTACCCAAAGCCTACTAAAAACAAGAATCTCCCCATTAGTTTCCACGTTTTCTACCAAGCTCTAATAAAACACAAGTGTGCCGTGGCAATTTACTTAAATGAAGCTGTCAGTCAATGTTCGTACCATCAGACTATATTTCATGAGCTGGGAGATGCATCACCCAGAATGCCCGAAAGCACCTTCAGCTGAATCAGCTTCTGCTGCATAATTATAGTAAGACTGCTGATCAGTGCTGTGTGTGTTTTTAATGCCTTCATAGTGAGACTTCTGGTCTCTCAGTATTAATGCTGCTAGTTTTACTTCTCTCTGCAATCAAGTAAGCGAAAGTGTGAGGGCCCTTCCTGCTTACCTCTTGCTCACACAGCTGATTATTCCTTAACTCCAGAGAGCAAATAGAGGGTCCTGCTCCTTCTATTTATTTATTTATTTTTACTTTTACTGGAAGAAAGAAAATGTCAACACCAGGAGGTGGGCTAAGGGAGAACAGACCCACAGTCTTTATTAATGCAGTCCCTGGTAATAAGCCTTCATAAATCTGTTTAAATATTGAAATCTAACGAGCAGCATTTCACCAGTAAGAGCTCATTATCCACTTGTCATGAAAATGCACTTAGTGGTCTAATCCTCTGTGCTCAGCCCTCACCAGAACTTGGCTTCAGCTCCCTGCCTTCCCCACTGCACTGTGCTGCTGCCTGTCTGTCGATCCCACCACGTCACATCTGTGCAGCCCCAGCATCGCACAGGGTGCTCAGCACGGCTGTTACAGAGCTTCCTCTGAGGGGTGGATTTCCAGGCTGTAAATCAGAAATTAATTTGAAGGCGAATGTCTCTGAGCTCCTGGGACTGAATTCTGTTAAACTGTGTGCAAATCAAACTGAAAGGTATCCATAGCCAAAGACCGTAGGGGCCATTTCAGTAGCTTCCAAATATTTAAAAACAAATGAATAGATAAAGAGTAGGATGTTTTTTTTTTTCCTTACAGATTCTAATTTATTGAATTTATTGAATCACAAATCTAATTTTGACAGAATCATCCAGCTTACAACCTCGCCTGTCATTACAGCAGTGCAATCCCTGCACCTCAATATGAATAGCACTTTAACCAGAATTTTAGCTGAAATTCAGCTTTGACCTTAAAGTACTTTATGGAGCTGGCAGTTCTCACGGGGGCCAGGTTCTAAAAAGCAGAGCAGGCAGTCTCCTACATTTCACCAGTTTCTTGTGGGTGCAGAGGCTCTGTGGAGGATCAGAGCCATGCTTGGTGTTACAGACCATAGGTGCAGTGTTTTAAAAAGTGTGCAAAAGCTACAGCTGTTCATCATGTGAGCTTGTAATTACCCCTCTTACAGTAGCTGTAGGACATTCATGATCTGCACAGTACGTCACACACAACAAATGCCACTCCGACTTCCCTAATGAACGCAAATCCTAATAATCCAATCCATGTCAGAATACAGTCACCGGCTCCTAATCCTGTCTGTCTGCCATTTGACTCCTTCACTTCAGATCCCAATTTGTAGTAAAACTTCTATTTGGAAGCTGCTGTGGCTTATGATACTGTTTGTATCGTGGCCAATTTGCTAAAAGGAGTAATACCTTCTAGGGAATTGATGTAATCAAAAAGCAGCCATTGTGCTGGTTTTGAAATTGAAAATGAATCTATATTCACCTTCCCTGTTGTCAAGCTATATGCAGATTCTGCTAGCAAAGAGAATAACTGAAACCGTGACCAGCAGCTCAGCTGCATGCAGACCTAAAAAGATGATGGTCCCCAGCAATAAAGTGTAATTTATTGATTTCAGAACAACAAGAAACCTGATTTAATTGTTGGCTTTGCCCTAATTTTACTATGTTACACACGGAGCACCGTAATAAGCATTTAGAAAGTGTCTAGGTCAAATAAGAGCTTCTTTTCTATTTTCAGAAGTGAGGTGGACTCTTGAAGTTTAGCTCAGCTACTTCCAGTAGGTTTGGAAATAGCACTACTTTTCTTAAATGAAATTAAGCATACTATTTCAACGTAGTTTAGTACTCAAGTTCAGTTGTCCAAAGTAGCATATTACTTGTTGTTGTAGGATTATGTGTTGTTGCACTCGCTGATCTTGAATTAAACAGATTGATTCAGTTCAACAGCAGGTCACTGTCATCTAGCTTCAGGTGAAATAAGGTAATTTGGCTTTCCAAAAGAGATGTTGATTGTTTTCTGAAAAGCAGTTGATTCAGCAGAAACTGTTTTTATTCTAAAATTATTAGAAAAGCAAATTCTCATTTTGTGCTTCCATAGGAACTGTACAAATTTTACTGTTCAAATAAGGTTGCACCATAAAGCAGTGCTTTCAGTACAGCGTAGGTACTGCCAAGCTGGCTTTAAAGGACAGCTATTTGGATGCTGAGCATAGTGAAATTACAGCAGCTATTTAGGTGCTGAGAAGCAGAGCAAATTACGCCACGCAGAGGGGAGACTTGGCAGTATAGGCATAGTCTGTCTTTTAGGCTGTATTTGAAAATGTGCAAAATTACCTGAAGACTTCAAGCTGCATCAGGTAGGCTTTCAAAAGAGCCTGGGTGCTTTGTTTTGTTTGATTTCAGTGGAAGTCGTGTGCCTTGGTGCTCCACAATTCCTCCTGGTGAAGTATCAGCATCTCTCCGCATTGTCTCTTGGAGCTCCCATCAGTAAAATGGGAACTCTTAATATTTTCTTACTTTGCAGAGATTTTTAATTGCTTTGAAGTTAAGTCATGAAGCGATGCTGTATTACTGAAGCAAATAGCTGAAGTGACCTAATGCAGAAAATGACAACTTGTGTAAATTGTAGGAACATGAGGGTAAATGATGAGTGATGTGATATCAAATAGCATTTGCAATTCTCTGATAAAGTAGCAGACGATACTTGAGATAAAGCAGTAAGATCGTGTTAAAGCATCTCATACACTTCTGTTTGAACAAGTGCTTACAATATGTTTTGGCTTTTAGCATTGCAAATGTATGAGTTTAATTTCAAAATGATTCTCCAGAGCTGACTGAGAAGCAAAATATGATTTTAGAGGGGTGTAGAAAAGGAAATCACTTCCATGCTGAAAACAGAATTTATTGTCCTTCACAATGGTTCTTGATTTTGTTTTTTTAAACAAAAATATCCTGTGAGATGAAAAAAGCACTGCTGGTAACACGCATCTGATGTAAGAACGCTTTAGTTAAAACACATCGGTACTGCTGCCTCATTTGTGAAGTCCAGATATTCTCCAGATCAGGCCATTATGGAGAAATGTGTTTTTCTGATCCTCATCATTAGTGATGAGAAGATGACTGAAATTCCTGAGGTTCTGGATAAGAGCTTCTATCAGCGCAGTCTTCTTTCCTTCAAGCGTAAGCACTCCAATTGTTCTAGGAAAATAGGAACAGTTAAGAATTCAGTGGGAATGCATTTTCCAACCATCTCTGCCCCACACCTCTCCTCCTGTCACTGCCCAGAGCCAGTGCTGTAAGGGCAGGAGGTGGCTCACATCTGCTCTGGTACCACCAGGCCTGATGCATCCCACAGCACTGCCCCTCAGCTCCAGGTTGAGGAAGAGTAGGGAATGTCCCCTTGTGTTTAACCTACCTGGCATTTTCCCGTGTTCATTTCCCTTTCCTTTTTTTGTTGTTGTTGTTTCCTTTTTTCAAACATTCCCTCCTTCAGCCCATACAAACTTTCACTCAGAAGTTTTTCAAAAGATTAGCACTCCCAGCAAACTCTGGAACTGTCAGTTCCTATTACTGCACTCCTGATCTTCATTATCTAGACTTTGTTGCGATAACAATGTCAATAGTGAATCATTATGTGTGCACTCAATTGAGCACTTCACGCTTGAAGTGAAAGCCAGGAGACAGCTCTATGCGTTGCAAGAGGAAAGCAGTGCTTCTGGGCTTTGTATTTTCTCACCAGACTCCACGGGCTGAAACATAGCATTTCAAATGTATTACCATGCAAGTGGCATAGCAGTGATGATGAAATAATCTTACGCTAATATTCAGTCATTAGTGGTCAATAACTGTCACCTCATTTAGCTGTTGTTGGTTGCATGCCACTGGTTTACTCTTATGAATTCTGATGGACTTCCTATGCTAAATAGGTTAATCCTTCTTCCCAGCTGAAAAATATGAAGGTAGGTGCAAAAGTCCCCAAAGGAAGAATAATTACTGGGAAAAAATTACAGAAGTGTAAATCACAGAAGTAATATTGAACTTTAGAAGACAGCATACAATAATATGACACTTTATTCCACTGCAGCCTGAGGTTTATATATACTACTGTCACTTCCTTACTGTTCTCCACCACTAGTAATTTTCTTTCAATCTAATTTTTATTTCCCAAGGGTTTGCCAAGGTTAAAAGTGCTAGAAAACCAATGACTATTCACTTGCCAAAGGACAATAAATTAAATTAACCGTTGTTGGTAGCCAAGTCAGGTCAGAACTATTTATATGTAAATAGGTGAAAAACCCTGATGGCATAGTGTATGATTATTAGCAGCTCATCGCAGACTCCCTATCAAAAATTAAAAGCACTGGAAACACAATGTGTTTGCTCTCAGCTCTGCCTGCTGTCTCCCAGAAAATCATTTGGATTTCTGCCTTCATAGTATCTTGTTATTAGTCGCCTTCCTATGCATTAGAAAGCTAATTATTCAAGGTCAAACCTGATGGGATCTTTTTACTAAAACTTGTCTTATTTCCATTTTATCACCATGGTAGTGATTTCCAGTTGGTGGTACTAACATGGATAGGATTAATAGGTGTCATATCGTTCTTCTGTTCTATGGGAAATGAGTGCAACTGTGAGTGGCATCTGTTAACCTCAGGTCATACCCCTCAGTAACCTTATCCCACATCTCCTTTTTGGGGATCAAGTAATAACAGTTCACTTCTTAGCATCACCTCTGTGTGTCATACCGTTTTCTCACGAGACCCTCTGGAGTATAGTATAGTAGGAATTCAGCATTCTCCAGGATCCCTAACATAGCAGTTGGAATTGTATCCTGTCAGACTTAAAAGCATCAGTGTCCTGGGGACTACTGACACCTCAGTGTCCATAGTGTAGTCCCAAAGAATTAGTCACATCTGTGCAGCCTGCTAAGGGCATTTTAGGAGCTTTGCTTGGGTGTCAAAAGCAATAGCAGCATATAGGGAAAGAGAAAGAACCAAGCCCAAGGGCTCCCAATGCCCTGAGCAAGGTGGGTGCTCAAGGCACATTTTTTGCTGTGTTCTTCCACTGTAAACCTTATCTCAACATCTTCCCGAAGCACAGGGCAGGACTTGGCCGTTGGTGCCAACAGGGAAAATAGTACCTTCATGAGCACAGTGAAGATTCCTGTAAACTTGCCTGCCTATCAGCATTGTGTGCACTCTAATTCCAAAAGATTTTATCTGCAAGAAGGATGCACAGCCTGGCATGGAAGAGAATCAGCACATATTCCCATGAGCAGCAGTGACATACATGCCATGACAGCACTGTCGTAAAGCCCGAGGGGTGGGTGATGCAGTGAGCTCTGCAGAGGTGCCTCTCTTCAGTGCTCTGTAGCTTCTAGTTTTAAACAATTACTGAAAGAAGGATTATTATGTGAAATTCTGCAATTACTGTCCTGGATAGATACAGATTAAATAACAGAGTTCTTTTTTAATTAAGACCTTAGGCCACAAGCCAATTTTTCTTTTTCCAAGTGGTATTAAATCAGCAGGTAGCTCAGATGCTGGCTGTCTGCAGTTTGGGCTGCTTCATCACTTTAAGCTACAAGTAAGGAGCGTTCAAGATGAACAGTCAAACACTCAAATTCCCACATGCGGACCAGTCTTGAAGCACCACTGAGGTATGTAGTGAGGCTGCTTATATTATTTGCTGCCCAAATAAGTTTGGAAGTATCGCTCCAAGATATTCCCTGGGATAATGGGACCCAGAGTAATCAATCCCAACATGCTGAATATTAGTGCTAAAAGCTAGCTTTCTGTCTGAGGATTTATATTCTACGCAGGTTTTTTTTGTTGGCTTTCACTAGAATAAACTCCTCGTTCAGGAAACTTTATGTGCCTAAATAATTCTGTTAGTTCATTTCAAAAGGGCATGTTATCTTGATGGGAAATAAGATATTGTGAGGTATCACATATGCAGTGAGAGGCTGAGAGAAGTGAAAAGGGAACACAAGGCTTAACTGTTTCCCCATTTTTTTTTTTTATGGTAGTGATAACCTCTACCTGAGTAAATGTGTTGTAGCTCAGGAAGGTGTGGACTATGCACATATACATTACTGTCTTGAACAATTAATACTTTCATGAAACCTTAAGACAGTAAGCAGAGATTCTGTTGCATGTTATATATGTGTTTTTTCAGTAAAGCTAGGGATTTGGCCAGTGATCTCGGTGCAGTGGTATTCAGCAATCTACTTGCTTGTTAATTCCTGACAAACACGTGTGTATGTTCACTTCTTGCAGATTTCTTAGAACATAACATTCTTAAGAGAAAAGCTCAGTCTAGAACTTACTCATTTGCATAATTAAATAGATTTGTAGGGAATGAACGCTTCTTTCCAGACGGTTAGCTTTGCTGTCATTTAATACTAAGTCTGTTCTGTTCATTAAAATTATAACATTAGGCATTAAACCCGATCTTTCGTGAATAATAGTAAAATTAAGCATGATACTCAAAGTGTAAATTTGCCAGTTCAATTGTAATGTGTCTTTTTAACTTATATTCAAAAGTGGAAACACATTTTTGATACGCAATTCTGAAAAGATTTAGAAATAGTTATACGCATATTTGATCAGACAGGTATATCCCCTTTACGACTAACTCATTTTAATGACTGACTTATTCAGTGTTAAGGATATTAAACTATCAGAAAATTGCACCTATCAGAACTATGAGAAAAAGTACAAAATATTTAGAAAAATACCTAATTACAGTCCTACCAGCTTTGGATTGACACCATTACACGACAGTCTCAACTTCAACAAAAATATCTCCCTTAAAAACAGAAACTGCAACTATCAAATATTCATTATTCTTCCATTAAAAGAGAGCTAAAACACGTCTCTGATGAAAACTGTTAAATTGTTTTGTTTGTATGAATAGGAAGAGATTGTTTACTGGCAGCCCGATGGGCAAATTCATACAGAAACTGTTTAAACATCACATCAATATGATTTAATTATGGTTAAGCATGCCCCAAAGAAGTAAATGAGACAGAGAAATAGCAGCACCAGCACATCCTTGTGTTCAGCTCTGATACTCTGTTATTTAACACAGAAATATGTGGAAGTTTATGCAAGTTAACAGGTGCATTTTGGGACACTTGGGCTTTGCAAGATAGGTCTGTCTCATTTATAGCACTGATTTCCTTGGCACACCATTCCAGGGCACCACCCATCAGCCCCTCTCTCTTTGTAAACAAATGATTATTTTTGCTTGTGAACTCCCATGAGAAAATAAACACATTCAGTTTATTAATGTTCCTGTTGAACATCTAACTCTGTAACCATATGCCTAAGTACTGACCTTTTAGTTTGTGCTTAACCTCATTCAACTTGTGTCTGATTTAAGATCACACTTCAGTGTTTAATTGTCTTTAATAAGACTATACTGCAGCTTATTAAGACTGCACAAGGCAATTGGGCAGTTGGTAGGGGTTTCCTCTCGTCAGCAGCATGCATGTGGCAGCAGGCTGTGGAGCTGCGTGTGTAGGCTGCGTTTAAGCAAGTTGTTAACGGCTGTGGTGTGTGGCGGTTAGCCTTGTTGGTGGTTACTGCTTTTCCCTGTTGTGTTACTGGAGCTGCTGTCTTTGGTGGCTTTAAGTTATTGCAATCTGCCCAACAGTCTACTGCATATAACTAAATAATAACAAATGTGATGCAAAGAACTCATTAATTGTATCTGCTTAGTATTTTGGGTCCCTGTATTGTGAAATCCCCACGTGCAGAGGATTTATGCCCTAAGCAATGCAGCGGAACAGCAATGTCAGGTCTCTCATTCCTAATTTGTAGAGGGGTATTGACTGAGTATCAGCCCCTAATAATTCAACTTGGATGAGACTAGTTCCCTTAAGCCATTGTAGCTTTAGGTATTTACAAGCACATCGGGACACTTGCAGCATCGTAACGCTATTAGCAGTGCCAATATAACACGTCTTTCAATGGTATTAGGACTGGCTGCTTACAGTCAATGACATTTCCATTAGAACACATGCCAGTCTGCACACTAATGCTTGAAGAAGCCTGTGTGTACACAGCAGGCATCGATTTCACATAAAGTGTCCCTCAGTTCAGCATACCCTGAGGTTAAAATTGAAACACAATGAATACAGCTATAAAACAGGTTCTTTAATGTATTAGTGTTCAATAAGATAGGTGTATTTTCTTCCCAAGTTCTGTTTGGTCAAACGGCTATCTGACTGTGCCATAAAATGTACTGTGTGAGATTCTGCTATAATTCTATCACATAAGGCTGATATCTTAGTCATTATGGAAGTTATGGCTAAACAGGTTTTTTTAAAAAAGAAGCAAAAAGCTAATTAGCAGTAAATCTGTACGTCTTAGGCATTTAATTCATTAATCACAAATAAGCTTACATGAAAATGAACTATAGTGTCTTTGGAAGAGGATGGTTTGGGAGGAATTCTCTTCGGATATTTTTCTTTCAAAGCATCTTTGGGTTTCCCACAGCTTATCTTGGTAGCAAAAACCTACAGTTTTTCTTTTACCTGAGTCATATCATGCTGTGTACTGGTTGTGCAAGGCACATATATAAGCAAAATGGCAATAAAATATTTTAATTGGAAAAACAGCAATTAAATTATTAAAATAGCTATGGATTTTTTTGTCCTTAGGATAATTGTCTCTGCTGTTGCTGCAGGCCAACAGGTGGCCTTCAGAAACCCACCTGCATGAGAATATTTTCTTGCTTTGCTGTGTCACTACACATACATTCAGACCCCATGCTGTAAGGATCTGTAAAACTGCACAGGTTAGATGTCACTTTTCTGTAAAATTTACGGTTGCCAGTCATGTTAGTATCCTTGTCTGTGTGTTCCATTGTTAATATTATGAAATCATTAGTGATCATGGGATAATGAGCAGATTTTTGCCTAAAGAATTCCCTTGAAAGGGAGATTTTGGACTGAAAATTCCCTGAGATGTTGTTCAGTAGTAAAATGAATGATTGAAAAACAGTTATAAACCAAGAACACTCATCTCAATGGCTACATTTCTTCAGTTATTTAACAAATTAAGATACTCTCTGCCCTGAGTGTTGGTGATTGGTATATCATAAATTTTGCTTTCCATACCATAATGTCACACTCTCACAGATAGAGGAGGTTATTTCAGGCTGATACCTGCTGTCTCTCCCTGCAAAACTTAAAATTTACTTAAAGGGAGAAGAATCCTTACCCACTGCTTCAGGGTGACTTCAGGCAATTGCGTGGACAATAAAACTGACTAACGTGGCACCTGCTTCTTTGTCTTTTAATTTCATAGCCAGCACCTGAACAAGCTTAAACCTTAAAAATACTTGCAAAGAACAAAAGCGGGGCTGCCTCCTTTTTAATTGTCATGTTAAACATGAGTTTAATTTTAGTTGTTGATGGTACATCAGATGGTATTTTCATACAGAATTTTAACCACTTGCTCTGGAAAATGATGCAACATTCTTGTGCTTCTTTGTTTCTTCCTCCCAAAATGAGATGCAGTTGTTCTAACAGCCTCTGGCAATTTGGAGAGGAACATGCAGGTGTAGTTTGCTTTGCACATGTTCCTGCTGCGTGTAGGGGTTGTTTACTGCTTAGCTGAACAAATCTCCCAGTGTCCTTCTGGATGTCTTCAGCTATTTAGCAGTAAAAATCAGAGATTATATTGCTGGGACTTCTGTTTCTCACTACCTGTGAACCCAAACAAATAGTTTTTGAAGGGTCAGTGCCTGCTGTTGCCACCAAAGAGTGGAGGAAAATTTCTCCTGGTATTATTTCTGTAGTTTTGTTTCCTGCAGTAATCGAGATGAAGGACTTTCCTAAATGCTCATATATCTGCTAACAATCAGTCCCTGTAAGAGAAGGCTGTGGACTTTTTTTTCCTTATGGGAACTGTTGAGTTATGGCCTGAACCACTGATTGAGCACCTGGGGAAAGGACCGGTCAGCCCTGGGAGCACAGGTGAAGGCAATTCAGCTGTGTGACAGGAAGGGGTGGAGCCTGGCTGCACCTCTCTTAGACCCCATTTAAGGGCTAACTGCCACTGTGGCAGGACCTGTGGTTGGAGATCCTTCCCTTGTGGAGTTTTTCTCTGTGAGCTCAGATCCTTAGAGGTGGGTGAGTATTCCTTTCCTGTTTGTTGCTTTTGCTGTTCTGCTCCTGTGTTGCCTTTCCACTGCGCTAATCTTTGTGACCGTAGCATTTTATTATTTATATCTGATTTAGTTGAGCTGCTTACTTTGGGGTATACTTACTTTGCCTTGCTGTTCCTTTTTAATTTTTATGTGAACAAATGCTGGCCTTTGAGAAGTCAGAAACAGATAAACGATGCCACGTTTTAGAGTCAGAGCAATATCTGGCAGTGCAGTTTGCACATAAATTGAGTACTTTTTCTTCTGCATTTATTTTTTTCATATGAAATGATTAGACCAGGTGCCTTGTCTGCTAATTATCCCAGACTTCTCCTTGCTGACCTAGGTCTCCACCTGTATCACAGCTCTGTTGGGCAATGCAGCTGTGAAGTGCACTGCCCAGAATGCCTCAGGCTCCTGCAGGCCTCACACTGTGCACCTGGTGCAGCAGCTGTGGCCATTACTCATGTGTGAACTGATTTTTTTTTTTTAAAGAAGTTCCGTCTTCTTTAATGGACACACAATGTTGAACTAATGGTTGCCTGTTAGTGTCAGTCAGGGAACTGCACATGAGGAAGGTGGAACTGAGGAAAAGCAAGAAAGCTCCTGGGAGCACAATCAGTGTGTTTGGAGGGCTCCCACCCTCGGCCTAGAAGGTTCTCTTGGCTCTGGATGGAAGGCCTGTTCATTCGTTTTGGGGTGCGAGAAGTAGAATAACACAAGGTAGTATGCAGATAGAGAAATACTGTGCAGCCCTATTAGTGAGAGAATGGCTTGGTGCTGTGGGACTTCATGGTTAAATCCTCACTGTGGGGGGACTTAAATGGCCCCACATCTCTGAAAACAGAGTGCAGAGGATACAGGGGATCACATTTATTAGAATGCTTAAAAAATAAAATGAAGTGCTATTTTCTTTCATCTTTCTGAAAAAGTAGAATTCTGCCCTGGGGTGCTTCTGCTGGACCTGGGAATGGTGTGAAAGAAATGTCAATGGCATGGTTTTACTTCTAATTTCCAAGCAGGAATGCTGTTCTCAGAGGTGTACTGGCCTGCTGGGATGAGGAGCCATTTGGCTGTATGACCAAGGCCATTTAATTGAGGGCTGGAAAACAACCCTCTGTAATCTCTCTTATATACCTGGAATATTAATGAGAGTAAGAAGCGGCACTTGTTCAGGTCCCTCACTTCCATTAGTGTGTTTATTAGAGCTCACAGCCTGGCTTTTCTGTTCAGCACTTCTCATTGTCAGTCTCTGTCACCAGTGCTGTTGTTCCCCTCCTGTAAAATGGTAGTATTGGTTTTCCTGATTTGGAGCCCATTCTGACCTTTTCAGCTTGCAAAACTCTAGAGGCTTTAATTGAGTATGAATGGAACTTCAAATCTGGTCCTGCAATGTCTTATGCAGTCCATGTATTAAAATTTAGATCAGGAAATGAATATATTTTGCTACTTTATTTCACCTGTCATTAAGCCTTAGTTTTACTTTCTGCTGTCTTGCATGGTTGGTTTACCCTACCAGTCTTTTCAGCTCTTAAAGATCATTTAAAGTCTGATTACCTTGTTTTTTTTTTCAAAAAAAGAAATATTAATGTCCCCTTAAAAGTGTGGTATTTATGTATGTCCTGTTTATACCAGTAATATGAAAATATATTGGCAAGCAAAAGGTCTGTGCTTAACCTAAGGGCTACAACTTTATTTCCTTTTTTTTTTTGCTCAGTTTTTGAAGTGAATATACAAACCAGTGGCCAGCTCAGTATGAAGTACTTGCACATGATGTTACCCACTATGAGTGGGTGAATTGCCTGTGGTGAAAGACATACTTTTGCCCTAGGGAATCTAAGAATCAGAAGAAAGGTACAAGATAGTGAGATCTCTAATAATAATAATATGAAGGTGCCACTTTTGAGCATGTGTGTCTGGTTGAGGAATAAATTCAATCTCTACTATAATACCCTTTATCTCTGGGATTCCATTTGGAAAATAAGAGGCAGTCAGAGGTTGACAGATGGGAACTGTAAGCACAGCAACTTTAGTAGAGAAGAAAAATTTGCAGCCTTTCCTTTACTGGTTTGTAAAGGAAAGGTTTGTGAAAATGAATATGAGGAGAGCAGTTGTCTGGATAAGGTAACCACTGAAAAGATACTCTTTATTGAATGTTAATAACCCCTTCCCCAGTCTAATAGGAATTTGAGAAGTTTGCAATTATAAAGTTGGCTAGAAGACATAAAAATTGAATGAGACTTGGGAATGGAAGTGTGTGATACAGAAATATCTAGCTGGAAAGCAGAACAAATGGAGATGTTTTTTCATGAGTCCTTTTTGTCCTTAAAACAGCAAGAAGTCTGCTACTTCTGTGCACAGAGGAAGCTGAGAGGTTCACAGACGCTTGCACTTGAATTCATATTTAGAAATAGCTTTCTGCTTTCTCTTCGTGTGCTTGTCTGTCCAGCTATAATTATCCATCCTCCTTTTTCTCCAGTTACATGCTTTATAATGTTTAGCAGCTATTCCAAGAAGCAGCTTATTCCTGTGTGACAAGATTTAATTAAACTTCCAGTGACATAATTAGTGAGGGTATTTCAAAAGGCTGTTTAAAATCAATGCAGAACTGAGGTCCAAATAGAGTTAACACTGTCATCAGAGATCAAAGCCACTAAAGAACATGACTGAAAATTAAACCCCCAGCAGCAGTCAAATAAAGAGGCACACTGAAGCAGTTGTGATTTTCTGCCTCTTGGGTCCTATCTACAAATTGATTTGACGTGGAAAATTTCCCTCAGGAAGCTTAAAAAATGGTAAATTTCCATTAGTTACATAGCAAAGAATGTTCTTTCTATAATTTATAACCCATTAGGAGATGTTTTGGGAGGTGTTTGCCTCCTGTTATCTGTGTTTTCTGCTTTGCCAGCGCACCAGCTGGAGGTTGGTTTGGGGGCTGTTTGCTGCCTCATGGAGCTTCAGGCCCAGAAAGAGATGAGTGTGGAGATCTTCAGAGGAGCAGGGAAGAGTGATGTGCTGAAAGCATGGAGTTGTGTTGTCCATCCCCCCCCNCCCCCCCCCCAAAGTATGCCATAAATCCCAGCCTAGAGGCATGTTCTTATTATCAGATCTCAGGAGGCCAAGGCAGAGGCTCCTCCCTGTAACCTGCGGCCTGCTATTTACCCCAAGGTCAATCCTCTTACCCCTTGTGGAGGAGTCATCTGTATTGAGAACAAAATCCTAGTGCTGCCCAGGGACTATGTTTAGCTAAGTGCAATCAGCAGTTGGATCTCACAGGAGCTAGATCAGGGTGCCTTGTTCAGTGATGCAGGCTGCAGTGCAGTTATTTCTCGAGCACTCTTTAGACATCACAGTATGCAGATGGCTTCTGGACTTCATGGCTTTATGACAGCACCTAAGCCACAAGCTTAGCGAGACTTCAGAGTGGCTTTTTGTATGTTCACTAGGACTTTTCAGAGCTACAGTATTGAGTGGGAAGCAGGAATTTCTTGAAGGATGAGAGCAGCTCAGCCTCAGTGAATGAGAGGTGGTGGAGCTGTGGTGAGGGAGTGCTTCCCTGCAGGTGGGGAAACCCAGCTGCCTGTGGGCTGCTGCCCTGTGCAACCTGTGGCTGTGTGTTCTGCTCATATCAGGGGGCAGGCTGGGACATTTGGTTTCTGTTGTATTTATAACTGGGCTCTGTTGATTTAAATTGCCTGAAGCTAAGGACTGCATCTCTGGGTAGGACTCTGGTGAAAATATCAAGAGCTACTTTGCAGGGAGTGGATTTAATGGGTATGTGCTATGGGGAGCATGTTTGTTATCTCTTGAGCTGTGCTGTGCTTAGTTTGAACTGTGAAGATGTGAATAATTTATTTGGAAAGTTACGCAACTGTGTATGGCACAGAATCCCTGGAGATGAGTAAATAATAAATACATTTCTTCTGCAGCTCTGTCCTTGTTTGAGTCACTCAAGTCTTGCTGCATATGCTGAGCAGTCAAATGCACTTCTCTGTGCCCTGTGTCAGAGTCCCTTCAGTGTTTCTATGCCAAGGACTAGTAATTCCTTTAAAGCCTCTTTAAGAATTTCACCTAAATAATTAAAATGAAGAACAATGGAGTCTGTTTGTGATATGTTGGTAGGTTTGAATGAAATAAAATTGAAACCAAGCTGTTAGCAGTAGGAGAAAGAGCTGGCACTAAGCAGGGTCAAGTATGGTCTGAGCAGGTGTGGTAGGAGGTTGCTGCAGACTAATAACCTGTGTGTCCCCAGGGGCTGAGCGCCTCCAGGGCCAGTCAGTGCTGAAAAGCAGCTAAAAGTCTGTTGTTTAAAGCAGGGATTCAACAGTCAACTCTTATGATTGAGAATGAAACTATAATACAGACCAGTGTTACCACTCCCTGTGGAGTTGACAGCATTTGCCTGCTGCCTGACAGAATCTAGCATGGTCTTGTACACTCTTCAGTGTGTTTGTTTTGAGCATGAGACTTCTGGATGTCATTCTCTGGGTTTCTTCTACTTCCATTTCCTTTTTTTAAGGTTTGTTTAAAAAGCCAAGAAAATGTTATGTTTACAATCTGAAATATCACAGTGCCTTTTTGCATCCTTTGAAACACTTCTGAGAAAGACAAAAGCCATTTCATAATGAAGGGCTGTAGGTAGGAGGCTTGAACCTCTTAAATTATCATGTGTCGTACTGTTCATTGATTACTCTTTAGTGTTTCTTTCTTTAATATAGCTATGAGGATAAGCATTGAATGCAGTAATAATTATTTGTACCATATAGAGCTGATGACAGAAACAATAATTGCTTGTTTTTTTGAAGGTGAAAACTATCCGACTTAGTGGCCTTAACTACTTTCATAAGTGTTGCATTCAAATAGGAGTGTCTGTGGTGTGTGAACTTCTGTCTGTCACAAAAATGAGACATACCTTGAAAATAAGGGTTCTGAATATCGGAACTAATCC
Organism: Pavo muticus; assembly: GCA_016647715.1. Taxonomy (NCBI): domain Eukaryota; kingdom Metazoa; phylum Chordata; class Aves; order Galliformes; family Phasianidae; genus Pavo; species Pavo muticus. The sequence continues at coordinate 565,554 of JACDJE010000168.1, read as the reverse complement.
CACTTAAAACAATGTATGGCTGCAGTAAGCTGTTATTGCAAATATATAGTTGATCTTCAGGTTTGTTTTTTATAATCTTACACTTATCAAACCATAAAATTAATTCTCTGCAGTCTCATCACTGGGAAGGAATGTAAGCTAATTGAAATTTGGTGGCATAGTTTGCTATTTTCAAAATGAATATTCAAGGAATTATGATAGTTTGATTTCCAAATAGTCAAGAACTATCCACAGATGATTAGTATGTTATCTTACCCTATGATGCGTAGTAGCTACTGTACAGTTGAAGGCTTTTTCCCACTGAGTCCAGAGTCTTGTAATTATTCTTTTTCTAGGGCTGCTGCTGAATTATTTAGGTGTGGAATGGGTCTTCTGACAGCAAGAATCATGGTAAAGACTTGAGATTTACAAGGTAATGAGGATGACATTTTCTTATGTGATGGAGGGAAGGGATTTAAAGAAAACTTGTTCTCTTATCTGTAATTTGGTAAACATTGTGGGAGAATGTTGCATTCACCTCAGCAATCACGCTGAACTGGTATAAAGATACTCACAGTGTAGCAGCTCTTTCATTAAGATTTATGCATATAACAAAAACATTTTCCTAAATGCCCTTTGGGTAATTAAATGAGCGTCTTTGTTGTACAGCAGGCTTTGAATAATGACGACGTCCTGGGAGGTAATCATCACTCCCAGCAATCACAATCATAATCTTCAGAGAATGAAAACACAGTTAACCAGCAGCCCATGCTGCTATCTGTGAATGAGCGAGGCGCTCAGCATTTTGCTGGGTGAATAGCTAGATATTTACAGTGATCATGGCTCCTCAGTGATGCGGGTTGAGAAGTCGGGGAGCTGTGAGGTTGGTGGACAGCGACTGCATGCAGTGCCTGGAGCTCACTCAGATGTCCTGGGCAGTGCTCCTCTGCAGTTGCTCTATGTGGTGCTCCCCTGTAACAAATAGTCTTTCCTAAGGAATATTCTTAGGGGAGTTACAGCTGTATGTGGAAGGGCTTGAAGCATAGGGCTTGTGGTGAAGTGCACGCAGTGGTCTGAACTGAGTTAACTGCAGAATGCAGTACTGGAGCACCAAGCCCTCCCCATTTGCTTCATTTGGTTGTGCCTTCGAATTTCCAAGCTAGGTGGCTCTGTTATACAGACAGGGTCCAAAAGATGTTGTGTCAATTTAAACATAGCTGATACATGTAATGAAGGAATGGGAAGTTTTGGAACAATACTAATGTGCAGGACAAAAAGACACAGTTTTCTGGAGCCTCTATATCCACTTAAATGCTTTTTTCCAAACACTTGCTTCTCTGACAGTTATTTTTAGTTGTATCTGTTATCAGGGGATCTTGGAACATTTAAGCTAGATTTCTGGGTGATTTCTTATATATTCTCTTTCATTGCTATCAATACTGATTCTAATGTAAATATAATGATTTATTACATGTTTATGCTGTTAGAAGTTTACCTGTCTGGGACCACAAGCCTGATTATTATTTGCTGAAGTAGAGTCTCTGTGACATAAAACAGAGGCAGCAGAAAATGCACGAGCTTAGTAGTAGTGCTCCAGGGAAGAGATGACGGTGTGTGCACTAGATGAGGGGAAAATCTCACCAGGAGTACACAGATCAGGTCACCAAAGTCAGAATAAGAACTCATTGGTACACTTCAGCTTGCAGAGCTTTTGATGGGAACAGGCTTGTTTCTATGTCTGCAATTCACATCCAGTTTGCAAACCATTAAGGTGTGGGACAGACTGTAGGATGCCTGAAGGGGGTGGGATGCAAAACAGAATGACCTCTGACCATAACGTGTCGGTATTTGAGATTTTTGCACAAAGTGCCTGGGTTGAACATGTAATACAGTGAATGTTTAAGTAGTTGGTGGCTGATGAAAGGAGTCTGTGCATGTTAGAGATGAGTGGGTTAAGTTTTAAAAGAAGGAAGGTTGAGATAAAGATGCTTCTGCATGTTTTCTTCTCTTTTCAAAAAGTTAGCCATAGGGAAAATGTAAATCCTGGTGGATAAGTTAAAGATGACTCGAGGCTGCTGTCAGTCACTCGATGCTCCTAGAACAGCTGCTACTAAAGAGGTTGTTTGCTTCTTGTACCTCTTTACTTGCTCTTGATAGCTGCTCTTTGAAGATTTCTTCCAAGCCCACTTGCCATTGAGAGCAGTGACTGCTGAAGTGGGGGTCAGAGCTGATGGCAAGTGCTGTTTCAGCAAGCAAAACTTAAAGGTTTTTTAATCAGTGAAATGTGTGCTGGTGTGACTAATGGTCCAAAGAGATGGAACAGGATATTGTTATCACTCCTTGCCTATCTTTCAGCAAATCTGTGCATTCCCCATTTTATTTTCCCTCCAGCAGTCCTTAACATATTCCAAGAGGGGAACTATCTGTGGGTGAAAAGCAAGGCTACTCAATGCTTGGTAGCCTAGACAGTGAATATCTGTAGGCAAAGGAAACCTAACAACTTCTCCCTGGAGGAAAAAAAACAAGCCAAGACATTTTAAAGTTGACATAGATATTAGTGAATCAAAAATACAATGTGAATCTTTGTTTTGAAGGGCTTTGGTTGGGTTCACAGTTCTGGGGGTATCATTGCCAAGTTCTCTATCAGTTTGTCTCCTGCCCTGTTAGAACACAAAGAAGTGCATCCCAATGAAAAATTCCGTGAGGTTTTACTTTTGTACCACGTGAAGATGGGAACAAGTACGAGGAGGCCGGTATCACCCCAGGTCCAGTGGCATAGGGCGTTTGGAGAAAGCTGGCATCTAGAAAATACTACTTGGAGAGTGTGATATAAAAAGGAAATAGAGAAGTATCTGAGGGACTTTATGGGATAGTCTATGGATATAGCCGGAGTCATGTAAAAGCGAGAGACTGTGCTGTCACAAACATGGAGAAAGGGGATGGGGATGGAAAGAGAGCTTAATTTGTTGGATTTCATTGAATGGTTTGGATGAGATCCACAGTCTGTTCCTCATTTTCATTTCCTAGTTCACCCTTCCACTGCAACAGTCCTATTGGGAGCTTCTGGTTAGAGAGAGGGCTGCTTTCAGAATGCAGTGGAATTAATGTAACAGTAAGGGGAAGTGCCATGCTGGGCACAACCAGCATTTGCTTGGTATCCCTGATAAATAACCAGAAAGCTGTGGCTATGCATGAGAAGTGACCTTATGGCTTTTGTGACTTATAGAAAATAAAGAAGAAAAAATCCTTTTTCAAGGTCTCTGGGTAGGGTGCAGCCTGGCACTGGTGACCCAAACCCATAGAGCATCACATGGAGTAATTGAAAAATGGAGCATTCTTCAAACTTCTTTTGAAGCAACATGAAATTTTCTGGCTGCCTCCTTTTTGCCTCCAAGTCCTTCAATTGTTTAAATACCACCCTTAGAACAACACTACCATTCACTTAGTAATTTGTCTTTTTATTCCTGATAATAAGCGTGTTGACTACAGAAATAGCCATTCTACTTGTGATCATCAAACTCCAGCTGAATTTCAGACAAAGAATTTGGCAGATCTCCAGCTAAAATATTAGACAGCAATTCAAGCAGTGATTAGAGTTTGTTGCTTATACGCTTTGTGCTTTTAAATCTCTATTGCTTTTCTTACTTTAAAAAACAGTAAGGTATTGTTCCCCTAAAACACAATCTGAATTACCTCTGAACTGAATATTGCCCTAATTATGCATGGGAATAAATCTTTGGGAACGCAAGAACTAAATGCTGAACAAGAAAGTTAAACATGCTTGCAGGAACAGAATGCTGCCCATCCCGGGTGGTTTGCATTGCTCTTGTTTAACCTGAGCTTGGTTGATACACAGCCACACTCTTGTTCCTTTTGCTAGGGAAAGCTCTAGGTTCTTACTTCAGTTTCTTTAGTTACAGCTGTGCCTATGCAGTGGGTGTATTATGGAGGCTACAGTTCCAAGAGACATATGTGGTTTTCTCCAAGTCAAAACCTGGTCATTGACTGAATGGATGGAAAAATCTGAACTCATGGCCTCATCCAGAGCCTCCTGTGGTCGAGGAGCTCCATTCACATAAATCATTTTTCTTATCAAGCAAGTATCTGTTCTGTGGCTTCAGTGGCACTAGGCCTATGTTTAAGTTCTACTTCAGTGTTGGATGCTTTTCAAATCATAGAATGTTAAGGTTGGAAAAAACCTCTGAGATCACCGAGTCCAACTGCCCGCCCATCCCCACCATGCCCTCAATCCCTCAGTTGGGGTTTTGGTCTGTTTGAGACAGCCTTGGTTCCTATTGCTTTAGAATGCTCTAGATTTCATTCCTGACTTAACCCATCAATCCACTCATTTTTTGCCAGTGTATTAAATTAAAACTGTATTGTGTCATGTCAAATAAATGACAGTCAGCAAAATCTCAAGACAAAAGTTCTGCAGGCTGGGTGCAGTAACCCCAGCTACAAATCCAGGGAGCAGAACTTGGGGGCCAGCACTACAGTACACTTTTGCCTCCTTAGTATTAGAAAGCACTGGGATGCAGTAATTAACTGCAAAAAGTAAATGTACCTGATTTCCGATCATAAGTCCATACTTAATTTAAGGGCTATTTTGAAGCTGCCCATGTGAAGGATTAGCAAGCGGAAGAAAGAAGCATTGTTCCTTTATCTTCAAGCCGCACGCAAACTGCGGCATCCAAGGGCCACTTTCTGATAAGCCCAGTGCCACTTATCTCCCAGCTGAAATACGTTGCTCTTCCCTTTAAATGTATCTCAGGATTCAGATTACTTACAGCTGCTCCTTTTCTCCCCTTCTCAGTCTCCAGCTTCCTTTTCTTTAACGTGCAGGGAAAGTGATTTGCTTCCAAATGTGTATCTTTTCATAACACACATTCATGGAGAGGATGGGCAAAGACGTATATGCTTGGCTGAGCTAATGAGAAAATGACTCAGTCTGTGTGCCTAACATCTCCTTGTATCACATAACCCATTTGACAAAGAAAAATGGGTTTTGCTTTAAATACTCAGAGCTGCCACAATAACTGATCATATTTTGTAGATTACAATAGGCTTAAAACAACAATGAACCAGGAGCCATGCAGCCTGTTCTTTGTGAGGTTATAATACCAGCTGCAGCTCCATAACAAATAAATCCTCGCTTTGAATTTACGTAGAGCATGTTTTGGAGAAATGGAAAGTCTTAATTGAAGGAAGAGAGCAGAAATGCCAAGCTATAACCTTGTCGCCTCTCCTGAGAGAACATTTGGGATACGATTTGGGCAATTGTCTGTTACTATTTCTTTAATTAAAAAGCAAAAAGTTTGTAAGGACAGCACGCCTGACCTGTTTCAGGTACGGCCTCAGGTTTCTGCTGTTCCTAGCTTTCTGTGCCCCTGCTCCATCCCCCCCACAAACAGGCAATGCATTACATAAATGTAGGTGAATTTAGTTTCTTTTCAGATTTTCTCCTCCTCAAATCCTTCCTTAAGTGAAGACATCTTCTCGTCTGCAGGGAAAAGTAACACTGACCTCTGTTATTTAACATTTTAGAGTCCTATGAAATGAGCTGGGGGGGGAAGAGTCATACCTGGTGGTGTAATAAATAGAGAGCATTTCCTTGGTTAACTACAACGTAATGGGAGTGGAAAACGTAAGGCTGGAAAATGAGAGGAAGCATCAGTATTTCAGGAAATTCCCATGCTGTTTTCTTCCTCAGTAAGGTTTTGTTAACTTTATTATTTCTACAGGTGGAAAATGATTTATTTTTAGGTATTCCTAAGGCAAGTTTGGTGTGGTTGTTTGTTACAAATGTCATGAGATGTCTGTCCTGTACAATACACGTGTATGGTTCCAGATGTATGTATGTGTCTCTTAATCAGCTCAGCTTTCATTTGGTGGTCTCATTTCTTATGCTATTTTTTGTATGAGAAAGTTGCTATCAGATGATCTGAATTTTTAACCCTAAGTTAGATCCTAAACCAGTATCGTTCTGCTAGGCCAAGAACAGAAATAATGTTTAGATAAGTAGAAAGTTGACTTAGTGTTGTTTTGTTAACCTCTTATTGAGTAATCTAAACTGTTTTGAAGTCTATTTTCTACAAAAACTGCAGCCTGTTTACTGTGCTATCTTTATACTGATTTGTGAAAGCTTCCTGTTTATCGTACTGTGCAGAAGAAATTATTGGCAAAGATTATTTTATATTGGTTTAAAAAAACTCACCTGCTTTAGCTGAGTAAATTAAAACACTAGTTTTATGCTTTCAGTCCATCCGAGTTAACTGAGATTGCATTGAATACCTGTATGTGCACAGATGCAACAGGTAGAAGGGATTTGCTGCATTCTTTATGAGAATTAGATGTTATTGATCTCCTTTAAGCGTGACTCGTTAAAGATGCTGTTCATTGCTGTTCATAGTTTTTATTCTGTGATGCTTGTTCGGTAGACTGAACTTGCTTCAGCCATCTGTGGGTTCAACTTTGTCAACTGAGAGCAGAATAAATAAGATCTGCTGATGATGGAGCCAATGTTTTGGCATGTACAGAACAAGGCAATAACAAACAACTCCATCAGTGCTGGGCTTTGGATTTGGTGATGTTTAAAATGGGTAGCCAGGTGTCTGAATAGTTACGTTTTGTAACCTCAGAGGGGACAGGGAAGACCTTTCTGTGGTGACGTTTTCATGTAAAAAGAGCCCTGCGTGGAAATGAAATAGTGCTGCAAGCTTTTTGGGACCCAATTCAGTGGAGATCCTGCTTGGTATTTAAATATTGCATTCTTAACAAGCCTTGAACATTTTTATAGTGTATTCAGTGTGCATTAAAAAGCATGTGCAAGTTTTGGCATAGGTAATTATTTCTATATTATTTTAATTTCTTGTGCCGGAAGCCTTGCAAGGGGATGGCCAGGGAAGGATGAGGGGAGAACTGAAGGTGGGTTGCTGGCCTTGACGTTTGACCCAGAAGATTATTTTAGAAGCACGTAGCATCCTGCTTGCCATTTCCTACATTCACAGGTCAGAGATACCCCAGGCTGACTGTATATATAGAACAGATTCTTTTTAATTAGTGTCAGATTCCAGTACTATGTAACCTTTTCTCCAGGCCAGCCACTAGCAAAGTGAATCCACTTAAGGAGTGGGTTCCTTGCACTGCTGGCATGTCCATGCTTTCCTGCCATGTTTTCCTGGATTCAACTTAGATGTCCTATATATAGAAAAGAAGAGAGAAGCTTCTTATTGCCAAATTCCCATTGGGAGATAAGAGTTGCTGTTCACAGCAGCGCTGCTTGGCTCCATGTACGACACATGGAGAGCTCAAAGGTGGCTGTGAAGGTTGTGCCTTGGGACAGGAAAGCAGCCTGAGGCAGTTCCAAGGATCCGTGCTGTTTAGCAACACTTAGAGCTGTTGTAAGGAGTACCTTGAACAAGTTGCAAACAGCGTTTTAAGTGCTTTATTGCAGTGGTTATTTCTTGGTCATCCCCAGCTTCCTGAGCTGTGTCAGAGGAGGGAATGAGCTGCCCACGTGTGCTGCTCAGACACGCAGATACAGACCTGTGCGTTCTGACGTGGCTGTTGGTCCACAGCTTTGTGAACCAGTTGTGCTCTTCTCCTGCTAGGAAGCTGGTTTGCATGCAGCTGTATGTCTTTTAATAAAATTAACTGAAATTAATTAGCTAGTTCCTCCTTAGCTCTTCTGACAGTGCAATCCCATGTCACAAGAGCACCATATTCAATTTGGCACCAGCTGCTCACAAGAGAGGCCTAGAGATAAATGAGCATGTAATCTAAATCACCTCTAAGCACTTGAAAGACCAGACCATCTAGAGTAAGTGAAAGTCATTGCTGGTGAGCAGACAGCGTTTGGTCATACAAGGCAGGAACGCATAGTTCCCTGGAAACCAGGGAGGGAGCTGACGTGGCTGTCTGTGTGCTTTCACCAGGGGAATGCAGCTTCACTAACGACGTCTTTTCATCTGCTCTAATTGAGGAATGGTTACAGCTTGTATGTTTGGTAACTGAACGTCTTGCCATTAAAATATTCAGTGATATAGGAGAAATTTTAGTTGGAGAGCGTTTTCTACTTCTCTTGTGGTAAAAGTCACGTGGTGGAGTAAGCTGTTTGTGTGCTGATGCGGAGAAGTAAATCTCACCTTTAGAAGCAGAAGAAATTGTGCAAATCAGTGCCACATCCATTTGTGGCATTAGAAGATGTGAGGCTGGAACAAATAAAACTCTTCATAAAGAAAAATGCTCCTCTGAGAAAGAAACTGCACTGAGGTCAGCGGGCCAACTTTTATTTGTAGTTACTATTCATATAGTTATGTTTTATGCTTTAGCCTTCATAAATTTACATTGCACAGTAGTAAAGAGCGCTGCATCGCTAAAAAGTTGTTACTCTGCTGATAGTCAACTCTAAATATGAGGTTATTCTTTTTTTATTTACTGTTTCTCTGCTGGGCTGTGAATCCTTGGGATGTCTCGGTGCAGGAGCTATTGACACTTTGCCACATTTTGTTGTGATCAATGGACTGCTTTGCAGAGTGAGTCCCATGTCCCTTCCATGGCATTTTGCACTGTGCCTTTGAACATGAAAATATGCTGTATATCAGATGGGCAAATATTGCCACTAGATAAACGTATGATGACAAAAAAAATCCTGCTGCCAAGCCAGTTTGTGCAGTTAATGGGTGTAACTTTTGTGTGTGCTAACAAAAATCAACTTCTGTTTGGTTCAGCGTTCTGCACCAGCTGTGTTATGGCAGTATGTGCCTCTACTTTGTCTGATGTAAGAAATGCTGTACTGGTAACTAGGGAAGTGTTTGTCACTTGGGTGTTTTCAGATACTCTGTACCTTCTGAGACAGAGGACAGGTAGTGTTATTTCTTTGGCACCGCTGCAGCCTCATGTAAGAGGTGCTGTAATGCACACTGTGGCTGCAGTAAGTTGGTGTGCATGGAGTGGTTCTCCCACGTTCCAGGTGATGCTTCATGCAGTGGGCCTGTGTGTCCCCTGGGCCTGTGGCAGCACTGCCATGTAGTCCCACTTGGGCTGCTCGAGGCATTGTTTGCTGCAGGGTAGGAATGCGCAGAGGATCATCTGCTGGCTGTAGCTGCTGGGAGGTGTAAATCATTCTGTGCTGCACCCAAGCTGGTGGTGACAGCACTACAGATCTTCTCTGAAGTCTGAGCTTCCCTTTTTCTGGCAGTGTGCAACAGCAGAAGGATCTGATTGCTGCTGAGGAGACAAGTGATAAATATGGAGGCTCCAAAAAACCTGAGCACGATGGTTTTCACCCTATGGAGTTGTAGTGGCAGCCTGAGAGGAGACGGTGATGTTGGAAGCTGGGTTTGCTTCCTAGCCAGTGCCCCAGACCTATTGCAGAGCCTCCAGCAAGGCAGCGTGCTGCTGGTGCCATGGGGTGCAGAAATGCAGCATTGCTTAGGAACTGGCTTCCTCCTGGTGCCTCTTATTTGGTTGTCCTTGAGATCGGCACAGAAGTCCATCTGCAGGCTTGCAGAGGAGAACAGCATTACCATGGCTGTGAGGCTTCTAGTATCATCAGTGCTGCCGTAGAAATATGATTTTCTGCTTCTCTTGTGATGGTTGAAACTCTTTGCGCAGGTTTTATGGGTGGATGAAGTATTGAATGCTGTGACTCAGTGTCTAGAGCGTGGTGGGGGAATTGCACAGCAGAGCTGCTCGGTAAGGCTCCTTCCTGCCGAGGTCCTTACAACAGCTGGGTCCCCGTAAGAGGAGTTTGCTGGGAACCAGGCCTGAGTAATTAAATTTTTAAGTTTAAAATTTCCACGATCTCTAGATCTTTGAATTTTTCTGTCTCTAATGTTTATCAAGCCTGGCTTATTTCTTGTCACTTCAGTTTGCTTCAGTTAAACTAAGTCACCCCTTTATACAGATGCAGCTTCTTGCTCCCATTGAGTTTCCAATGCCTGTACCCGAAGACCCTGATAATCTGCATGTTCTGTTGTGGTGCCTCCTCTACTTTTTTGTTACTCTTTGCTTCGTTGTTCAACAGTTTTAAGGATTAATTTCTCCCATTTCTTCCCCTTTAGCATACCTAGGAGGCTAGCACCGTGCTGTGCTGTCATTTGAACTGTGACTGTTCAGTCCGGGCTCTCTGTGGTCGTCTTGTTTGGATTTGCTGTATTGCTACGGATACTTTGCTGGATTTGAGCTTTTCTCTCTCTTTTCTTTCTATTTAGAAAACTCTTTCTATTTATTCTGAATCCAGAAGCATACAAAGCCTTCAATTTACTTGCAAAAAATTCCTGTTTGCACTCATAAATCTACAGGATCTCCTTCAAGTTATTTTGCCTGACAGAAGTGCTTTCATGTTCTGTGTTACAGATGAGTAAGCAGGCTCCGAGTCAGCGGAGGTGTGGGCTGGGCGCAGTATTCCAGGCTCCAGGTGTGAGGCCTGTGATTTACGCATTTATCTCCCCTCATCTTGGAGAAATGTAACTCAGGCTTTGTGTTTTTCATCAGTAAAACAATTTCTGACTAAAGCTTCAGAATTTTTCTTCTAAATCAGTATTAAAGAGAATCTTAACTGTAACGATGGTATTGTCATCTTCAGTACAAGCTTATGATTTACCTGATTTTGGACAGATGTCATCTTTCCCATGTCCTCCAGGACTGTGCATTTCAAGGATGCTGGCTTTGTCATTAGAAAGTAAATAAACCTGAGTATGAGATTATGATGTCTTACCTTGCAAGACAGAAACTTTGCATCTCTTCTAAAGTTAATTCATTGCTCTTTGCCCTTCTGGGCCGTGGGCGGCAAGAGTCTTTGACAACTGTTTGCCATAACCATAAATTAGGAAGTAATTCAGTGAGCTTCTAGTGGAAAGTGAAGGCTTCTGCCGTACGCCTGAGGCTTCTGTAATCCCCAGCGCTACAAATCAGCGTGACCTTGCAATGCCACACAGATGCCAAATTGCCAGCAAGGAGGAGAACCCGGCTCACTGCTGCGTGGGAAGAGAGCTCCAGCTCTGTCAATATCTCCTTGTTCCAGTTGAGACCTAATTGTTCGGGGAACTGGGAGAACCATAAATAAAAGAGATTAAATTCTGCTGTTGAGACAGAACTTTGATTTTAGGAAGTCAGGAGTTCAAGAGCGGTCATGCTTGTGTGCAAAATGGCTCTGTGACTGTGGGAGAAATGATTAGTTTGTAGATAACTTGGAGCCTGTAACTGCTTATGAGCCCCGAATTAAGATGCTGAAGTTGTTCTTTTGTTGTGACTTCATTTTGTGCTGCTAGGTTTTTCCATGATGGCTGTTCCCAGCTCTAGTTGTTCCTTGTTTTGAACTCTGAATGCTTTGTGAACGTGTGCTACTGCTGGCTGTATGCACTCCTCTGAATGAGAGCTCTTGTAAGATCTAAACAAATCCCAGGTAGCAGCTGTTTGGGCAGCGTGCTTTAGGGGAGGGATGTGCCAGCTCCCTGTGCCTGGCAGGCTGCTCGAGCCCAGTTACCATCACCAGGGCCAGCAGCATTGTCTGAGTGGCTTTTTCTTGTAGTGCAGCTCTGTGTGCGCTCCAGCCCAGTAAAACTGTCAAGCTGAATGTTAAAGTGAATTTATAATAACATTTCTAAGGACACGACAATGACATTTCTAAAGGTGTTGACTGAAGTTAAAGGAGTAGGGATATGGAGAAGTGTGGAAGAGGTTTTAGTTCATGAATGTTTCTTTGTTTCTAGGAAATATGCTAAAAATGAATTCCTTTTCCTTCTTTAGGAAGCTGGCGCAACATACAGTGAGCAAGCTGTGCCTTCTGCTGGTGTCACAAACTGTCAAAGTGGTGTGCTCTCTGTAACGCACACTTTCATTAGAGGTAGCAGTTACTTGGCCAGGGCAGTCATTGTATTTATCACCCAGACAACTGGCCTGCTGCATTGCTTCCCATGCTCTCCGTGGCCTCTTTCTGTAGCTTGCCTGCACTCAGAGCTTGTGTGCTGGTTTCCCCATACTGGTCCGTAGGGCAGAGGTTGGATAAGCGTAAAATTAACTTGATGAAGCTAAAGTATGCAACTTTCTATACAAAATGCAGAGATGAAACGTGGTAAAACAGTGAAGGCAGGCATCTTATGTAGATCCCCACCTTTAAATCTGTGTTTGGTTTTTTAATTGTGCAGTCTATAAATAAGACTCTTCTCTGAAGACAATTGTAATGCTGGAGATTGATTCATGTTTAGATGTTGTAAACAACCTTCAGGGATTTGAGGCTGAATTATCTGAATTTTGGGTGAGAGCTGTGTGCTTGCAGCTCAGATTGAGTTCCAAGTAGAAGCCCTGTTTTCAGCACCCATTTCTATCCCCCCCAAATGGATCTGTTAGTTGCTCTTATCAAATTTTGCCCAGTAATATCAAGGCTTTTATTTTTCAAGCAGTCCAAAAATCAGTCGTGCTGACCTATCTACCCGTATCAGGTACCCACTTAATGCCATTTTCGCATTCAAATATTTTTCCATTTGATCTCTTAAGCTAATCATACATGCCCTTAAGCATGTGTTTTTCTCATAGCGTGGCTTGGTTGCGCTGACTTCAGTAGAGCTTGTGATGTGCCGAATGCTGTGAGTGCTTGTAAATCCTTGCTGAATTTGGTTCTTTAGTATGATGTATGGAAAATGATTACCTCAGTAGGTGTTAGGCTGTTAGGAAATCTTTTGGAGACCTTACAGGAAATCTTGGTTCTTCAAAATGATTGTTGTTCCGTGAGTTCATCATTCTCTTTTCCACCCGTTTGCCAGGAGTACTGCATCACTGACAACAGGAGGTGCTTTAAGAAGACTGGATCGTTGGAATAATTATATTATAATTAGTTTAGCAATTCTCTTTGAAGAAACAAAACTCTATTACATAGAAATTAACTCAATTCCTTGCGCCTCAGCATGTGCCCGAGAACTGAGGTGCTCGTGTCCACCAGTGGTAAGAGCTGCGTTTATGTGGGCAAGCACAGAAGCAATTTCCTGTCTGTTCTGCTTCTCAGCATGTGGCCCCAACAGCGGCCGCTCCATTCCAAGATTAGAAACATTTTTCAAGCTTACTTATTTAAAGGTAAAATTACCTAGTGCTTATTTGGGTTATTTGTTGTTATACAAATTATTTTTGAAGCCATTGGAGTTTTTAGTCTCTCTGTAGATTTTTTTTACAGGGACAAAAGCATTTCTGTGTATATATGATAAAGGTTAAAAATCTTTTCTGGGCAAGCTACATTATTTTTAGTCTGTCTGGGGAAAAAGAATTGGGCTATTCCTAGTGTGTGTAGTATTGTTCTGCACTTGGACACTTCTTCATTGAGACACTTCCCAAGATTGGTAGTGATAAAAAACATTTGTCATCCAGTGCATGTTCAGTGACCCTTGTGAAATGAGTTTAGTTTTTAGATAAGGGTTTTCAAAGTTGTGTTGATAGAAAACAAACATTTTTCTCACTGTTTGCATTTATAGAAGCAGGGAAAATATAAAGATGCAGTGTAGCTAAATTTCAGGGCACAGAGGAGACCTAGAATTGGAAAAGTTACACAGGTATTTTCTTACTGAGATTTCAGTAAACTCAATAAAAGATACTTGTGCGTGGCATGGTTCAGAATTTCACTTGGCAACGCACAAAGTCCCAGCATTTAGTTCAGGTTGATCAGAGCTGTTGTAATTCTTTTAGATAAAGTTGGTTTCATCTGGAGGCTTACAAGAAAACATTTACTTGCACCAGTCTCAGCTTTGCTGCTACATTTTTACAGGCTTTTGCTGTAGCTTGCATGCTTGGGTGCTTGATTGCTCCTGGAGTGGGTATTGACTTTCTGCTGAGACAGACGTGGCAAGCTGATGTGTTTTGTTTAACATTTAAAAGCTACTCAGGCAGTCTGAAGTTTGCATCCACCTTGGGAGGGGAGGGACAGAGCAGAGGAGCAGGATGGGAGGAAAACTATTTCAGAGAAAAGCAATTGCAAAAAACAGTTCTTGTTCAAAGTCAATACATTCAAATCTGTCTCTGAACAATAGAAAACCAGATTTTGAAAGACTTCTAAATAGCTCCCTGTACTGAGGCCAAAGAAGAAAACAATCCCATGCATGGTAGAAGACCGATCGATAGGAAATCCATATGGGGCGGTGCTTTTCGTGGCAGTTGTTTGGCAGTATTGTGCTTGGCGATGGGAAGAGTCAGGATGTCTTGGTTAGAAGCCTGTGTTTTCAGCATAGAGAAGTGAGAGATGAGCTTCCCAAAGGCTGTCGGTGTCATTTGGCCAAGCTACTGTTTTTTTTTTTTGTCCTGGTCTCAGTTGGAGCCTTAGCAGGAGAAATTGCAGTGACCAGCTCAGCTGTACCCCTCTTACTCCTGATTGTCAAAGAGCTGTTATTGCAGATAATCAGAATTCCAAACTGTAGGGATAACTTTCTAAGATTCTGAGCAGGAGTGTCTTGTTTTTATATAAACCAAATATTGCTCTTTACTACAAGACAATGCATCAGTGAAGTCTTTTAAAGCTTCTTTCTATAACTAAGGTTTGTTGAGTAGGTTAGCATGAGTTGCCCTCAAAAACTAGCGTGAATAGTAATCAGTTCAGTTCTTCAGTGGTACATCAGAGGAAGGGGAAAAAAGCAAACTGAGGAAAGAAACAAATATCCATTTCCTATGGATTTTAGTAACAGAACATTCTCATTTTCATTTACAGTTTGTATTAATCCAGTTCTGTTACTTTATATAGGGGAAAGGTTCTGGTAAGACCTTCTCATGCTGTGCTGAGGTGTTTCAATAAAAGATAGGTTGAAGAATGCTGCCCAGACCCCACTCCTGGTTTGAGTCAGTTGATCAATTTCATATAGATAATGCTTTCAGATTTGGAGACTCAGCACTCCTTTTTCTATCCAAACTCTTCAGAGAGTAATAACAGAAAAACAACTATCAAGTCTTGTTCGTCTTTTTGTCTGTAATGTTAAATTCACCTCTAGAATGATCCATATTATTAAAATAACAATAAATCTGATTTTTATCTTGCACTTGATCAACAGTAAGAGAAAACAGAAGTGTTTTCTTTCTTTCTGTGTATCTCAGTTCATTTCTTACTGTGGAAGCTAGAAGGGAGCGGTCAGCTTTCAAACCCAGGTGGCACTGGGTACACATTGGACTCTTCCATTAGTTGCTGCTTTTTTCTGCTCCCTGCTTTCCCTTTGCTCCTGGTCTGCAATATACTCATCAGCTGCAAAATGCTGCTTGTTTCAGCCATTGTGCCAAGACAGACCAGTGATTTTTTTCCTTGGTGATATAACCAAGGTTGGCCTTTTTTTCTTGACTAATGAAGCAGAACTTCTTCCAGGCTCTCGGTAGTTTGAACGCTCATTTCATGAGTTCGGACTTCACAAATGCAGTTTCACTGTGCATAAGTATACTGAGTGCAGTTGTCAAGACAACTTTTTAGAAGTTTTCTTTGAGCCTTGTGCTGCTCTGGATTCAGCTTTTCCTGGCTTTTCTCTCCCCTGTTCCATCAAGTGCCAGATACCCACTCTGGGATGTCCCATTCTTTCCATGGGATGCGTGGCAGTTCAGCCTTTCTCTCCCACCATTGCTCCTGTATGTTGGTATGAGCCACTTATTTGAGAAGTTTCCATTGTGCCTCTGTTACACAAGCTTATCACATTACTGTAACTGAAATCCCTCACGATATTTCTGCTGACAGAAATGTGAGAGAAATTGCACTAATCCTCTAAGTTTTCGTAAAGGAATGCTGTTTTTTTTGTTGGTTTTTTTGGTTGTCTCAATCTGTTTTTATTCATTATTTCATGTTTTAGTGGGAAATTATTTGGAGGAAAGAAACATCTTTACATTCATGGTATCCCATTTTGTAGAGTATGCACTGGACTGTGAGAACTGCCATGACTGCCACGACTGGAAGTCCTTCGTGGTGTTAAAAATTAAGATGGACTTGCAGGTCTTTGAAAGAGAAAATGAGTAGCTTGATTTTTTTTTTTTCCTTTCATGTCTCCCTCTTCAAACTGTCCCAGCTTTAATTCTGGGTTATTGAAATTCAGTCATAGTGCGAGTACATTAAGTGTAGTTAATTCCATTGGAATTTTGATTAAGTGTTTTTAGCCTGCAGATGAAGTTAAATTAAATAATACTGCCGTGTGCCAATAATTTTTGTCTTCCAGGATTTTGCCCACGAAGATATTACATTAGAAAGTCTAGGCAGTCACTAGGGTTTAAAGGATATCAATTTGGAAGTATTTTAACTTGGAAAGAAGGAGGAAAAAATGAGCCTGAAATGAATCTGTTTCCCAGTCTCATGGAATTAATTCAATTTGAGAAGCTGCATCTGTAGAGTTTCTCTAGTGTTACTTCCAAAGGCAGTTACCAGCCCACCTTTCTGGTTCTTGACAGGTGGAGTGACTGAATTCCTCGTTGGATGAGGTTATCAGGAGCCTTGCAGATAAAATTCTGAGAGAGTTTGTTACTGTGATGGAATTTGGATGGATTGCTTACCGTCACAGGATTGTTTCTGTTCTTTATATATCCCGTTATGACAATTTATATAAACAGGCAAATAAGAACAGAATAAAATAGTTCTCTTATGAAGGGAATTCAAAACTCACTGTGCTAAAGCTCAGCCTTTTGAAGCAGTCCTTGTCCTGCATCACTTAAGCAGCTTGACTAAGTTGACATTCAGTATGTTGTTCAGCTTTTTTACAGTCCTGACAGCAGCACTGAGACTTGGATGTGAACTTTATTTCCCATAACCTTTCTGTCTCTCTGTTGCCTTAGACTGACTTACCATTGCATTGGTTCTTAATCATTTATTATTTTTGTTATAACATTAAGAGCCTATGTAGCAGGTAAAATAACTTGTGCGGAAGGTCTTAATGGCTCACTAAGCTGCCTGCTTCACTGAGTTAAGGGAACTCATATAAAGCAAATTTGAGTTCAGCTAGTTCTGGCTGTGCTCAGAATTCATTAGCTGTTTAAAAATCTTAGTATTAGATAAATTGATGTGGCTTTGAATGTTGATAAGGCTGCTTTGAATGTTGATAAGGCTGCAGGCGTAAATGATGTATGTGCAAAACTGCTGGAGTGAAGATAGGCTTAACCTGTTCTGTCTTCTAAGTATGTTTGCTTTCACAGAGTCTGGATTGACCCTTGAAAGGGAAGTGACAATTTACCATCAATACAAAAACCCCAGACATTCTTGCTAATGGGAGACTGCTTATGTTCTTCTCTTAGGCAGCATGTTTTGGCCTTAAAGCACAGCCACCTGCTTCCAGTAACTGAGCGCTTGCTTGGAGCGCTACTCTGCTGCTGGTTAGAAAAACACATCAGTCTTTCAGTAGAAACATAAGCTTAGCACTTTAAACAGCCAAACTTCTCAACTACATCACCTGGATTACATTATGTAATACTTATGTCTGTCTAGAAGCAGTGAAACAGTTAAATAACTGAAAGTTCTATTTTGTTTTTCTTAGCTAGACACATACCTCCGTATTGAGCTGTGTTGCAGTATGTGAAATAGGCCAAGCTGCCATCAGAGGCACCTGGGCTGGCCCTGGTGAGATGATAATAGGTTAAATTTAATTGATAGGGCTTACTATTCTGAATGACTAAAGTTGGCAGTTTGTTACGTTAGATGTGCACCTTTATCTATGCTTTCCTGGGCCAGAAGCTGTAAAACTCTGGGCTACATCCTTTATTCAGACTTACTGTACATTCCTAATACTATAGAGCTCTAATGTCTTGCTGTATGTCATTGTCGTCTCAGCTGCTGGACTCTGGATGCAAGAATTCATCTTGGCTGCGTTGCCCTCATATCCTTTGCACAAGGCAAAAATATTTACCAGAGATAGAGCAGATGCTGAGTAATATATTTGAAAAATGATCAATAAATACGGATCTCAATTGACTGGAAATGAAATACTGTGATAAAAATTCCATTTGTGGAAAGCGTGATTGTGCCAAGGAGTGCATTGCCTGCTCTAGGGCTTTATACAAGTTGTGCAATTTAAGCATTTCTTTATTTTTTTCTATTGCTAACTGGAACTTCAGGAAAGTATACTAATGGGCTTTGGGAAAACAGTTATTGTGAAGCTATGGCCAGGTTACACAGCCAGGCATCATTGTGTGCTCTTTACAGCACTGTACTTCTTATGCCATTCTGGATAAGAAAAGCTTTTAAAAAGGAGGGGAAGGTGCCAAATATGGCAAATTCAAGGAAATAAAAAATAATAGATATGTATTTGATTTGGGTTACCTCAAGCTCATATTGCTTGTAGTACAAGATCCACTTTTGAAAGTCTTGCTCTTTCTGTTGACAGTGAAACAGCTCATGGCAGCTTTTAGGCTGTTAGAAAATATCATTTAGCTGTTGGGTGTTCCTGTCATTATGCTGGGAAATGGGTGCACCTTAGGAAGCATTGTGCTGGGTTTATTATGGCTGACACCCATGCCAGCCCTTCAGACAGACTAAGTGTAGGAAAGCTCTAAACATGCCTTCTCCTAAGGACAGCTGAAATATCCAAAGACTAGAATGAGTGTGAGTAGAGACATGGTATCAATGTGATTTTTGTCTGTCATTTGGACAGGTTCAGAGGCACCTAGCAGCAGAAAAAGTAATGAGAGGAGACAGAACAGGAAGACTTCACGCCATGGCTCTGGGATGAGCAGATCATGGGCTCGTGTGGCAGTGTGCGGCTGGGGAGGTAAGGCGAGCTGGAGCTGCGGCTGAGGAAAAGGGCTCCTGTGTGCTTGGATGACTGTGTTCAGCGTGGTATCTCAGAAGGCTTAAGCATGCCACAGCGTTTTTGTGCCTGTGCTCACTTGCTGTGTAAGCTCAGAACAATAGATATCCCCAGCTGGGGACTTCTGCTTTCTTCTTACATTTTTCTGAAAGTCAGATTTTGTTCAACGAAGTGTTATTTGACTGTTATTTGGCACGTGTACCACCTTGGTCTCCTTCTTGAGACTGGTAAGGTTTTGGAGGAGTTAGTGGCAAAGTGTGCAGTGAATTCAGTGAGTAGGATAGGAGCTGAGAGCTCTTAGAGTTTGGACTGGTGCTGTGTGTGGTGTGAAGAAGCTTTCTGATGGTACAAAGCCACCTTGAGGAAGGTTAGAAGGTACAAAAGCATTGATCTCTGTGGGTGAGGGGTGTTCAGGAACCTCAGAGGTGCGTGGGAGACCTCAGTGGAGGTGAGTGTGGAAGGACAGGCAGACCATTGGCTTCAGAGCCTTCACAGTTGATTGAAAGCAGCTCAAGCTTTTGGATTTTCTGAATTTCTGAGAGAAATTCGGTATTGCTTTAAGTATAACAAATTACAGAGAAAAGCAGAAGTATATAAAAAGACCACTTCTTTCAAAGTGCTGGGTGTCTTCAGATCCAGACCACTGTGTTACAACCAGTGCCAGCCAGAGGAGCTGCTGCCTGGCCACTGTGCCAGCCCCTGAGGAAGGGGCGATTCATCCAGAGTG
Source organism: Pavo muticus (assembly GCA_016647715.1). NCBI lineage: Eukaryota > Metazoa > Chordata > Aves > Galliformes > Phasianidae > Pavo > Pavo muticus. The sequence goes on along the minus strand of JACDJE010000168.1, from coordinate 546,114 downwards.
ACCTTCCAGTCTTCAGCTGTTTCCTGAATGTGCTCTCCTGAGGTGGTGTTATTTAACTGCAGGCATCAGGGCTTGTTCTCCCGCTGGCTCTGTGGCTGTTGCTCATTGAACAGGTTGGAGCAATCGACGTGGTTCCTACCGGGCTGCTGCTTCAGAAAGGTCATGTACGCCCCAGCAAAGTCTGTCACTCGCCTTTTAAGAACAGTAGGAAGCAAATCTTCTCAGTAACTGTGACCAACAAAGCTACGGGAGATGTTTTGCAGCTTAATATTCTATTACAGATCAGAGCCACTGGGAAAACTTTTAAAGTAACATAAGAAAGAAACAAAAAAAGCTAAATAAAAAGCTCTTCAAGGCTAACGCCTTTTAGCAATCCAGGCTGTCAGCACACTCACCAAATGTACTTATTTTTTCCTGTGTTTGAGAGTAAATGAGAAACTGTTGGGAGCACCAGGTGGTTGCACCAAGCACCCATGAAATGCTTGTGCAAACGATGGCTTGCCTATGGCTAGGAGCTGGTTGGCATTCAGAGGGGAGGGAAAGGGGATAAGAGATAAAGACTTAAGAAAGATGACATTTTAGAATTAGGTATGTGCTGTGTATGGCTGGGTCAAAGGCTGTAGGTTAAACTAAACATGAATACAGTTCTGTTAGGGAACTGGTTGTGCTGTATTTGTCAGCTCTGCATGTCTTGCCTATTTCAGGTCTCATGGTAAAATATAGTCATGGAGCTAGGAAATGAAAACTTCATTAGCGGCCGTTATTGCACTGAATGGGGCATTTCTGTACTCTGTGATATCAAGCATTTGCTTTGTGCTTCGGAAATTACTTTTTCTTCTCCTAATGGGAGTGGGCACTTTTAAAATTGCTTGAAGTGAGAACAATACCAGAGATTAGTTTAGCCGAAACTTGTCAGCCGCGTGCATTGTGTAAGGCACAGGTACCACGTGCTGCAGGATGGTGAAAAATACCCAGAAATTGCAGTAACTGTATGCTAATTTTGTATCAGTCATTAATTGGACTCTTTTCTTCTGTTGAAAAACGCACCTAAAAGAGGCTAAGCACAACTAAGTGGGGCTTACATGTGAATTTTCATTGCGATCTCCGAGCAGCTGTGATCGTGTGTAAAAGAATTAGACACATCTAAGCAATTGTTAGGTTAGCTCGATTTGCTCAGTGTGATTTTTCAGAAGACAAGATGTCTGATGTTGCTGGGTAACGCAGTACACGACCCTGCTGAAATCTGGAGTGGCTGCTGGTGGCTCTTGCTTAATGTGATTGATGTATTGTAATTTTCATGCTCTAGGGGAAGTGGGGCTTTTGCTTAGTTTTGGGGGAAGGATAAATATGAGTCTAAGTAATTACTTTTTGCCTCAGTGTTGCTCTCTTTGAGACATAGGACATTTAGAGGTGAAATAGAAATAACTTCTATTTTCTTTTGAATTCATAAACCAATTAATTTTTTTTAACTAGCCTTCCTTTTATAAGCACATAAATCACAATGCCTACCATTTATTATTCACCCTTTTCCACTTATTTTAAGACTTGATCTCTAATAAATTCTTGCAGCTTTTAAAACCACAGGGGAATGTAAATGGCAGCTTGGTACTTGTGGTGAACTGTTGTGTTGGAGTCCTGTAGAGTGGCTGAAACTGCACTGCGAGTTGGTCCCATCCAGAGCCCTGTGGCATCATTGGACACTGACAGACTGTCACCTTGCTGCTACAGCAAGCCAGAAGCAGGAGCTGTGAACTTGAAAATACCTGAGCCCTCTCCTGCAGTACCAAAGCCTTTCCATGCATCTCAAGCAAATGGGAGATTTTTCCCCTGGATGTAAAATGGGCTCTAAGCACTATAGCAACCGAAATTCAGCTTTGCATCATCCTAATAGCAGATTTGAAGCACTTCTTTACAAGATAAGTTCATCTCAAAAAAAGTGACAAGGTTTTGAGCCCAGTCACTAACAACAGGCATGCCATGAACACATTGCTTATTTCTACTTACTGCTCATTTGAATCTGCGTTTCATTGCCTGTTTGACTTTGGTGTGCTCATCTCTTCTGTATTAAAGAGCTTTTTAGCACCTGGTATTTTCTCCCTGCAGAGCCCTATAGCTGCCTGGTTTTCCTTGTGACAGCTTAAATACTGAAATCCTTAATCTCTGGGTGTCGGGCATGGCAGTGTGCAATGGCAGTTTGTCATAGAAGGGAATCTCACATTAAAAATGTGAGCGCCAAGAGAGGAGGGAGGAGTTAATGCCTCTGTAGTGCATTAAGGTGGGCCAGGCATCTCGTGATTTGCATTCATGCAAACAACTTGCCTTGTAAATAATCTTTAATAGAGCAGGGCACTTGACTGGCAGGCAGCCAACTGTTGGCTGACAAACATGAAATAGTGCAGTAAGTGATGCAGGCGGATCACCGCTGTCTGGGTTTATGCACACGCATGGAGCGAGTCTTTTATTTGTGTGACAACTGGGATGACAGAGTTAAATGAGAGAGTTCAGTTCCTTAACAATTAAGGATTAGTGGTGGATAAATACAGAAATATGCTGCTCATGTGGGTGTGCCTGGATTGTAGAAGGGATATGCAAAATGAGAAAAGGTAAGGCAGTGCAGGTGTATGATCTGCTGGCTTGATACTACCCTACCTGAGGAGATACCTACTTGCAGCTTCCTTAACAGCAATTATGCTTAAGCAAGGAAAATGCCTGTCTTGGCTAATTTGTGTTTAGTTCATTTTTTAAAGTAAAACAATACTTGCAGTATTGAATGTGTATTTTTGATATGTCGGTATGAGGTAGGAATATAAATTACCTTTCTCCTTCTCTTCTTACAGACAGAACAACATTCTAGATAATAAGATCTACTGGAATGTCCTCTGTCTTCCAGGTGTCTTGAGGATGGCTGGGAAATGGAGGAACTGTGTTCCTATTAGTAAACTTCAGAAACTTGGTCAGCCGTTTTTGTTAGGAATGGGAGAGATTTCAAGTTGTGTGCTACCTATTAATAGGTTTGAGGGTGCAAGGCAAGGATTACACTTAAAAAGTTTCCAGAACTGAGATGTGCCCCTGTTTTGCTGAGAGCAATAGCCACAGATCCTGCCCTTGCACTCAGCAAGTTGAGTTAATTCTAAGAATTGAGCAAATTATTACAAATGTAAATTGATGAGCAGTAAAAGGCTATCTTTGGGCTGAAATGAGAGGATATAGAAAATCTTTCCCTCTCGTTCACTCTCATCTTTCTCTTTGGCTTCCACTCCCTCATTGGCTTTCCTGCACTTGTCCTTGTGCCCTCGTGGCCTCCAGTATCTTACTGGGGGATAGGAGGGGAGCTTGCTGCTTGCCAGAAGCTGCTACTGCAGTGAGGACTAGTAACTACATCCAGTGAGGGTTCTCTGGAAATATGCCTTTAAATAAATAGTGGGTAGGCAAGATTGCAGAGAGAGACAAAGTTAAGGCCAAATTAATCACACCAGTAGGCTTTTCATGGAATCCTAAATATTTATGTTCACTGTTAGCATGGGCATCACATTATGCACCATTTGTCTTAATATAAATATCAAAGTGCCTGGCATGGCATTACTCACGATGTATAAGCTGTCAGAGCGTGTCACTGTAAATCACTCATACTGTTGCAATCTCAGTAATTAATGGATAAGTTAAGTAAGTAAATAAATAATTAAAGACGACTTTTATTTCTGAGTGAGGAGCAATTTTATGTATTATTAAGCCAGTCAGAGTGAGATCCTAACAAAGTTTCCCCAGCTAGTTTTATGTGGTCTTTTACCCATGCAGTCTTTTAATACTATCTCAAAAGATGCTTTTTGTTTTTTTCCTAAAATATCATTGCAGTTTAAAATGACATATCTGTCACACAGGCAATGAAGTCTGTTTTTAGATCCTCAGGGAAAATGGGTGCACAGCTCTGCTCTTCACTGGACTGTGGGCATCTGGGGTGAGTGCTCTCCCTTCCGCAGCTAGGATTTCTGTGTGTGTGAAGCTGAAGTCGATTTGACCATAAGAGGTCATCAAACACTGGGATAATCTATTCCATATCTATTATTAGAGCTTAGAAGAAAGGATCTTGCGGAAGCACTAACAATCCTGGAGAAGCAATTAAAGCTCAAATATGAACGTAGTAACACTCTCCAGGAGAAAGGAAAAAAAGAATCATATTATTGCATTGACAAAAGAAGGTTTTGAACCTCAACTCAAACACTGTCTTCTAACTGCACAGCTTTCACCTGAGTCTGATTTGGTTGTGAGTAAATTAACTACTAGGGGCTTCTGTTAAATCTCTAGCTGTTTTTTTATGGTTTTTTATGATTTAAAGGAGAGAAGGCAAGTTATTTCCACTTGCAACACAAAAGCCAGGAAGCCCAAGATCTGCTCCTTTCCTCAGGTGTGTATCAGGGGTGTATTAACAACATTTACAAAGTTATGTCAGTGCAAGTGAGGGAAGAACAAAGCTCTGATACGGCAAGTCTTCCCATGAATACGCAGCTTGCCCTGGGTGGGAAGTGCTGTGACTTTGTGCTCAGCTCTCTGAATTGCAGGCCAGTCAAGACTCGGCCCAGTGAAGTATTTAAGCACATACTTGACATCTAGAAATCATCTGGAAGATACAGGTATTCAGCTCAGATGGGAGCCTGCATTTAGATTGGGCCTAGGATACATCAGGACTTAATTGTCTTCCAGGGCTTTTTTATTTTGATAGAAGTAAGGGTCAGTACACTCCTAGTTCTCCATTTCTTTGTGGCCAGTATTCCCCCTGCCACCACTTTACAGCTGACATGTTTGACATTAGGATGTGAAAATCCACAGGAGAACCTAACTTAAAGTGCAGTTTCTTGAAGTATGAGTGGTACTGACTTTTCAGAATGCTTGAAATTCAGACTGGGTTCTGTTTTGCAGCTGTACCCTCCTCTTCAGTTCAATGAACCAAGGCAAAATCCAGTCAGTCTGTAAACTTTCTGCTTTGAAACCTTATAGAAGTTTTGGAGTTGCTGCTTGTATTCAGTTTAGTTTATAAATCTGGAAGAAGCAGGTTGTGTTGGATAGAAACCAAGCAAGATGTACTCGTCGATTCCTCGTCCAGCTAATCTCTAGCTTTGTCTGAAATCAGCTGAAGGGCTGCAAAACTGTGAAGAGGATGGTGTGCTTAGGAAATGAGTGAGTTAGGGTTGGGAGTATTTCTGAGACAGAGAGTTGGGGATGATTGAGGAGGGGGCAGAGCATAACAGAAAAGTACTGACTCTTTAATTCACTTCTAGAGCATCCTGCTTCAGCTTAGAGCTTTAATGTATGTATGTCCAAAAGACTCTCAGCTGAATGAATATCTTCTCCAGGTCTTTCAGTATACCTGCTTCTGCATTAAAACAATTGGATTAGACCTAGTCCTAGTGTGGCACTGAGATTGGTAACATCGTGTCTGGGGTTAATAGCAGAACACTTGTCATCTTTTCCTGTAGTTTCCTTTATGTATATATGAGCATCAGTGTCTCTTCTGCTACTCATCCAGAAATTTAGACTTGATTTCCTGCCTTAGAGCCTCTGACCACGCAATAGTGATTCTAACTCTATCCTTAGGATGCGATATTAAATATTCTGGGATTGGCATCACCTTAGAAGAGATGTGTGAAGTATGCATGTTACAAAGGGTGACCACAGAGGGAGTTTGGCTTTCCTCCCTGCTGTCACCTCAGATGAGAGGAGTACCAGAGCTGGGATCTTCCACTGCTCTGTGAGGAACAAGGTCTGAGCCATCGGAGGCTGCAGTAGGAAGCAGTTGCAGGTTGTGCCAGGGAGGATTAGTTTGGATGTCTGGTAGGATTTCTCCATGGATAGAGTGGTAAAGCATTGGAATGAGCTGCTCAGGGAAGTGGAATTATTTAAGGGATACATGGAGATGACAGTAAGGGACAGGGATTAGTGATGGGACTCGGTAGGTCAGGTTGGCAGTTGGACTTGGTGATATTGAAGGCTTTTTCCAACCCCAGGGACTCTGGTTCTGTAATGAGCTCTGCCACAGAGGCCAGATTTGATACATATTCAGGTACGGTGTCTGTGACACTGTTACCTCCAGAGATCCCTCGCAGCAAGCCAGATGTTGCTTTCAAATACTCCGAGGAATCTGAAGCTAATCATTTTGCTTTGTTTCATTAGCTCAGCTGTAATGTAGCAGAGCTAATGCAGTCATATCCCAGTTAAGGTACCAAGCAGCTTTAGCTGCTTATCTGCCGTGGAAAGAACCACAATCACTTTTGCGATGAAAATTAAATGTGGAAATAATTCTCTTTTCCTTTTTGGAATATTACTGTGTGATTAAATAGGCTTAAGAACATTAAAGAGTAATGACATGAAGTTGCATGCATCATTATTTTAAAGGAGATTGAATGAAAATATACTATCTGTTCCAGCCCTTGCCTAATCCGCAGTTTAATAGAGATTTGTAAGGGCCATGATGCGCATACATCTTAATAATGAAGTAGAGTTTTCAGTCTCTAAAAAGAGAATTTCAGTATCTTTGCTATGAATGAAGCAAGCATAACAGACCAAGGGTCCTGTTTTCTCAATCACAGTCAGGCAAAAGTTTTCCTGTAAATGACATATTTTGGTTTTAATTTCTCCGGGTTTAACTAACAGCAGAACATCAGATTCTTTGCTCCCGGCAACAGTTAGCATAGCAGCTGGTCGCAAACACTTGCTTCTGTAGTTACCTCCACTCTTCGGTCTCTCATGACTGCACTGCCTTGGTTTGACCACATTCTAGCTGCTTGGGATGATTTCCCTGCTTTACAAATGGAGAGAGGAAGCACAGGAAGACGAAGGAGTAGGGGTGTCATCTCCTGCTCCTAAACCATGTGTGGTAGCACAGGGAGCTGAGTGTGGGTCTGCAAAGCCTGCAGCCAGCATGCAGTCAAGCATCAGGCAGCCTGCAGTTCCCTGAGGCCACAGGTCAGGGTGTTTGAAGGGGGAGGTTTCTCCTTCAGACATTGCATTTCACATTTATTTTGCTTGAGGAGTAGAACTAGATTATATCAGCGGGAAATTCTCATGTCTGAGTTGCCCTCTTTCAAAACAAGGATTGAAATGGAAGAGAAGAAATAGTCAAGTAGCTGGAGCACATTCAGAATGAAATATTCATACAAGGAGGAAATGGGCTCTGCGTTTAATAAGAAAGAGATTGTACAGTGTGATAGCAATTATGTACGTTCAAATATTGTGCTTTTCTTCAAATCTAGGTTATAAATCCAAAATGTATAATTAACGATCCCATAAATAATGCATTTCTAATTTTAAAACATGAAATAAACTCCCCTTGCATATTTCTTATGGGATATTCCTTTGAGAGAAATCTTTTGGCACCGAGTCTTATCACAAGAGGCAAAGAAAATATGAAGAGGTTGAAATCTATAATAGATTCATTGCAATGCTCTTGTTTGGAAAATGCAACATTTTGTTTTTGTAGATCCCAACTTCCCTTTTATTAAAGTAAAAAATGAACTGCAAGCCAAAAGTACTGAAGTACAAAGTTGGCTCTGAAGACCTGTGATGGGATGTAATTGTACTACTTTCAGTCTCTGTCTCAGATCTGGACCCATTCAGGTTTGAATGCTGCATGAAACAGATTGGTGGGCCCAGAGTCATTTGCAGTAGTCCAGGTGTCCACTGTACAGAAACTGCCCATCCAGGCAACTCTGAATTAGTACTTGTTATTAAGCCTTAGTCCAAACAGTTATTCTGTTCAGATACTGCCTTGATGAGGTAAACGTTTATTTTAAATACCAAAAGCAATGCTCACCTGCTGGTTGGGCTGCTGTGTGAGTTTCTGGTGCTGTTCCTTCTGCTGCAGAGTGCATGTAAGGGCCAGTGCTGCTGTGATGGTACACAGTAATGTGTGCATGTTGCAGTACAGGAATTTGGGTGGGATATGGTCACTTCAAATTCAACTATTCAAATTGTTGAGGTATGGCTGACATGGTGGTAAACAGCAATTCATTTCAGTTAAAATGAGAATTTACAGTGATTACACCTCAAATGTCTGTATTCACTTTTTCGGTCATCCCCACCTTTTTCTCTTGGAAGTAGGAGTTATGCTATAATGCTCAAGCAAATCATTAAAACTCCCTTTCAAAACCCTCTCTGAAGGACTTGGTGACTTTTAAGCAAGAAATAACTAACTCAGGAAGATGTCCTCAGAGTTACAAGGCGAAGACACCGCTGTTCACACCTGACGCGCTCTTCAAGGACCTCACTTGTCTTCATCAGGCATCCATTTTGGAGAGAAAAGGTATCCAGCTGAAATTATTTGTGGAAGAGAGTGTAAACAAGAATGCAACTGCTGAGGTAAAGAGTTTCCTGCTTCTCTCTTATCCAGCAAGGCAATTCTTTTGTCAGAGTGAGCAGCTAGCAGTGGATCCAATCAATGAGCCTTCTACCTACCAAGAGAGTAGAAGAATAAACAAACTATTTGTTGTGTGGTAATGAAAGGAAATGAGTGTTCAGTTTCATGGTAGGAGCCAATTGGAGAACACTGATTGTACTGCTTGGGCACCACGCAAACAGATGCTGAGAAAGACAGTGCTACCTTGAAAAGCTTATCCTCTCCTAGGGAGCCAAGGGGATGGAAATATGCTTTAAGAGCTTAGCCATCAAAAAGCTAACATACATGCCATGTAATCAAACACCCACTGGCTTATTCATTGATTGTTAGTCATTCACAGTTGACTCACAATGCCAGACAAACTTATTTTCATCATACTCCCTCATTTGTATTCACAGATACTAGACTGGCTTCTATGAAAGGGAGATAAATGTGAAAGACAATACTGTGCTCCCAGCCAGCGTGCTCTTCGGAAGGATGTAATGCAGAAATCATGAATGCCCAGTGGCATCACAGCTGCAAACGATCTCCCAGCGCATTGCTGAGAGAGCAGCCCTGCCTGCTCATTCTTTCCATTTGCTCCATTTGGAATGTGAACACGTTACAATACCTTGTAACATATGCTAGGAAAGTTAATCTTTGTTTTCATCCTTAAAGTCATTTGCCATATTGATAATGCAATGATGCTTTTTTTAATAATATGAAACCATTTTTTCTGTACAGTTTCTTTGCAAAATCAAGTAGAAAGAAAAGTGTCTTTTTCTTTATTTTTCTGTATCCCTTTTTCTATTCTTTATCCGAGTCCATGAATTACAAGGATGTAAAAGTGAGTGAAAAATTGAGAAAGCATCTGGTATATGGATGGGGAGGATAGAGGAAGGTGAAAGTGATGGTAAAAGAAGAATAATAACCATTGTTACCCAGAGGAAGTTTGTGTTTGTTTTTGAGGCAGGAGGGTTTCATTACTCAGCAGATAACTTGACCTTTGCTGTTGCCTCTGTCGAAAGAGAATGAAAAGGCAAAAGAAAATGAAATTGTGTAAAATAAATGAATATAGCTACTACACTGATAAGAAAGAGATATAATCTCTCTTCACATCACTCCCACAGGGAAATGTGGATTATTTTTTGGTCTGGAGGCTTTCTTGTTTGTTTTTACTTTTTCCTCTGGCAAGAGTGGGCATTTTCAGAAGGGTACTTTGCAGTGGGCTGAGCATGATGTGCTCCAAAAGTAAAAGATGGAAAAGGACAGCACAGTCGGAGAGGTTGATGTTGTGAGAGGTGATACATTTGCTGGTTGTTACTTACATGTGCATTGTTACATTGGCTGTCTCAGAGTAAAGAATATGAAAATATTTGGCTCTGAATTATGTCCCTCTTCACATTTATTTCTGCTGATTAAAGGAACTTGATATAGCTGAGAATTCAAGTCACCATTGAAGCCTGTAAAGGTGTTCACAGATTGTGAACTTCAGTGGAATCCAGGAATACCTGGAATCTTCAGTGTTTCCAGGTATTGTGTACCATCACTACATACTGCATCATGATTTCCAGAACAAGAACTGAGAGCTGAGGAAGATATTAGTTGGTTTCTTCAGATATGGTAGTGCAAGTCATTTCTGTGTAGCCACAGATCCTCCTGGCTGGGGTATTTCCCACTGCTTCGCTTCACCAGGTTTGTATGCGACTCCATCCAGCCATTTCGTAAGGCTGTGTCTAAGTGGCACATGGATGGCCAAGTGAACTATTATGACAACTGGGGTTTGCAAGTCATGACAGAGTTAATGGATTATCAGAAAAACTGGTGTCTGCTGCTGGGAACACCACATTTGGATCTGCCTTCATGCATAGTTTTGCTGCTTGACTGAGGTGATGGTGTTTGAGGTGGTGTAGGGGAAGGAGCAGCTGGCACACTTGTAATGTCCGCTGTGTTCCCCGCCTTCCTGACTTGGCTGCGTGATTTTGCAGCGAGTCAAAGTCATTCTCTTGACAGGGTTATTTATACACTAGGTGACTCAGCTGCTTTCTGAGGGATGTCAGCTTTCCTGCTCGAGAAGCAAACTTTGTAGTGCCATTCATATGTCATTTCGTCCTTAAATTATTCATCCCGTGATGTTATTTCAGTGTTGGAAGTGCTATAAACACCAAAACAGTGATGGAAGGAAAAAAATGGAAATTGCTTTATGTTAATTGTAACTTGAAAAATGGGCAAAATTGATTTGCTGTTTGTATTTTCCTTCCTTGTGCCAATAACAAAAGGCCTTCTGCTGCAGGAGAATTAAGACCAGGGAGTCTACATTTCCTGCTGAACCTGAACTTCATTTTACATCTGCTGAGTTTTTGTCTCTGTACAATAATTTCAATGGCTTCTGTGAAATAGTTCCAAATTTATAATAACAATGAAAGATCATGATCAACCTTTCCTTTGTTGCCACGCATTATGAAACTCATTGCTTTTATACAAGGCACAGGTACAGCTTAATAAGGTGTTCCTTGGCTTTTTGCAGGGGCTGTTTGCTTGAGTGGGCAGGATTTTTGCTCAGAATAATGCTTGCATTGTTCAGTGAGAAGCTGGATCCATAAGTCTTTGTGTTGCCCCGCTTCACTGCAGGTCTGCTTGGCTGTGTTTGTCTTTCTCACTATGGATGTGACATCCTTTTCCTGCGTGTTTCCATTTGTATGCAGGAAGGCTTTCCCTGCTTGTTCTTCTTAATTTTTGTTGTTGGAAGAGTATTCCTCCTCATGTCCTGTGGTCTTTTTTATTCTGAAACAGTAATTGTTTTGCATTTCCTCGAGGCGCTGAGCCATTCCAGTGGTGGGAGATAATCTATTTTCTGTGCAGTGAGTTATGTGCATGAAAAGACTGAGTATGTGGCTTTCATTTTCACCTTCACTGCTATTGGTTTTCACCTTCATTGCTATTGGTTTTCACCTTTTTCAATCTTCTTTTTGCACTGTCTTTTTTTAAAGCTAGTTTCCGCTGATTTTGTGGAGTTGGGTTTGTTTTTGCTGTGATATAGCTGAGTCTTAGCTATTGTTAGAAGTCTGTATGCTTGCTCTGAAATTGTTCCCTTAATCCCACTAAATTCATCTTTATGAATTCAGAATCATCTTTATTCATATTGTCCTTGTTTTTAATTTAAACTAGAAGCCCTTACCGACGTAGCAGCACACTGAAATAAGCATTTAGAATGTTTAAACTTGGTTATTTGGGTGGTGTGATGTGCTCATATACCAATGCGCAGAGCCTGCTGGCTGTAATATTTGTTGCTAGGAGAAAGGAAAGCCCTGCAAAGTCATCCTGGGTGCTGAGAATAAGCTGGTCTTTGACTACAGGTACCAGTGTGTTTGATCTTCAGATTGATTCTGTGGGGACAGTGCACTCTGAGGCAGGTTCCTTGGTGAGAAGGACCTGATGGCTGGCTGAGGATGCTTCTCCAACTTGCGTCGGGCTTTGGCCCACTGCTGTTCTGTTGCAGGTTCTATGTGCCATGTGAACACAAATAATTCCACCTTCATCGAATGGGTGATTTGTGAGAGGATGTTGTGCACAGGGGGGTGACGTACAGTTTGTGTATGTGCAGGGGGTGAGGTTACGTCCCAGACCTCAGTTCCTTTCTCATCCTTTATTGGGTGAATGCTGCCCATGTGCGATGATATTTCCTCTGCTGCATGGGACATGCTGAGAAACCTGGTTCTTCCTGTTTGGGATCTGGTGTGCTGATGGCACAGTTACCCCTCAGGATGACAGTGCAGGTCCTGGTGCATTCAGCCCCTGTGCGTGGCTGGAAGTGATACTGAGGCCAAGAAGATGAGAAGGGACATCTGACTTTCTCACATCCAATTGATCAAGTAAGTTCAGTTCTGATGTTTCACAGGTGGAAAGCCAAAAATATTTGACAAGCTGAGAGCTCAGTGCGATTTCAGCTACGCAGACACTCATGTCAAATAAGCAATTATACAGGAGTCAGACTTCTCCTGTAAATTTGTATCACAGTAGAAGAACATCAAGTGTAATTATGTTACATATCATTTTAAGGATGAAACTCATATTCCAGGCTCCATTAGCTTTCAGAGTCTTTGTAATATATCTGTAGAACACAACCTAAAAAGTTAGAGACAGGATTATCAATTTTTATTCACAGCAAGAGAGGTTCAGTTGACAATTGATGCTGTTGTTCTGTTTATTTAAACTGCTTGGATTAAATGGTGGTCTCTTGGCTCTGAAGATCAGCTGGTCATTGGGCATGTGGTGGCAGTGTCTGTATCAGAAGAGTTCACCAAGAGCTATTACTGTTCCGCCCTGGGGATGTGCATTTTGCCACCCTACCCATTAACGCTGGCTGAAGGGAGGTACAACTGCATGACAGAATTGCCTGTTCTCTTGTCATTCAGGCTTTTCAGCAAGTTTTGGTATCAGATTGCATTCAAAGTTAATATCCTTTTACATCAGAAGAAGCTGTTCAGATCTGTGATCTCAGCTTCCACTTGGAAAGCTTTTCATAGTGTTTGCAGGTGGAGATGGCAGCTCTGCGTGCAGGCACACGTTATACCTGAAGGTGATGGTATTCTACACATGGGAGTTCCGACCCGAGAAGTCCTGTTTCTGGAAGAATGTGAAATGCACACAGTGCTGCTCTGAGTCAATAGAATTAATCAATTCTCTCAGCCTCCTTTATTCACTAATGTCTGTTCTTCTGCATTGTTTTCTTTTGCCAGTGCACAGAGTTATCAGCTCACGTGTGTAGTTCTGGGTTAGAAGCGGGGCTCTGTGTTCTCATCAGGTCTTCCGCTTTTCAAAACTGAAAGTGTTTGAAGCTATTCTCTTTTAAAGCCCATTTCTTAAAAGGAATAACACATTAATTGCTGAAAAAGTTAAATGACTTCTGAAATGCGGTTAGAAAATCAGCTCTGAAAGTAGAGGTGCTTGAGAGGAAAATCTGCAGATTCAGAATAGAAAAATGACCAATCAGATTTAGTGTCAGAATTGCAGTTTAATTAGAGACACTCCATGAAAGTAGAGTACAGAAGAAACTCCTGCACAGAGGACTGATATTTCTGTTCCCCATATGGGGGTGTACACCTGGTTTTCAAATAAAGCTGTGACCAACCTGCAGAAGACAAAACACAGCAAGCATAATGCAGTACAAATCATGGATCGATCTTTATGAAATGAAGACACTGACCTCTCCATTCTGGTACAGTGCAGCAGCTGGTAATGGGAGATGCTGAGAAATACAGTGTTTTCCAGTGCTGTATCATGTTAACAGTTTTTGTGGTGTTGTACAACTGATTTTGTTGGTCCATGCTAGCTACTGACCTGGTCGCTTTCCTGCTGTCTCTTTCACACCACAAGTGGAGGAGCCAAAGTCATTTGCTGGAGTGGATATGATTCACTAGCAGCACAAGCACGTTCTCTACTTGCCACGTGCAGAAAAGCTGTTCAGGAATCCCTCTGTAACAGGTACATACTGACCCTTACAAAATGCTTTTACGAGAATACATTCATTATCAGTGACTGTCAAAGAAAGAAATACTTCCTCTGCTGTCTGAGATGAAGTGCTCAGAATGACAAACACAAGAGTAATGATACAGTAATTTGCTGATTTAAGGTGTGAGAGATGATTCACACTTCACAGAAACAGCACTGATGGGTCAGTCCTCCAATGCAGAATTTTTAGACCTCAGGTAAATAGAGGTCCTCTTGACTGTACTTTTCCACCATAGTTTCTTAAGTACAGGTATAAAATTAATACCTATTGCATTTAGACCTCGCTGTTGAAAGTTAGCGTCTGTGTATACAGTGCATTTGCAAGATCACAGGTCCTGCTGATAAGCACTGTTCTGTAATGGTAACAACTACTGAAAATAGACGCTTTGGTACTACATACTTCCCCTCTACTTGCGTTGTTTTATGCAAAAGTGTTGTGTGTGTTTAGCAAGAGCTAATTTGACGAATTTATCTCTTGATTCTTTGCTAATATTTTGATGTTTTGGGACAGACTGAACAACCCAGTTGGCTGTGTCTGGGGTTCTTGTGAAGCATGTTCTTGAAGTGCGGTGCTTCAAGGAGCTGTGTTTGTGGGGATGCACCAAGATAGGGAGTTAAGTCATGTCCCTCAACCTCCTGTCCTGGGGGCTTTGGGGAAACAGAATACCTGGATATAAACTGATGGATTTGGAAGGAATGGGAGACTGAAAAGGTACTGCTGTCCTTTCCTACCTGACAGCTCTCTGACTGCCATCGACCTTTCAGGAGAGTGCAGGGAATGTCACTGGCGCTCCGTTTCTGTGGTCACAAAACAGCTTCTGAAAACTTCAGATGGTCCTCACTGCTGCTGTGTGCTGAACGGCCAGGCTGTGCAGGCAGCCTCTGTGGTGGGCTGCTGTATGGGCCTGGAGCTGTGTCTGGGCAGGGTCCCTCCCAGCCCTGCAGACTGCCCACAGGTTGAAGTGCTTCTTTCCGGGGGTGAAAGTGTTTACTCCATTTCAGATACTGCGGAGAAAATAGTTTACTTGCATCTTAACACTGCCCTTAAGGGAAGGTGTAAATCATTATCATTTCAGGCAGAATAAAAAGTAATGTGTGTAAATAGAACAGTAATGATAGAAATGCTATGTACTGTACCAACACTTGCCAAAATCATTTTCTGCAACGTGGATAGAGAAGGAGAGGTATCATGAGGACAGCTCAGAGAAGGACTAATCTCTGTCATCACAAGCAAAAGGAAATGCTGGACAACAGGCTGAATATGGGCCCTTCATCTGAAGGGGAACTGACCTACAGCTGCCCCATTGTGCCCACAAGATCTGTGCAAGTCTTTCACTTCGAGCTGTTCGCATGGAATAAGAATCTTTATATACTATTTAGTGTATCCTAAAAAGTTAGGAGTAAAGACTGGAGGATTCTTAAGCTTGCCATAAATTTTGTCTCAAAGTCTTTCTGCCTGCTGAATTTTATGTTCAAGAGCTGTAAAATAATAACAGGAAGAGAAATTTCACTATGGATAGCTCTGCTAATTGAGCTAATAAAACCTTTCAGTGAAAATGACAGATAAAAGGCAAAATGGTATTGGATTTCTGCTGGCTCCTAGGACAAAATTCGAAGTGGAAAAGCATAGCTTTTTCCTGGGAAATATATTTGCTTCATGAGTTATCCAGCACTTCATCCAGTTGCATCTTAAAAGCCTCTTGTGATGGGTGCTGCACCGTATCCCTGGGGAGGTTGTTCAGTGATTGACAGTTCTCACTGTAAAACATTTCCTGTCTTGTACTAGGGTGAAACCTCCGCTGCTTCAGCTTGTACCTGCTATTTCTTGCCCATTTTGTCTAGCTCCTGCATTCTCAATTTTCCAAGGATGAGCGCTTTGGATGCTGTGACTGATCTATCTGTCGGTTTGGGGCATAGCGCTGGGGTGGAGGGACCCACAGAGAGTGGTGTAGGGTGAGTGCTGGGAGCAGGCCTGGCAGCAGAGCTGGGGGCACAGGTGGCAGTGGCAGGACTGTTTTGCTGTCAGGCTGCCAGGGTCTGCAGGGACTGCAAGAGCAGCGGCAGCCTTGGAGCTGTGGCAGGTGTGCTGGAAAGCCAGGCTGGAAGAAGGATGATTTCACAAGGACGCAGCGGGTGGTGTGGGAGACAGGATTTGTTTTCCAATCAGAAGATTTATATTTTGTATTTGAAGAGTTATGTTGTTCTTGGTTAGGATTTTGTGTTCTAATTTAATAGCTTTAAAGATAACACTCCCTGCCTGCCTCTGACACAGTCTCTCCAAGGCTGCTGCCCTGCACTGGTACCCAGCTGAGCAATGCCCTCTGTGCTGGCTGTATCAGTGCCTCCACCTCCATCCCCCATGCAAACACCTCCTTGAGAGAAGGAAACATGTAAAGATCAGCCTGACAATTCCCCTGGCCATATCTCAGGCAGATGAGGGGACATGAGATTTGTACAGAGCTGATCTGTGGAGCGCACAAGATAATTATGCAGTATACGTGTAACCTTTTTCCTTCTGACCTTCCTCTTCAATGTTGCGATAACTGTTTGTATTTGTAGCCTAAACATTCCAGCTGTCAGCACGTAGCTCTTTGGACACCAAGAACATCCTAGGGGTTAGTGGGTTCTGTGGATGGATGTTGTGTTGGGTGGCTGAAACTGGGTAGATGCATATCATTCCTTATGGGGCAAAGAGGAGATCTTTGTTCTAGGGCTTAAAGAAGGATTTTCTGCCTCAAACTTCCACATACTCAGCCCATCCCAGTAAATCTCAAATGTTTTATTAAAATGTAGGAATATTTTTTTTTCTGGACGTGCACCTTTTTAGCTTACCCTCTGCACTGTCATGTTCATCTTCACTAGAGGAGCTCTGTCTGTTTCTTTCAAACTAGAAAGATACACTGGTATCAAAATACCTTAGGAGAGATTTTTTTCAGTTTATCAGAAAGTGATTTATTGGTTTTTCTGGTTAACCTAAAAGGTTGCATGTCAGTAATAGAACTTCTGAAATGTATTTTCCTGGAAAGAATCAAAATTCTTGAAAGCCTTACTCTAATGAATGCGCTCCTCCCTTTGCTTTTAGGGGAAGCCAGGTGCTGCTGAATGGTGTTGGACACTTCAAAGTAGTGAGAGGTTTTGGAGGTTTCTGTGACTCTCTCAGGCCATTTGTGTCTGAGCAATATATCTATCTTAATTTGTTTCCTTATGTGTGCCAACTATTCTAATTCAGCACTGAGTTAAAGAAAAACTGATTTCTGTGTTGTCAAAGTTTCTGCATTCTAAACATGGAGTTTTATCTTGTAATGAGCCCCTGGGTGCTTTTAGCCACTCCTGAACCTTCTTACCAAGGCTGTGACATTTTCCTAATGATCTCGCTGGCCCTCCCACAAGGTGTTGGCCACAGGAGTCCTGCCCCTGAGCACGGCAGCACAGGGCCCCTTCCAGCTGCAGTCAGGCCAGGCTGGAGCTAGCGCCCATGTATCTTGGCTGTGCATTCTCCATGTGGAAGAACGAGTGATCTCATCAGTGTGACGTGCTCAGATTGTGCTGCTTAACTCCGAATGCCATGTTTTGGTGTTTCCAGGCCTGTATGCTCACTTTGAAAGTTGTCTTGCAGTAAATATGTTGTATATGTACCCTGCAGTGTTCTTTGACAGACTGCTTGTGGGCTGTTGGTCGTACCCGTGTCTGTCAGGTCACTGCTAGTGACAAGCACTGAGAAAATGCCCATTCTAAATATCCAAATTTACGTATGATTTTGAGAAAATAGGCTTGTTAACTTCTTGGGAGAGATGTAATATTCGCACCATCGAACTTGATAGCTCAAGCACTCCGGTGCTCATGTTGGAAGTGAGACTTACAGCCTCTCAGTGCAGTATTGCATACCTCTTCTCTCTGTCTAGGTACCAGAAAGTTGATTGCATTTCATTTCCTTTATAACTTCTTTGTGACAGACTTTGAATAAGCCGGGAAAGTCAATGACAGCTGAATTGAGAATTCAAAAGTCCATTTAAAAGGGATTATAGTAAATGAAACTGTCCTGGTTTTCCTTTACAAGTCTTTGTGGTAGTTGCACTCTCATTTTCTATTACCAATGTGTTCTATAGGGTGAAGCAAAGCTTTCTTGTATTTAATTCTGAGTAGCATCCTTGATGCCTTGCAAATGTGGTAAGAAATGGGTACGGGAGCGTGGAGTGCCAAGTATGATATTTGTGCTGATAACATGAAACTCTTTTTCACAGTGAAAATTTTCAAGTACTGGGAATTATATTTAGGCAATAGGACTGTGTAACAATATAGTACAATATTTTAGTTTAATATGTTGTAGTTGAAGTCACACTATAAGTAATGGATTTTTTTCTAAATCAGAAGATAACTGATTTTCTTCATGTTTGAGGAATATATGTCTTAGCTTTTATCTCTGTGCTCGGTGCAAGTATGATCTAACATTTGGATGTACTAGATCTCACATCACACCCTTACGTTTTAAAGAAGAGTATCTAAACCAATTAATATTTCATATGATAGAACTGTTATTCCTCATGCATAATCTCTGAGGTCTGTGCTACAAGGAAAGACCTTATCTTTGATAAATGTGTCTTTGGAATTTGGACTGACTGTGAATGAGGGACTTTTGGTGCTTCAGACAGTTTGCAAGAGAGGAAAAGGCTGTGCAGCAGAGTTTGTGAAATCTCAGCATTTGCGAGGTAGTGCAGGGACTGAGTTTAAGAATGAAAGAGAAGACTTAGAGAAAGGAGGCTTCTCTGTGATGGGAACCACAGACCAAGACCACTGTGACTTCTGAGTTCAGTGCTGCAAGCCTTTATCTGAATTTGCATAAGCAGCTCCTGCAAAGCGTCCGGCATCTCATTTACTTTCTGCACCCACACTGTTGAGTTGTTTTATTATGCATTTAATGACCACTGTACTCCTGTGGCCTTGATTGCTAAAATCTGTCTATTTACAGTGCCATTATTAGCATCCAAATACATGTTATTTTGTTGTTTTTAACACCCTGGAATCATATAGCTGAAAGTTTTCAATTAACACACTTGGTTGCACAGTATGCAGTATTGGATAGGATAATGAAACTCAATCTTTCTGACTTTGACCTAATTGTATCATCTGTATCACTTTATTAGTTTGTTAAAATAATCCTTCCCTCCCAACCTATTGAAATGATGCTGCCTGATGCACAGAATGATTTACCTTTACTTTATTGTCACCACAAGTGAAATAGTTTTGGACTTTGTTAACAAACTGTTGGCATTATGGAAATTGTTTTCCTTATTAAGTTCTATTCTTTACAACCCATTAACTTCTGATGACAGTATGTTCAAGGGGACCCTTCCCTATTACATGGTACCTCTGTAGCCACTTCAAAGCCACACCAGAGGCAGTTTTTCTTCATTATATAGCTCCACTTCAGGTCCCTAATCACAGACTACTTTTAATTCAAACCTGTAGCAACCGGACTCTCTCTCCAGCTCATATCCATCATGTAGGTGTAATCATAAGGAGAATTTTGGCATTAAAGAAAAAAATTCATACGTTCTTACAATTGTGTGTAGCTTAACAATTGGTTTTCAAGTTGAGGTTAACATTTCCTTTGCTAGAATGCTTTACCCCAGGGTAGGAGGGCTGTCAGCTGCACACAGTGACACTGGAGTCGCTTCCCTTGTGCCTCGCATTTGGGTTGGCCCCAGACAGAGCTCCCAGGCGCGCGCACACAGTGCAGGGGCAGACTTCTTTCAGCTAAACTTTGTGCATGTGCCCACGTTTCTGAGCACATTCCGAAGTGTTTGCATCAAGATCTGCTTAGTACTCAGATAGGAATCTTGTTTGCATAATAATTATCTCTACTTGATGTAATTGCTCAAGTTTTGAAAGCAGAAATTTGAGTATTTGTTTTGGTTATTTGACCACAAGCACAATAACATCACCCTGCTGTGTTTTAAATTTGTCTCCCTGTAAAATGTATTCTTATAATGGAAATAAAGCGAGGTCCATTTTTATGCACACCTCTGCCTGCTTGTGCTCTAAAGGTGGGAGCAGCACTTAAATAAGACAAGCTCTGTGGTTACAGGGAGCAGATGGGAAAAAGTCAATATGAGCACTGGTATTGTCCGGTGTGACAAATGATATTTGGAGTTAATGCAGCACACTTGGTGTAAAATGACTTTTTGAAGCAGTTAATAAAAGAGAAATCTGTTTACAGAAATCAATATTTGTACAGAAGCCCTTTGCTGCTTTTTAAAGGTGAAAATTTCAGCCTGGATGCATTGTTTCTGCTGTGTTGGTGTGGCTGTCAGAACCTGAGCAATACCGAGACAAATAAAGGCAGTTTGGCCCAGAAACCTCCTCCCTTCGTATTTTTAACCTGCATTTCCTGGTTTTGTTCCCTCTCCCTTTAGATCTTAGGCTGCATAAGGTGCTGAGAACTTCTGCTGGACTTAGGGGTGACTTGAGAGGACCCTTAGAGCAGGAGACACCCGGTCCCTCTGTGCTGCTGGAGGAGCTGCAGCGGCTCCCGCATGGCTGTGGCATTCTAAACATCAGTGCTGTGTTTTGGCATCGCTGGCAGTTTGGTGTCAGTGGGGGTAAAAATATATAAAAGGTTGCTCAGAGTTACGTGGGATTATCTTGGTTGCTTTGGAGGAGGGCAGAACAGCACAGCTGTCTTGTCATCTAAGGCTCACACCTTACCACTCTTGATTCTAGGTAGCAAATTTTGCAGAAGGTTTTGTATTTTGTTATATTTCGGTTTGGGATTTTTTTTCTTGATAGGGTTCGAATACAGCCTCACCAAAACATTAAGCTTACCTGAACAGATCTTCCAGGTTAGGAGCTGAAAGCAAGTCTGTTTTGAGACAGGATTTCTCAGTCCCATCGCAGCAGCTGCTGCCCCAACTCTCCTGGCCCAGTGCATGGAGCTCAGGCTGCTCCTCGGGAGCTGCTGTAGGCAGGGCTGTGTGATGGCTGCCACACGAGGTCCTGGTTGGGAGAGGGCCCCTGGGGGACCTGTGCTGAGACCTGGGAACCAGTTGTGGCCGAACGCTGCGTGAGTGTTACAGGGTGACTGTTTAAACAGCATTTTCCTTTGGATGGAGTCTTGGTGTTTAATGCCCACTATAATGCTCCTAAGAAATTTTCATCTGCTATGATATAACTGCTGTCATCCACATCAGAAATGACCAAAGCGATCTCTTTGTCTGATATCTGTGAGCAATCGAGCAATAGTATGAAGTGAAAAAGCTGTTGAAATCTTTCTGCATGTCACATGCCTGCACTGCTTTTCCCGACTTGGTTTCTTACATAAAGCAATAGCAAAATGTCATCTGGAAATAAGCATCCTGTCACACATGGACATTTCCCTTCAAGCCATTATGCTCCCCATGGGTGGTGTTCCCATCCTAATCCCAATTGCCTGGTGGGACAGTGGGACCAAGTCTTCTCGTCAGCACTGGTTTCAGCTTCCTTTATCTGAAGGAAATACACCGTTAGTATAAATACTTTTCGTTATTACTAAATTGAACTATGAAGAAGCATCAGGAGGAGGTTCTCTGTTAGTGTTTGTAACTTCAGGAAATGATGGGTGTGGAAAATGGTTTGGCTAATTTACTATGAAGAAATAAACTTATCAGAAAAGGGAAAAAAAAGTTTCCTTTAACATTCAGGACAGCCGAGATGGAAAGAGGTGATGGCAGGTTTGTTGAAAGGAAGAATTTTTGTCTTTCCTTTGAAAGAGGCAGAAGGTGCTGCCTGGGCCATCCCATAGCAAAGCTGAGAAAGCCTTGCACAGCAGTAATGGGGTATTTGCTTGGTTGCTTTTCTTGTTTCTAATGGAAGTACAAATGAAAACTATAAACCATTAATCTTTAGTTTTGCTAAGAGCTGAGCAGCATTTAAGAACAATAACTTTGCTCCAGTGGTGGAAGCTGTTAAAGGAGAGGGATTTAGCAGCTGCTGCAGCCCAGGGTTTGTATGAGGGCAGGCTGCTTTCTTGCTCATATAGCAGGGGTACAAAGCAGGTAAAGTGGTATACTTAGGGCTTCCATTTAGAGCTCAGAATTCTGGGTATTCAGAAGGCTTTGCCAACTTGATTTTTGTTCCACTGATTTAAAAAATATATTCTTCATATTTAAGCAATTCCCAACTTCTAAGATGAGAAGAATATAATTCTGAAAATGTGTTTTTACTACTCCCTTCTGCCAGTGTGACCTGTGAAATGCTGCCAGGTGTTGGAAGATTCAGTGTCCAGTGGAACAGATGGAAAGCATCCTGTGGATGTCAGCTTGAGCTGACTCCGCAGAAGGCTCTGCGTTTTCAGACAGAAGTTTTCTCATTATCTGTATTCTCCCTATCTGCTGTAACCTGCCACTCCAGCTGCAGGAAATGCTAAGCCCTTTCTTATTTGCATAAGAAGATTATCTGAAGGTTTTGGTGCTCCGCTCCCTAGCGTACGGGGAGAGTCAGAGGTCTTGGGCAGAACTTTGGCCCTGTGCACAGAGTGAGGGTTTGACCTTCCTTAAAGCCAGGGCTTCGCATGTTCACATATGCCAGACCCTGGATTCATTTAGAATTCAAAACAGCACAGAAATAAGGGAAAAATACTGAAGAACAAAGTGGGAAGAGAGGACCAGAGGGCAACGTTTTGGGGCTGCTCTTGTCCCCTTAGGCCGTGGAAGCTCCAGGCCTTCAGCATCACTGTGGCTCCTCATTAAAACTGCTGCAGTAGTGCTGGGGATGTGCAGGCCTGCGGATGGATCTCATTACTGGCTTGATGTTTTCTTCCATTTCTAGAACGCTCTGGTACAGAGCAAAGAGTAGATCAGGATAGAGTTAAGTGTTCTGATGTGTCAAGCAGTTGACATCGTTTGTGAGCCTCAGCTGCCTCTGTTCACCCTCAGTGCTCTCCACAAAAGATGTAAAACCAAATAAAGATATGTAATTAATAGGATCTGACTAATTTATTTGCGCAATAAAACAGCAATAGCCTAAAGTTAACTGAGCAAAACCAGTCTCACACTAAAGTGCTGAATTAATACCTCCCTGCTGCACAGAATCTATTGCTCAAATGTGTTTTCCAAAAGTTTAAAAATAAGGTGTTCGCTGTGAATGTGTTTTAAAGATTATTAGAAAGAGCACTTCTGGGTAATTCTGTTTTCCATTATTTTTAGCACAGCATTCAGAATATTTTAAAATAAATGGTATTGGCAATTCTTGAACCACACTGCATAGCCACAGCTGATTATCAGGACATTAAGGACCAGCAGCTCTGATGCCTGTTTTCAGCTGCTAACCAACTGTTGGAAATTGTTCTCCATAAAGTATTTTTGACCTCCTTTCTTCTTGTTTGTCCCTAACTGTCACCACTACATTGCAGCAGCTTTCCTCACTGCTGTTATAGTGTTTTGTGCTACAGCAGCTGCATATCTCAGAGCTCTGTGTGCTCGCCATTGTAGGAGGTCTGCACGGTGCAGCAAGAGGGAGAGCTGCTTGTCCTCCTCATGCTGCAGTGCAGAACAGGGCTCCTTCAGCAAGCCTAGCATGCTGCCTCAGGTGAATTAACCATCAGTGCTCATCCCTCAGATGTGGTTTTCTATGAGGAAAAGCTACAAATCTCAGAACACATATTAAGAGAGCAGGGAAGCTTGTCTGGGAAAGAAATGGTCCTCAAAAATTAGCTTGCAGCCTGGAAATGGATGGAAAGATCTCCTTTTTTCTCTTCAATTGAGTGTGACCTTGTGCTGCATCAGATGTGGAAGCTCACAAGTGAGATTGGCCACCATGAAATAGGGCAATGCCAGAGACTGCATGAGAGTTCTGCACCAGGGCCTCCTTTCTGGTGGACTGTGTTGGTGCCTCGTGCTGCCCTGAAAAGTGGGAGAGCCTCAAACAGGAGGTAAAGCAGCTCTGGGACCCCCAGCATAAGAGAGACATAAAGCTGTTGGAGAGAGTATGGAGGAAGGGCCATGAGGGTGCTCAGAGGGCTGGAGCACCTCTGCAGTGAAGAGCTTGTTCAGTCTTGATAGGAGAAGGCTCTGGGGAGACCTCTGTGCGACCTTGCAGTACCTACAGGAAAGATGGGCAGGGAATCTTAATCAGGGATTGTAATTACAGGACAAGGGGTAATGGCTTAAAAACTAGAAGCGGGTAGATTTAGATTAGATATGTGTAAGGAAGAGGTTCAGGTGGTGAGCTGCTGGCACAGGCTGCCCAGAAAAGCTGTGGCTGCCCCATTCATGGGAGTGCTAAGGGCCAGTCTGGATGGGGCCCTGGGCAGCCTGATCTAGTGGGGTTTGGAACCAAATAATCTTTAAGGTCCTTTCTCAAACCCAAACCATTCTGCGATTCTATAAAAATAAAGGAATAAGGAAAAAAAAAATAAAAATGCAGGCATAGAAATGAGGTGACAGGGGAGTAATATAAATTTTTAAATGTAAATGTACAGCAGAGGAAAAATCCAACAAGCCTATCCCCTTTCTCTGATTCTCATGTGCTTCTAAGCTAAACACAGTTCCTGTCCTGTGCACACAGATCTCAGCTGCGTGGCCTCTGCAAGCTGAGAAATGAACCTTTGTAGCCTTTTAATATTTTTATTGCCTGCAGTGTTTGTTTTAGCCACAACAGTTAAGCATCCCTTTAAAATACTGACACACCTGTAGGAAACTGACAGTCCATAACATCATTTAGCAGGGAGAAACTTTTATGTTGGTTCATAGCTTTTATTTCTCTAATGCATTTTAGTGATGGATGATGTTGCAAAAGAATCCTGCTCAGTTCGTGATGCTATATAATCCACAAACTCTGCAGCTGGAGTGGGATTGTTTTCATCCTCAGCAGCGCTGCAGCTCCTCTGGTTTGTTATTCCCAACCCTGCTGTTTGTTCAGTCAGTCTGACCCTGGTCTGCACGAAAGCCAAGCTACAGAAAATGGGGAGTGAATGTCTTCCTCTGCATGGTGAATCCTGTTGCAGGGTGTGGGCATTAAACATGGTTCTGAATTGTGAATCTTGGATTTGAATATAGTAATTCTTGCCTAGAGTATTTATCTTAGCTTTATTGAAATTGCTTATGTCCTTTTACTTAAAAATTATAAAAGTTTCTACAGTGTGCAAGGTAGCTTAATGCTCCTTAGAAATTAAGACATTAATCCAATCTCTGTCAGACATTTTCATGTGTTTTCACATAATAATACAGAAGAAAAGCTCTCCTAAAAACTTACGAAACATTACGTTGCCTTTTTCAGTTCTCTCCTTGATTTCTGCCCCCAGCATATGTCCAATAAAATATTCAGCAAGAGCTAAACAGCTACTGTTCTGTAGCCACTGCTTATTGCATTAGTTACAATTATCTCTCTTTATATCCACCTGCTGTCATTTGGCTCTTGTGACTTCTTGCAGTTGTGCAAATATATGCAGGTCACTCCGAAAATAGTACCTTATATTTATTTCCCTGGGTACCACAACAGCTCCAAAGAGCACAGTAACACTATTTGGTAGAGTAAATTCTCAGCTACAAAACACTATTTTTTGACGTAGTCACCACCATTAGCTGTGCATTTTCACCAGTGGTGAACATGAGCTGCATGACGTTCTCATAAAGATCTGCACCAGAGGAGGTGCTCCACTGTCACTGCTGAAACGCACCACCAGTGCCTCACTGTGCCACAGCCACTGCTTAGTCTCCAGAAATGTTCAGTGAGTGTCCACGAATGTCAGTGGATGCCGTTTTTTTTCTGCATGGAGGAATTCAGTTCCACCCCTTTGCTTTGTATACACTTCCATGTCAGATGCCGTTGGTGTCAGAGTGCCCCTCTGCTGCCGTCTGTCACACGGCAACAACATGTAACGGGATGCTGGTGGGAAGGTTCAACCTCTGCTGCCATCCCACCAACAGCTGCTTCTGATGTCGTGGGCCAATATGATAAAACAGGAGGCAGTATTTTTTGGGCAGCCCTTGTATATGCATGCACTTGAATACATGAATAGGATGAATAATGGCTTTAGAGTCTCCAGTACAATCTGCCTCCTTCAAGATAAGGATGTGAACAAGTGTTCAATCACAGATTTAAATTGTAAGCTCCTTGGAGCAGGGATTGCCTTCTGGTAGGTCTGCATAATGCGTTTTGCACTGGAGGACTACAGCTGGACTCTGTTCTACTGTGAACAAAAAGCAAAGGTTTATGGACTTAAAGCCCTTTATCATAAAACCCAGTAAATATGAAGGTGGTACTTTTGAAAGCAGTAATTAGTAAAATAATTGCCAGCTGAGGTTAAGTAATAACCTCTGAAGAGGTTATGAATTAAAGCCAGTTAGGATACAGATGGTTATTAAAAACTACAAAGTGATCCCTCTGGACTTGCAGAGAGAAATCCCCTTCTGCTGATGAGCTCTGCAAGGGCCTGCCAGCCCCATGCCATCTCTTGCAGAGGCACTTGGGGAGCAGGGCTTCCCCTGTAGAACATTTCTGTCTTGTATCAAGGAGAATCCTCTCTTGTTGCCCCTTGTCTCCTCCATGTGAAGAGGGCATCTGTGTCCCCTTTGTAGCCACTTTAACGACATTGCTGACTGCCAGCTCAGCCTTTCTCTACCTCTGTCCATTTTCCCTGGTGTTTATGGCTACTCAGTGTACCTTTATAATGTGTTATAATGAGGACCATACTTCTGAGTGAGAACCAGGTCTTGCCAAATCTTTACAGGGTTGACTCTGAAACTGCGCAGTGAGTGAAAAGGCTGCCATTGATTTTAGTGGACTCTGAGTGCTTAGTTGTAGTTAGAAAGCAGAAAATGCCTGGAAAAACAGGCTCTAAAATACCAAGGTATTGGGTGTATTGAGCAGGAAATGGAAGGTGTGACTTGGGCCGAACCTCTGCTGAGAGGAGTGGGAGCAGTGTGCTGTGTGAGCATGCAGTGCGTGGCACCAGCTGAGTTTGAAGCACGGGCGGTGACTGCACTGCCTCACAACCCCGTGGGAGCAGCAAAGTGCGCTCGCGGCAGTTGAAACCCAGACACTTCTTTCCCCAGTAATGATTTACTGTATTGAAAGAAAGAAGTATAGGAAACTTTTGGATTGCAGCCCACAGGGGGAAGTGAATGATCGCAGTGGTCGAGCCATTGTTCACCGTGCTGTCATCATCTATTGGAAAGTCTGAGGTTGTAAGCAGCAGCTGTCCGGGGAGACAAATCAGCTGAAAAATTTATGTGTAACAGGCTTCCAGATACTGACCCAGGGAATATAATCAATTACAAAATCAATGTAATACATGGAGCTTGGGATCTCATTCTGGGCACACCAAGTTTTGAAGGATTCTGGCTGTGTTGGAAAGTGTAAATGCTGCAGGAGTTCTCTTCCTGTCTTTACAACGATTATTGTACAGGCCCCAAACAGTCCAGATTCGTGTCAGCACACCGGCATGCCTACGCTCATTGCTGGGTTTCCTTGTTCGCCTTATGTCCTGCATTTGTCATAAGCTGCAAAGTAGGTGAGAAAGGAACAGGAAGTAGAACTGTGTTTAGTGCATCAAATAATGTGTTGTAAGGTTGGATACGGAATTGATGTGTATTTAATAGGGGTGATCTTGATTGCAGTAAAGTCAAGGCAAAATTCCCGTTGACTTCAGAGGGACCCCATGTTCCCTCTGGCCAGCCCCTTTCCATCTCTTCTTTTGGAGTTGTCTTTTTTTTCCCCTTTGCTCTTCCCTAAGCTTATGAATACACTATTTTCTTCCCTCAGCAGTGTTAATATTCAGTGCGTGCACCATTACCAATTGTATCCAGCATATTT
Organism: Pavo muticus; assembly: GCA_016647715.1. Taxonomy (NCBI): domain Eukaryota; kingdom Metazoa; phylum Chordata; class Aves; order Galliformes; family Phasianidae; genus Pavo; species Pavo muticus. The sequence continues at coordinate 518,450 of JACDJE010000168.1, read as the reverse complement.
GCCTCTTCCCAGTTTCCAAATATGCCAGACGGGGATGGGGTCTAATTAAAAGTCCTTAGGGTTTGTTGTCCCTGATTGTCATGAGCACTTTTAGAAAAGTTAAGTTCCTCTAAGCAAGCAGCTAGTGCAAAATATCATATTCAGTGAATAAGTAAAGTGGACTGGGACTCTCCTTCAAATCTGAGTGGGTTCAGTTCAGGTGTGAGCCTCAGTTGTTTGCTGAGGAGAGAAGTGTGATGACTCCATGCTTTCAGCTGGGTTGGAGTGTGGTCATTTGCATTTGAGATGCTCCAATTCTGTACCACAGCAGGAAATGCCTTTCCATTGGTGCTTGCATTTTGCTCACCAAAGCCACAGATCCAGGGCTGTCATCATTTTCAGAAGGCACAGGACTGTTCCTTCAGTTTGAGACTTCCTCAGGATGCCCTGCACTGGTTGCCTCTGGGGAATGCAGACAAGCAGGGGAATTTGAGGTCACCTCTCATGATGGTGCTGCCTAGCTGGAATGGCAGTGCTGGTTGCCAGGGGACCCTGTGTGCTGCTCCTGCCCTGCACCTTCTGAGCATGAGGTCTGCCTGTAACAGAAGGGGGAACAGAAAGGACAAGGAGGGCTGCACAGTACCCCTGCAGGTCTGTGGGAAGTCAGCGTGCCTTCTGAGTGAGTGCTGCTTCCTTTATGTAGTGCTAAGACCAAGATCAAACGGCAGGCTCAGAGGAATGCATGACGAGGAGTGTGATTTGTGGCTTCCATTGTTGTGTGCGTTCACAGAAGCCAACTCTGCTAAACTGAGGAGCATGTATGTGTGGAGCTTCATTGCTTTTTTCTTTTGTATTTGTTTAGAAAACTCATTTGTGTTGCAGGCAGGAAACACTGTGCAGAAATACACAGCCTGTATGTAACAACGCTGTGAATTCTGCCTTATGGACATACTGAGCAGCGTAATAAGAAAAGAACACGAGAAGCATAAAGTTCAACCATACCACACTTTCTTGTTTATTACAAGATTTGTGTCCTCATCTTTTTTGATATGTCTTTTATTAAAACTTTCATCATTTCGTCCTGTTTTTCCAGTTACATACTTCCTAACCTCGAGCACCATTACAGACCCACTTCCAAGAGAAATAAGATGAGATCCAAAGGAATCCGTATTATGTCCCTCCAATATAAAAGAAGGTTCCGCTCATTCGGTGTTGTATTTGTGATACAGGTAAAAGTTCTGTGGTTTTTGCAGTTAGGCACAGCCTAATGGAATGTCTGCTCTTCCCTGACTTTTTCTAGCCCCTCTAGTTTGTTCTGTGAATAAGAAAGCTTCTGTTGTTTCTTCTGTAAAGAAACTAGAAATAATCATTTCTTTCTAGTTTAACAAAACTCCCATGGTAGTAGTTCACCTGGGATGTGCTTCCAGAACAAGGCTGATAAAGCCAAGTGACGATTGAAACACGTTTGACAAATTGAGGGCAGTGTGAAGCCTTTATGTGGCAGGCAAATGTTGTGCCAGGGTGCTGTTCAGAAGACACCAGAAGAACCCTGCTCTTGCTTTTTAGCAACTTCCAGAAATTTAAGATGACTTTCATTTAACTTGAGATCCATATGTTCATCAGCTCATCAGTGATAAATGGTTCTGAATCACGACTGGTATTTAGAACATAACGACGTTCCTCGTACAGCTATTTTGGCCACTGTTATTCAGGCACACGGAGCAGTTTTGGCTCAAGGTGGACTATGTTAGTCACCATGGCATTTATTGCCAGGGGAAGAAACTCCTCCTGCCTCTCTAGAAGCCAGCAGTGTGTGCCTGCATGTATTTTTACAATATCTGTTTTATAAGAACGGTTTCTCACTTCTACTCATTTGAGAATTGAATTAGCTTCTGCTGCTGCTTCACTGGCTCCACAAAACATTTCCCTGCAATCATTTAACACACTATTAAATCCTGGAGTATGTTGTCTGTACATCTGATAATTTGATTTTGAGTGATGTTTGTGTCATTACTTAGCATTTTAGTCAGCAGCAACGTTAGTAATATGTAGAGAAGCTTTTAACAATGAGCTCAGAAAGAGATTTTAGAAAGCTCAGTGTAAGGCTGCCGATGAGCAGAATGAATTGCTTTCAAAGCCATTATGTTCCTATGGCTTCCTAGGCTCAATTCACTTCAACTTGCTGCTTCTGCGTTTTCAACAGCTTCCTTAATTTCTTCTATTTAATCCAAACTGGGCAAAATTTGCTTTCATAAATCTGCTTTTAAACAGTTTGAAACTTCGAAACTACAAAACATGAAGTACTTCAAGGATTGTGCTTCTCTCTAAATGTCTTTATATTGCACATTGTTCCTTAAGGGCTATCAAATGCTGGACAAGACCTCACAGACTATTAACTTCGGCCACCTATTTGTTCTCCAGTTCTGGATCTTGTTTTCCAGTTCAGCTGGGCAGCTGATCCCACTGCTGATGAGCACTATCAGAGCTGTGCTAGATTGAAGCTGTCGAGCCTGGGAGTAGAAGCGGTGCCCAAGCACCAAATTTGACAGGGAAATTTTTTCACTAGCAATTTACCACGTGGAAGATTTGTACCATCACTTAAAATGAAGTAAGAAAAAAAAAAGAAAAGCTTGTTTAACCAGCAGTGCAGATTTATCTTTCTACTCACAGATGCTGATGTTACAACAGAACATGTTTCTGTCTGTGCCCCATGCAGCCATGCTGACAGCAGCAGCAGTTACTGGGGTCTCTGTCCCACCTCAAATGCCCCTTGGGCCCTCCTGCACCCTCACAGAGAGCAGTGCCTTTTCTCTGTGTGTGCGTGCAAGCGGTTGTGCATTAATGCAGATCTGTGATGTGATCTAATTAAAAGTGAAAAAAAAACAAAACTACCAAAGCTCCAGTGATAAGAAGCTGGTGTTGCTTAAAGTCCCTGTTGCAGATTTGGAATCGTGCAGGCTCTGATTTGGCTCCTGTGAAGGCTGATAATTACTGGTGGTCCCAAGGGTCAGTACCTTTTCTACCTGCAGTCAGCAGGCAGAAGATAGATGGTGTGCTCCAAATACTGCCTCTTACTCTGTTGACTTCACTGTTCATGCAGAGGTTCACGAAATAGCAGCATGACTGTTTGTTGGGTCTGCGTTGCCTTTGCAGACATTGTGACAATTCAACTTTCTTGTAATTTAGTATAACAGCAGTAATTAAGGGGTATGCTAAGAAGCAGCTCAGGCCGTTGCAGTCCATGCCATGGCTGGTGTCTCGTTAGTTGAGCAGGAGCAGAGCAAGAGGTGCTGGGCTGAGGCTGACGGCCCCATGTGAGGCCTGGGCTGCTCAGTGAGAGGCATTAGGTGGGGGTGTTGGGGCCCTGGGCCTTGGGTGAGTGCTTGAACAAATGCTCTCTAGATGTGCTCAGCCCAAGGGGTAAGGGCAAAAAGTAGCTTGGTACCGTATCTACCGTATCTACCTGGTCTTCAGGGCTAGGATCAACTCTTGGCACCGTAATTAGTTGGCCATCCAGCTAATACTGTATAGCTTTGCTTTGCTTTCTTTGGTTATTTGTGGGAGTGGGAAAGGTGATACATTGTGATTAGCAGGAAACCTGTTACTTCAATGCTTGTTGGATTTTGTGTATTTTTAGTTTCTCCCAGAAGTCTTGTCCTAGATAATTCTTCTGTGGCTTGTGAATGCTTTGCTTTGTGAACATTTAATCCGGTGTAGGACTCAGCAGTAATTAGCCATGTGGATATTTATGGAGACATTCTAACCTGCATTGTTCATGAATATTTCACTGTGGTGGAAATTTCACACCCAATAAATCACTAATGAAAATGTCATTTCCCAGCTGCATTTACCTGACGTGCTGTTAATCTTGCTGTACTCATTGGAGGTAGAATTAGTGTCAGATTTGCAACAGGAAAGGAATTGATTTTTAATTAGTGACCCCAATAATGTAGGTTAAAAATTATTTTTTAAATGGTGATTTAATGGTCCTCTTCGCATAATGCTATCAGCTTCATTGCCTGTAGTGATGTTTTGCAGACTGCTATTCAAACAGATGCTCTGAAGGACAGCATAACAACTGTCTGCATTGAAGGGATTAGGGAGAGAAGCAGTGTTACCAGAAGGTGGATCTGAAAGCGAGGACTGTAGGAGAGACAAAGAAAAGCTCATTTTCCTCCGTATTGGCAAAGCAAACAAGGCACAAGTGCCAGTCTCCATGCATTTGCCTCTGGTTTTCTCCTAAGGTGGTCCTGAACTGGGCCATCTAACCCTTGGTGACATTTCGTGATGGCAGTTATTACAGGATAGATTGTGGTGTTCTGAAAGATCATAAATTATTTTGCCTGATTTATGACCTGTATCCTTACATTTTCAAATTGTAACTTAGATTGCTGCCAGCATCATGCAGTCAGACATCTCTAACTTATGGCATAGCAGAATGGCACAGCACAAACAAGAGTGCAGCTTCCCTTGGATTGTCGCTGCAGATTCACTGACTTAAGTGAAGAAGGTTAATGAAATACCAGAATAGGATTATTACCGTTAAAAATTATCCTGAAAAAGGATATGAATCATGCCATATGAGGGAGCTGTAGCCTTCTTCTTTCTTCACAGTCATATTCTCTAGCTGTATTTTATTATCCTGTATATTGCTGACTGCAGATGCTCATAGCAAAAAGCAATATTAAACCCCCTGGTCAGTGTCTGCAATACCTTCAGCTTGTTAGATCCTAAGAAAATATGAATTTCCCAAAATCCAGCTCTGCTTCTGAACGGGGGTGTGTACCCTTGTATGGGCAGATGCTTCTCAGTGTAAACAGAGCAGCAAGCTCCTCTGCAGTGAACCAAGCAACTGGGATCAGGGAATGATAACACCATCATCTTCTCTCAAAAGAAGCCTTGGGATTTTCACCTGAATTCTGAATATTCCACACTTAAGGCTTGTCTGCATCCATGGTGGTTCAGCCTTTGCTATGGCCAATGGCTTCTTGTACGCCTACTTCTGTTACTTGTCCTGCAGGTAGAATAACTCAGACTGTGGGCTAAAGGGTTTTTTTTGAGGTTTTTTATTCAGTCTTGATTGTTATGAAGACAAGTTAGCCATGGTTTAGCTGATACAGCAGACAGCTGACACATCTAAAATAAGGCCTCTTATTGCCACAAAAAATGATTTAAAAAGCGTGCCCAACCAAGTTCCCCTGAAATCAAACCAGATTTTTCTATTCATCTTGCTCAGTTCTGAACCCAAGCTTAATTCCCAAGGTTAGAGCACTCATGTTTGAAAACATTATCTTTGATGACTCAGATCCATCATGCTGGAGACCATGGAGCTGTGACATGACTAAGCATCACGTTCCCTGACTGCAGGCTTTTTATATCATGCAGAGGTTCATAAGAATGGTGTTACTCACTGCATAGGTATCTCTCCAAGGTACTTTAACTGAATCAGCACTCCAAAAGCAACTGTCTCTAGCATTAGTTCATTAGTTTTACTTGCCTTCAGTAGCAACACAGGGTATTCTCTTCTTTGAAAAGAGAAAGTTAGTATATTTTTGAGAAACAGGTTAACCACGAGAGTCACTTTTGATTTCTTAAACTAAGAGGGGCTGCTGGTTCAGTTGTCACAGGGGAAATGCTGTGGACAGAAGAGCAGCCTGCTCTTCATATCACATCACTGCTGAATGTGAAAGAGGATTGGTAGGACTGATATAAGACTTTGCCTCTTTGAAGGCTTATCCATTGGTATTCTGTATTAATGTGCCTTTACCTGTATTTTGAGGATTGTGAAAGCAGTGTGGATTTGGGACCCTGAGTACTTTCTGTGTTTCTGTACTGAGAGCACAGAAGTTGGCATGAGCCCACTGTCCGCCCATTCCTTCCTGCTTCCTGCAGCTGTCAAGGGCAGCTCACTGTACCTCTGCTTTTAGGCACTGTTTTTCCTGAATAGTAATTAGTTATTCTGTGTTTCTCCAGTTGGCAAGCAGGTTGCTTCCCATGCCCATGTTAGAGCTCCAAGCAGCCTGCCTGTGAATTCAGTGGAGCAACCTCATGGGGCAGGGTGAGTTTGCATGAGTGGATCCCTAAGCTCATATTGTCAAACACTTTGGCAAAATGGCAGATGAAATTCATTGTTGATAAATGTGCAGTGATGCACATGGGAAGAAAAACACGCTCGGTGATGGTCTCTGAACTAGCTATTAACTGCAAGATCTCTTTCCTGAGTGGTTTTATAGAACTATCCATTATATTGTCAATTCCGTAGCAGAGCAAAACAAACCGAAAACCCAGATAGAATGGTAGGAATTACTAGGAAAGGACCAGAGGACAAAGCAGAAAATGTTCTGTTGTTGTGGTTAAATGGGCTGATTCTTTATGTCATAGCAAAGAGGTACCTAGGGGAGGAGTATGACAGAAATGTGTGACATAACGAGTGGCATGGAGAAGAGGCATGGCAGCCTGTTTCTCTTAGTGCAAGGTCAAGCCACCTTCAGGTGAGATTGTCACATTAAGATTTGGGACAAGTAAAAGGAGGTACTTCTTCACATAACAGTTCAGCTGAGCTGTGAAACTCTGCCATTTATTGTTGTGGTTATTAAAAAAGTATTAGAATACATAGGTAGAATTCTCAGAGCAGCTGGGTAGTTGAATGGGAAGTTGGTCTGGCGTGGACTACTTATTGTCTGTGTATCACCTGCAGGACTCTGAGCTGCTAATGAATCAGGAGGTTTAACATGGAAGTGTCACTCACTGGATGGTACCTCTGTCTTGGTACCCCTGGCATCAGGACACAGGATCCTGGATTGCTGCTTGATCCCAGAACTTTTATTTTGTTCTTTGGCTGTTAAGCCTAAGTCCTACCGAGGCTCTTGGGTGCTGTAGGCACAGATTCCCAACAGGTGTTCCTAGCAGGAAGGTCTCGGCAATGTCATTCATCCCAATTTAGGGAGACTGCATAGCCTGACATCTGTCACATACCCCCAGAGCACTGTACAGATACTTACTCTGTAAGTGTGTCTCCTTTTTAACAACTGTGAGCACAGGGAATTTGGTAGCTTTGTATAAGTCAAAGTTTCAGGAAGATTTGAAAGGTTCCAAGACAGAAATATTTAATAAGACTGTTCCTTTGGGTGCAAGCTGGTTTGCTACTTTGCCTTTCCATGCTGTCAGCTCTCAAGTGTTACTGGTGCAGTGTTAATTGTTCAAGTTGAAAAGTAGTCTCTCTTGTCTTTCATTAATAACATCTCCAGGAGAAGGGAGGTTATTTAACTCTCAGGACAGAGATTGGGATGGTCATGGAAGCTGAAGATTCCGTGTTTTCATCACAAAAGACTCTGAAATGACAAATGAGATCTCATATCCCATAGAGGTGCAGTTAAATTTGAAGGATCTTTCCTTGAAAGCTTGAACCTTTCCAAGAAACACAACCAAAGCAATGAGCAGCCACTTGCTAAGGCTCTCATGGGATGGGCTGCTGTCCTGGCTTTGCCCTGAACTTTTCAGAAGGAAACAAAACAGATACATCACCTAGTTGGAAATGGTATTGTTGCCTGAACCTTAGCTTACAACCTCCAAATCCCAAAACAGCAAAAAAGAGCACTTACAAACCTAAAGACCTCTGGTTTTGATGTTTAATTAATTAATCAATCCTTAAAGCCCTCCTGTTAAGGTAATTTTAATATAATTGAATAATGCATAGAAAATAAAGTAGATTCTGATCCTGGCCTTACTGGTGTTTCATGTTACACCCTCTGCCAGATACTTTTCCCCTCCTGGTAGCCTGCATTCCTCAAGCCAAGTGTTAATTCCTTCCCATAACTCTATCTTCAGTGAGCTTTTCAGATGTACAAGCAGATTCCTATTGATGCGTCAGGCATTGTAACCTTTATGCACCCAGTCAGCTTACCCCTGCAAAACATGCTTACTGCTTTGAATCCTGATCTTCAGTGATGGCTTTACCAAGTCCTGTTCCCCAGGCTTCTGATGCAGCATGGAGCAGCAGCTGGTGTCCCCACGGCCCCTGAGCATGGCCTGATGGACACCTGTAGGAGACATGGCTCCTCTCTGCCACCACTCTGTCTGCTGAGCATCGCTGCAGAGCAGTTTAGGTCCAGGATCTGGAGGCACATGCCGTTCTCCATTCAGATCACATCCTCCATCTGCTTTGGATGTGTTATTCTTAAGAGAAGCTTTGGTGTCTATACGTGGGCAGTGTAGTGACTGTGGTGTGTCCATGAGTCATTGTTAGCTTATTCTGTTGCAGTGGAATAGAAATGTAATCAAAACACTGATTATAATGGTTGCACGACTGTCTCATAGCCATGGTTTAGAACTGAAGGTTAAGATATGATCCTTACTCATTCTTCCTCCCCAGAGTGCAAAATCTGTGAAAGAAAACTTGGAGAGAGGGGAAATGGAATGGATGTGGGTACAACATGCTGTGGGGAGGGCTGGCAGCTATAGCTGGGAACTCCCCCAGGCACAGGAGGGCTCCAGGGTCAGGCTTGACCTGAGCACGGTGAAGCCAGATTTGCTTGGGTTGGCTTCTTCTGGAGTAAGTCATTTCACAGGGAGAGCCTCGTGTTTATCGTAACCTAATCTGATGACTTTTTTCACAAAGACTTTTCTGTGCAGTGCATACTACATGGAGGAAACTCTGTAGTCTCTTTGCCTCTTTTCACTTCTTTTCCCCTTCACTTGCCCTCAAATGAAGGAAAAACTCTAATTCTCATGGGGGAGACAATAAAAGTAGGGTCCCAAATGTGCAGAATGGTGGGTAATTGATCAGGGAGCATGGAGATGGGGAGATCACCCAAGTCTGATGCAAGAAATATTCATGAATTCAGTAAAGTGGTAGCTGGTTGGAAAGATTTGCTCAGTAGCTGTGCCACTTCTGGAAGACCAGCTCAGGTCTGGCAGCTGAAATCACAGGCACAGCTGAGGCTGCCAAGACAAAGCAGAAGTGACTGAGCAATGTGCCGCCGAGCTGGGGAGCTCATTTTCTGCACCAGTGTAAGCTGGCAAAAGGTGTGCCTCCACCAGCCACTGTGCAAACACTGCTTCTCCAAAGCAGTCAGCATCAGGCTGCAGTGATCATTAATTACGGTGACTGCGCAAGTTAATAATACTAATAATTATAGTAATAATGCTGTTAATTGCTTCCCTTACAGTAGTATTCAGAAATCATCTTCCTGGGTGGAATAACGCATGTAATGAAGAGAGATGTGAGTGCTACTATAACAGCAGGTGGCTCTGCACCCTGAATCTGTGCTGGTGTGTGGGGCCAGCACGGGGTGCAGAGCCCTCTGCAGCACCACGCTGTTCACCCATCAGGGAGATAGAATCACAGAATTTCCAAGGTGGGAAAAGTCCTTCAAGGTCCTCCACTCCGACCGTCCACCTACCACCCATAATTCCCCACTAAACCGTGTCCCTTAGTACAACATGTTGCAAAGGAGGTTGCTGTTGCTGCCTCGTAGTCCGTTCTACCTTCCAGATAGATGGAAGATGAAACACATTCACTCTGGGTCTGTCTTGTATCTGAAAAGAACTCTATGAAGTCTGAACACATGGGCAGTGGGTTTGCTACAGCCTAACCCATGCCTTCTAGTGAGCTCAAGATTGAACTTAATGTTTGTTAGGGCTTGAAGCTAATTTGTTTTGGCATCATTCAGTCATAGCCATGAGGATCATCTGGGTGATGAGAGTCTTTGTCCCAAGGCTGAGAGAGAGCTCGCATGTCCCCAGCAGGGAGCAATAGCAAGCTTGCACAGTTTTGATCAGGAATCGCTGGTGTCCTGCTTCTTGGTGCAGCTGTTGTGTCCCTGGTCAGTCCTTCCACAAGCAGCAGTGGTGATAGTGCAGCTGGAGGGCTTCCAGATGCTTCACTTCAATGTGAGTCATCTCTGAAACCCAAGATAGGGTTCAGGATGACAGTCACTGCAAGGTGAGGGGCTGCAGCATCCACGCCTGTGCTGCGGAAGGATGCTACCAGCAGTGAGACATGGGCAAGGGCTGGACATCTGCAGTGTGTTAAGTTGAACAAGACAGCCTGGATTTCCTCAGGGAAAGAAATGAACTTATCACTTTATTTTATGGTAATGATTCTGAATTCTGATATGAACAGACTGTGCCTTGTTTTTACATCTTTCACTCAGCTTTGCTGTAAAAGCTGCTATAAAAATGAATTAAAAGACTTGCTTCAATTGAGTTAGCTCAGTGCAAGTCTTCCTCGTTTATAATTCCAGGTGACTTATGAATCCAGATACAAGTTGTGCAAGCAGGTGCCAGGGATGTTTCATGTACTCAGAATATTGGCCTGCTGAAGCCCAGGCTGTGGGGCTGCGCTGAGCTGTGGGCTGCCTGTACATGGACCTGCTGAGCTGGCCTCCCAGCAAAGCCACACTGCTGTAAGCGGATGGGGAAGGTTCTCTGTGCTCTAGCTTGCTGTGTTGTCTACTCCCAAAGCACTGCTCCTCCCTAGGTCTGACTTCCATTCAGCTCCCTGTTTAATTAGGAACTGTGCGAGTGTCACAGACACCCTTGACCACCTCGTCCCTAAATCACTATGTGCAGCAGCTGGTAGAAATGTTATACTTTAAGCCCTTGACCCTTTATCAAGTTTAATTGGAGTGTTAGGTCATTGCTTGCACTGCTGAGCACTCAGCATTGTGGTAACCCGGTAAGGGCCACCTGCCAACAACGCATCTGCTGCTGCATGCTATTAAGATTAAGCTTTGACTGCCCAAGTGTGCAAGACCCTAACGGCCACATCTGCTCAGAGCAGTGCCTAAAAGCCTGTCAAGGATCCTACTCTGGACTCTGCTGGCATTCCAGTCTCCTCTCCACCTTTTGCATTACTCTTTGCTTGGTATTCACCCCCTGCCCCATCACGGTGTGCTAGTAACTCAGTGCTCTTCTCTTTGGGTTATAAGTAGGTTTCTGCCCTCCTACCTCTCTGGAAACCCCCTTTTTTTTTTCCATCACAGCTTGTGCCCTCTTCCACACAGTCCCACCTGCAGAGCCCTTCACTAAGAGGCCCTTTGCTCCTATGCATGGGATTCCTGCAGCAGCATCTGCTACTTTCTTGGGAGAGGAAAAAGCTGCCTTACCTGAGCCCTCATTTGCTCAAACAATGGCCACTTTTATTCTGTTTGCTTCTAAGTCTGATGTATAAAATCCTTCAGAAGTTTTGCTGTGGGCTAACCCTGCCAAAAACAGAAAGGGAAGGCTGGTTACAGCCATTCTTTTTACTTGCTCTTGGTAATCCTGCCCAAGGATAATTTGTCAGAGATACAATTAGGAGAAATGCTGCGCACCTGATCTACACGAATGGAGCAAGACAAAGTACACAGCGTTCTGATTTAAATTAATATTGATCCCACTAATGGAATCAGAGGTCCAAAATAAATTACGTAAATGGAGTTAATCAAGACAAAAAATTTCCAAAGAGTAACCTCGTGTTAACGGAGCTGATTTTGCTGCTGTCAAGTAAGATGTGCAGAGGGATAACAGAGCATTTGTCAGGGAAGGCACTGGGCACTGCTGCCTCTTGCCCAGCATGTCCAGGGCTGCTGAGCTAGGAAATTATTTCTGAATACCTAATATCTTAATTTAAAAATAAATATTCTTTTCCTATTTTACCTATCTCTGTGGAACTACCTGAAGCCCCGGGCTAGCAGAACGCTGCTGTGTGCGGTTGATAGCCCCTCTTCCCCTTGCCCAGGGGACCTGCCCAGCCTGCGGGGCTGCTGGCTGCCAAGGGAAGGGAGAGCAGCCAGAGGGGAGCCAACAGGTGGGGATGGACGGGAGCTGTCACAAGAGAATTGCTTCAAAGCTTCTTGGCAACAGACAGAGTAGATAATGTTTTAAAATGCTGCTACTCCTACGCTCAGACCTTGCTGCACCAGGCGCTGCTGAACAGACGTTGTTTAGCCTGGAGCTCCGGCTGTTAATGCCGAGCTTTCCTGCCACGGGAGGAAGGAAGCAAAGTACAGGCAGGGCACAGTCTGGGCTGCACTGGCACAGGGTCTTCTGCAAAGGACCTCAGAGCATACGGTTTGCTGTCTGCAGGCAGCAGAGAGCAGTGCCGGATCGGTGCGGTTAGCCGTGTGAGCTGCTTTGCTCTCTGTGGGTCACCTCTTCCCAGCAACAGTGGTAAAAACATTCAGAGTATGGTGGAAAAGAAGTCTTTAACCAAAGTTTGACACTCACTGAAGTTGCTTCTGGAGCCTTTCAAGCTATGCAGGGAATTTAGTCACATCATTTCCATTCTTTATTCTTCAGTTCAATTTTTGTTCTATGTTTTATTTAAACATCTCAGACAGTGTGAAGCACTGCTATCCCTGGCTGTGGAACTGCATGGCACTGTTGTTTGTTGTCGTAATCTAACATTTTTTCCTGACATTTTTCTGACGTTATAAATGGAATCGTACAAACTTAATATTACATTAGTACATTCTTGCATATTTAAGCTCTGTCTCTGCTTTAGCTGCCAATGCCTTCTAAGAAAACCTTGAAAAACCATCGGAAGCATAAATCCTCATAGAAAGTAAAGATCATTTCAGATATTTTCCCATTGTAATGGTTTACATGCATTTGGTAGAGAGCTTGTGAGCTGCTGTGCTCCAGGATGCTGTGCACACAAACTCACGGGACATGTAAGTGTCCCGTGATAGTGACTCTGTAAAAGAATATGGCTCCATTACAAGGGAAAAGCTACATTATCCCAACTCATCGGGAGCAAATCCTTCCTATCCATTAACTGTAATGTTACTAGCAGAACATTTTACAGTAAAGGAAATAAAAGTAGTCAAGATGGATGTTAAAATATTTACTGGAGGAATGGCAGGAAGCAGAGGGCGAAGTGTGCACATGTTCTCCAGTGCACTGCGTACCATCATGAGCCTGCAAAGACGTCCTGTTCATCGTCATATCCAGTCAGTAACTTGCATATAACACAAGATACTCTCCTCCTCCTTTTCCTTCTTCGTTTTAATAGGAAACCTCTCCAACATTAAAATAATTTCTCCCAGCTTTTAAGTTATGCCAAAAATCTTCCGGCTACTTGGGATAAATGCAGAATGCCACCATGTAGTAAAGAAAGTTTTCCCAAGAAGAAAGCCTTTGCCTGCCTGGGAGTGCTCTTTGTGTGTGCTAGAAACACAGCTCTTAACCAGTTCTCATCCATTGCAGAGGCCCTGGTGCTGCTGTCTGTACTTCTGTCTGTGTTTGGTACATGGATAATTGATCCCTGGGGAGCTGCAGTCGGGGAGTCAGCCCCAGCTCCTGGGCTCAGCTGAGGGGAGGTACCTGGGACTGAACGATCTGAGCCGTACAGAAGAAAAGGAGGGCAGTCAGATCTTATAACCAAATGCTGTCTTCTGAATTGTAAGTTCTGTGCTTCCCCAATGCACTGGAGGAGGCTGTGTAGAAACTGCTGAATGAAGGGGAGCCATGTATGAAGGGGAGCATGTATGCTTTGGTCTAAAACCAGCAGACCACACCCTTCCCTACTTGCAGCTTGTGCCAGCCTTTTTGCCAGTATAAAGAAAGGGTAAGATATATTTCTGCTTTGCCATGTACCCTCCTCTGATGAGGCAGCAGAAGGTGCACATGAGTGAGCATCAAGGTCATCAGGAAAACAAACAAAGCACTCCCAATTCTGTCTGTGTTGCATATCCCCCTTGTACCAGGCCAGCTCAAACTGTGCAATTACTGTAGCGCTACAAAGCCCTGAATCTCTGAATGTGGGGAAGGAGCGGTAGCAGAGCTGCACCTGCAGTACTACAGGCACCAGCTGGCCGAACCGGGATGGGTCCCACATCCCCTGGTCCCATCTGCTGCCCAGCCGCTCTCTCCCCATCAGTCCCTGATTTATAGAAGGCTGCAGAATAGCTTGGCTCAAAGAATGATGTATGAATGTGGGGAGTATTGAATACATTGCATGAAAAAATAATCAGTTTCCCAAACTGGCGAATTGACTTAACTGAAAGCTGTGCCTGTAGAACTCCCAGAATATGGAACAGGGTAATTAATTGCTATTAATAATTAATAGTAGGCAGTTAATTCACTGATTGCCATTTGTACAGAAACAGAGAGCATCAATAGCAGAGGCTTTTTGTTTGGCCAGCTGCTTTTTAAAGCTGTGCTGCATCACCAGGTGTCTGATGTGCTATGGCAGGCAGGGCCTCTGAGCATCAGGCACCTGGGCAGAGGGTGTGGGGGAATCCCTGGCAGCCAGGGGAGAACACTGCCTTCATCCCACCTCCACCTTCCCTTCACATGGAAAAAGTAAATAAACCCAAGTTCAGTATGGCGAGTATTTTAAATACTGATGTCAGATCATTTGGCTTTTGGAGGGAGGAAGGAATGGTAGAAGCAGAAATTTCTTCAGGCCTGAAATCTTCATGGAGATGGACTTGGCTTGACAACAGTTCTCATGGTAAGTACTTCTTAGAAAGCTTGACTACAAAACGGCGAGAAAAGATTAATATTCCAAACCAGGGCACTCAGAGTGTTTCAAAATCTTTCCTTAACCCATGAACAGGACACAGTGGTCCCCCCAGTGACCTGCATACTCAGAGCTGAAGTGTCCGTAATCCCACTCATACCCCTTTCTCTTCTTGGAATGCTTTTTTGAGCAGGGAATTTTTACTGAAGTGACAATTAGGCTGCTCTTAATGTTATGTCTTTATTGTGCAGTCAGACAGCTGACTGATACATGCCTGTGTTTTGTTTATGTGAGGAAGTCCAGGAGACAGCACTCTGTTAATGCTAATGAACATCCCAAATGTCACTTCCTTCCTGGTTTGTGTCAATCACTACATCTGCTTGTTTCTAATAGGAAAACCAGTGTTCATGGGAGAATTTTGAGCTGTAGCGAGGATAGGATGCCTGCAGTCTGAGACAGAACTGTTCAGATAACTGAATTTTGCTTGACAGATCTTCTGGGTCCAGCCTGGGCCTCCTTAAGAGCTCAAGCTCTGTGGGCTCAGAGTCGTGGTAAGCAGCCTGCCTAAAGGACTCCCCAACCTTCCAGTGGAGCTGGAAGCAGCCGGGAGATGGGTGCTGCTGGAAGGTGCAGCTGGGAACTAAGGACTTCTCTAGAGTACTGAAAGCCTGGGAGAGGCTGCTGGAGGGGATGGGAAGTTGAAAGGGGGAGAAGGAAAAGACAGCAGCCCTCACTTAAAATCTCCAGAAATCATTCCTGTGTAAGTCTTCATAGAAATATCTGCACTGCCTGTATCACCTTTGAACATAACATATTCATTCCGGTGCCAATAACAATGTTTTATGGATAACAGGCTAGCAGTTGTTCTATTTCACTATCTTCATGCTTCCAAAGGGCAAGCAATCTTTGGTAAATTCTTTTGGAGCTGAAGTACAATTGCTGGGTAATTCTTATTAAGGCTATTTTTAAAAGTTGTAATCAATTAATGAGAATGGTGTTAACTCACTGAACTTTAGAAAAGTAAAAGGGGAGCAGAGAACAAAGAACAAAATCTGCCTTGCTGTCCTTTTCACCGAGTTTCTGTCTTTCACATCGCGGTGCTGAAAGGCCAAAGCGGCACTGGGGAATTACATTGTTGAAACAGGAAGTCATTCTTCCCTCCTTAATTAAGGAAAATGAACGATTTAAACTTACAGTTGATGGTTAGAGAACCGAAGCCAGACTCATGAACTTTCCAAACGTGCTCAAGTTCCCCAAAGTCTGTGTCAGGGAGCTGGCATGGGTTTTGTCTGTTATTGTTCAGCTGAACTGCTTGGTTCATTTTTCTTTCCTCTTTGGTGTCCAGCTCTGATGAATGACCCCCAGCAGCAGAACTTCCCTTTGGCTGTTCTGTGGGCAGCTTGGCTCTCCTGCAGCGCTTTCATAGCCAGCCCTCATTGTCTGCGCTGGGACTGAGGTGGCACCCAGGGGGGTCCCCAGCAAGGTTATGTCCAGGTGGGTTTAGTGGGGAGCTCAGATTTATGCCTGGCAGCACATGGAAGTGTGTTCCTGGCATTGTCAAAGACAGAGCTGGGCTGGGCAGACCTCTGGTGTGTCTAAGGCAGCAGTACCTCTTAGGGCTTTTTCTTGTTTTCATGGCATCTTGTGTTTGCAAGAGGGAGGTGGATAGAAGGGAAGGGGTGCAGAGCCACTGGCAGCTCCCTGCTCACACCCTGCAGTTGTTCCCAAGGTGAGCAACCAGAGACGGCACTGCAAGGCTGGGTAAAAGTGTCACCTTAGACATGTAAAAACCATGTATGAAAGTGTCAGTCCTCAAGTTCCTAATCAGTTCTTCCTTGTTGCACACAGAAGACTTGCAGCAAGGCATATAAATGGAGTCAAACTGGAAAGCAGGAGCAAATATATGGTCTGCTAAAGATTTCAACGAGTTTGATATGCAATGCAAGCTACAGAAAGAGGGATGCAGTGAATCAGTGTGTGACTTTGCTCCCTTCTCTGTACCATAAAACATAACGAGTCACTGCAGGTACAGAGGAAGGCCCCTTCTCCTTCCCTGTGTCCGAGCAGTGCTACAAACTCTGCCAGCAGAAGAACAGCTCTGTCAGGTTTGCTGGGCAAGACCTTTGCGGAGTTATTTAGGGCAGATCTGTGGGAGCAGACGTGTGAGCAAGCTGAGCACAAGCTAAGTGGCAGCAGGCACAGGAGCTGGGCTGTGCCTTGGGCTGCAAGGAGCATCAAAGCACCCTGCGATGGGATAATGCAGGGAGGCTGCAAGGAGAGCTAACTGGCAAGAACAAATGTGCACTGGTCTGAAGGTACCGTAAAGGAATTCTATCAATGCTTTTACCGTCTCATGGAGGGGAATCAAAGATTTGCTCTGCTTAAAATTACTAAGAACCTCCAGGCTGTCTTTCTCTTCCAGTTAAAGTCTACATCTTCCCTAAAACAAATAACGTACTTCCCCCGAAAGCCCAAGAAACTCTCATGCCTCTGAGCCATCTTTTAGCTCATGTGAATTCTCCTTGAAAAAATGCATCTTAATCAAGTCCCTTGAATTGATAAAAGTGGAGTTGGATGCAGCAGGTTCAGATTTAAAGACTTGAATTCACCACACCAACTTTTGCTTGAGAACAATCCAGCCTGATAGAAATTGTGTGTTTTGAGTAAAGTTCTCATGCAGTTTAGAGGACTTTTAAATAAACAATAAAAAACTTTGGTTTCATATATGCATATGTTTCTATTACTCTGCAGCTAAGTTAACAAATAACATTTTTGCCTTAACCACTGAGTTTGATGAAAACAGTATTTTGTGCCAAGCAGATTGTGATGATTGTGTAATTCAAAAAATATATGAGACATTAAAACGCTGTGACATCTCCTTCCCATGCTAATGACTGTAAGAGGGATTGATGGGACCAATAAATAGCTTCCCCTAGGAAAGACTGTAGCAAAAAGGGGAAGCAGTACGAAATATGGCCCACCTGGTAGTTTTATGACCCGATCTGAATGCTGTAATCATTTTAAAGAGGTGCTGATTAGTACCAGCAACAGGAGTTTGAATTGGCAGCGTCAGTAGCATCAATTTCAGCAACAGCACTGGAGGTCCTTAAGTTCCCATTCTGTGACTTGGATGCAAATGAATCATGCAGTCAGCAGGGGCTGTTCTATCCGTACTAAATATATATAGCTAACAGATGAAGGAATGCAGAATCTGTGCTTAAAGAAATAATTGAATGCCTCAACTGTCAGTGAAATTCTGTGATTTGAAAGGGCATTTTAGAGTACAGACAGAAAGAGCAGAGGAAAGATAGAGCTCCAGCCCTTGGCTGAAGTGAGCACAGCTCTGCTGCTTCCTCCTCGCCAGGCCGTGGTCACAGAGTAGTGCCTCACTTCTGTCAGGTCCTGCAGCCGAACCCCCAGCCCAGCCCTGCCCACTGCATGTGGTTCACCGTCTGCACCTGGAGGAGGAAAGGCAGAGTGCTGGAGGTGCCAGTAGTTCAGAAATGAAGAAATGCCTTCCTGTAGCCAAGGGTGGTGTTTGTTTTAGAAGCTGCATAAATGTGTTCCATGAACCTGAAAGCCAGCATGACAGCATGATGCCATCAGCAAGAAGCATTGGTGACTGCTTTGCAGGCTATTCGTGCCTCCATTCAGGTCCCTTCATTCAGATTTGTGTGCTTTCAGCTTCTCCCTGGATTGGCTGTCAGAGGCATAGAGGTACATACATGTGTATGTCTTTTTTCTGGAGCTGCTGTTTTAAAGAGAAGCTTAGGAGGCCCTTACGTGTGTTCTAGGTGAAGAGTGGCAGTTGCACCAGTCCTCTGATAGCCACTGGTGATAGCTGCTTGTGGTACAACGGTGCTGCATGTTCTTACTGACCTGATAAGGTGTTATTCTCCAAGTAAGGAATTGGAAGTGCACAGTCTGCAGACAGTGGTGTGTTGTTCAGCCAAGGCATGAGATAAACCCTGAAACAGACATTGGTTTTTACCTTCCTGCAGATAAACGACCAGCAGATGTACTCTGAGACTCTTGTTTCCAGTATATGTGTGTTCAAGCTATCCATCGAGAGTTTTTGATGTATGTGTTCCTTAGTATATCAAAAGTGAGCTGAGTTTGTAAGTGTTGTGCAGGGCTCTCATAGGAGCTCTCACAGCTCCTGTGAGGTTTGGGGTCCCTGGCACTCAGCAGGCTCACTGCACCTCACACCCAGGTGCAGGCAGAGCACAGATGGCCCTCATCTAAATCCCTGTTGGTTCCACTGGCAGCAGAACAGAGCCAGAGAGCGGCTGTCTGCCAGCATGCAGGTGTCCCAGCACCCCGCACCGCGATGACCAAGGCGGTGTAATAAACGTTTTACCCCTCACAGCCATTTGGGGCTCCAGCTGCGTCGTATCATAAATCCAACTTTTGCTATGCTATTACTCTGGAACTTTGGTTTTTGCACTCTTTTCAATGTAACCAGTTCCTGCAGAATTTAATGACAAATTGGACTTACATCAGCAAAACCTTGAGCACGCTGGCCATTGATCTCATGGCAGAACGTGTTGGTTCTGTTATTTATGGGGGTTTGGTTCCTATCTCCATTTTTTTCGTTTCTCCATCTTTTACAAAAGGAGGATGGTGAGCACAGTGTTCATTTCCTTTTTTTGTTCCTCTGTCTTTTTCTGATTTCCTGATGTTTTGATTTCTTTCTCTTTTTTCTTCTTTCCTTCCTTTTTTGTTTTTCTCTCCTTTCTTTCTTTTGTTCTTTCTTTTCCTCTTTTTCCTTTTTTCTTTCTTTCATTTTCCTTTAAGGCATGGTAATTAATGAACTGTTCTAATTTCCTTTGAGACAACATTCTTAATTGCTGTAATTCTCACTTATGTCTTTTAGGCATCCCTGCTGGCATTGATTCATTTCAATTTGCATTCCTGAATGCTGTAGCTATAAATGCTCAGTCAATACGTGTACCAGCCAGTCTCCTGTCCTTTTCAATGCCTTACAGGCTTTTTGATGTGTTTTTGGGTGTTTTTTTTTGTAGCAAAACTAAGTGGTGACTTACTGTTGTAGCAGCATCCTAAAAGCTGCCGTGTTCTTGCTTTTATTGCATTTTGCTTTGAGTTGGGTTTGGCTTCAGGTTGGTGGTAAAAGTGACAGAGTTCTACATGATTTCCTGCAGGGTGTGTGCTTGCCTTTTAAAAATAGTTCGGAGAATAATAACCTTGAGATTTTTTAAAAAATCAGATTGTCCCAACAAATGAGTTTTCCAAGGATAGTAACTGTAAGGTATGAATTGGACTTGCAAATCTGGAACAAAATAATTTGTGCTGCTGCCATAAGGTTCTTCTATGAAGAAATGTTGTGAATGAGCTCATATGAAGATGAAGGTCTCCTGCTTGGACGTTAATGAAGGCGGCAGGAGCAGCACAGTAGTGCCATAGTGCAGAAATGTTTCACCTTCGCTGCCTGTTTGCATTTGTCCCTGTGCCACCCTACCCCCAGGATCAACCTTTCAGTGTGCACAAGGAAGCCAGCTTCTCCCGCCCTTTGCCTCCCAGCCCCATCCTGCATTAGCTTTGGGCTGCACAGCTTTACATAGTTGTTTTTCCACTGTCAACCTGCAGCCACCAAAAGCCAGGAGGTAAATAAGTTCTAGTCACTACTGCCCTAAATAAAATTAAACAAAGCAAAGCAGCTCTGTGTCTTGTTAACAAACCCCTGGGTCGCTTAGTCCCCGTGGTTTCCTGCTTGGCTTTTCATTCTGGAGCAATTATTTCTTTCAGCCACAGGACTTAAAAATGAGATGAAAAATGCTTGGATATATTTTAGATTAAGTGCACCCAAATTGCTCCAAGTGCAATAAAAACGTCCCCTATAGAGTTCATATTTATAGATCAGAGAAATACAACAAATAATCTGCTATTATTTACTATTCCTACAGATGCATTCCCGTGGAAAAAGATACATAGTTCGGCAGTGACTAATGGAAGCAGTTGCATGATCTGTATTGGTGACAGAGAGCAGTAATGGGAAAGATTTCAGGGTTGCAGTAAAATGGATCGACCAATTGTCTTCTCTCCATTTGAGGTGATTAATCAACTAATTATGATGAGGATTAAAAGCCTAATGCATTAAAGTAATATTTATACTAGCGATGTAAACTGTCTTCATGGATTAGCTCCATTGGAAGTTTTGTCTGTCCTTTTACCTGTGATTAACCACCTAGGACCATAACACATGTCAGCAGGGCACCAGCATCCCAGTGATGCTCTTGGCTCCCACCTCTCTGCTCCCAGCCATGCTCAGGGGCACTCCTTGCTGGAACAAATGCTGATTACCAACTCCTGAGGGCAGTTTAATTAGATGCTTGTGTCATGTTTGTTGAGACCTTATCTCAGGAATTTGCGCTGGGTTAGTGAAGGGGAGCAAAGGAGAAACCTGTTGTGCACTTTTACACTCACTTTCACACTTCATTCATTCTTAACAGCTTGGCAGTTTGTCAGTGGGATGGAAAATGCAATACAAGCACCATTGCAAAGTGCACGGTCTGTGAGAGAGATTCAGGGAAGAGATGAAAGCTGTTGTGTGAAAAGGTAAAAATAATTTAATTATTACTTAGCAAAAATTACATACAGCCAGCCACTGCATTCAGAGGGGTCTCTTCATTTTCAGTCTGGTTGCAGCAGCTGCCTTGTGAGATTCCCGGGAGTGGGCAGGGCGCAGCACCCAGCTGGAGGCCAGGCACTGGTCATGGACCCATGGTGGCCATCCTGGGGCTGAGAAGGTTTGACACCTCCAGTCATGGTCATCATGGACAGTGTTGTGTGAGGGTAAATCAGAAGAAAAGCCAATCAAAATCAAAGTTGTGTTAGAGTCAGGGTGGTGGAGGCAGGATGAGGCTCTGGTCTGCAGAACTTCATTGGTTTGACTCCCCACTGTGGTGGGCTGCTGAGCTCTCCAGCCCTTGGTCCTGCCCAGAGCTGTTTTACACCGACCCGCCTCCACTTCTCATCTCAGAGAACCTCTGCACAAGCCAGGTCCCATCGCTCTTAATGACAGATGCTGTCCCCAGGTGGAGGGAGCAATCCCAGCACTGCCAGAGCGGAGCAGGTGGGTTTGAAGCCATGTATGGTTGCTCCATGGTGACAGACAAGGAATGATCTCACTCCTTGTGGATGCACTGCCTTGTGGACCTGCTCCTCACCTCCTGGAGCTGATGTGTTGTGCAGCTGCCTGAGCACTACTGGGCGTGTTGTGGCAGTGGTGGCTGGTCTTGATACGCAGGCCAGATCGATCTATCTGCTGGGCCATCTGTTTGACCACTGATGTATATAGTATTCGTAGTATATATCAGAAGTGAGTTACCACAGTTATCACAGTGAGTTTTGTGTCCCCAGCTCCAGTGTTCCCTGTGCCTTTCAAATCTGTATTCCCATCCAGCAGTTCCCTGAGTGCTGGATGTGCTGCAGGACTTTCTTGGCAGATTGGTTTTGGAGTATATTAATAATAAATTGGCTCATTCTCCTTGTGTCTTGGTTTAAAAAGAGATAGATGATTTAGAAGTAGAATGAATTAAAATTCAAGATGTGTTGCGAGCTTGAACAAGCTGGGCTGGGCTCCAGGCCATTTCACAAAGAGACAAAGGCAGGAGAGCAGGTAGCGGGAGCAGCAGGAGCGGGCACGGAGCCTGAGCTGGTGGCTGGCAGGTGGCAGGGAAGCAGTGATTCCCCCATGCTGATGGGAGAAGTGATATGAAGAACGTACTGCTGTGCCCATGCTCCGTAGAGAGCTGGCTTGTATTTTAAGTTGGTTTTAATCCAGCTAGGAGGGAAATGCTTGGAAGAAGTTACCCATTTTCCTTCTAAAACCGATGCTACTTCTGTTTGCCATTTTCTCATTTCTCAGAGTCCAAATGTTTCTACCCACTCTATTGTTTTCAAAATGAAGGAGGATATTATATTTTCCTGATGGCTTTTTCCCTGGGCAGTCCTTCTGTTGTGGTTTCAAGCACGACAGTGCAAGGGGGGCCCTTTCTCCCCTTTTGGGGAGAACAAAAGAAAAACAACCCAATTAAGGAGAAATAATGAATTTACCACAAATGGTGAAAGAATGTAAGATAATAATAAGAAAGAGAGTTACAATTAATAACTCAAATGGGAGGGAGAGGAAGGCTATGACTGGGCCGCCAGAACCTGGAAGAAACTTGACCCCCGTCACCTGGCATCACGGATCACGTGGCAGCCCTTGGGAAATGTGGTACATCTCAGTGCGTCTTCCTCTTGGAAAATCAGAACTCACATGAGGAAGGAAATTTGAGAAACAGCTGTACTGTGCAGGGGAAATGCTGCTGCTTTCCAGACCAGGAGCTCTGGGCAAGATCGCAGGCAGACCTGGCCTGGCCCCTGAGTGCTTGAGGAGCTCCCTGAAAGAAAACACAAAGTGCTGAGGGCCGCTGGGAGAAGCAAAAGCTGAAAGAACACCAACAATCTTGTGTCTCTTTGGATAAAGCAGAAGTTGACATGGCCCACTAACAGCCTATGTTGTCTCACCATTTTGAAGTATTTGGAGTGGTGTGTTGAGGAGCTGTAAATTCACTTGAGAGTTGCTCTGCTTTTCTTTTTACTTTCACTGCTGGCCGAGCCTTGCTGGTGTTTCTGAGGCTGAGCTTGTGGGCGCAGGGTGATGCTGTGCAGCGTGGGGCACCTGGGCGAGGTGAGAGGCACAGCACAGCACTTCAGGGCCTTTGGTTTCCCCTGCGTGGCAATGCAGCACTGGGCTGCACAGGGAAATATCTTTATTTTCCAAGTGTCTTTTCAATAGGGAAAAAAAATGACAATTCTTTCTTCTTCTGCTTTTGTAATTAGTTTGCATGTGCTGACATTTTCTCACAAAGAAAATGATGAGTGGATCTTAAGTTAACACCACTTTGCTTGCAAATGAGTTTAAAGCAGGATAAAAAAAATGCAATAGAGCTTAAGGCTCTGAGTCATTTATTGAATTCTTTTCCAGATTATTATATAAAAGAAATTTGAGCAATAGGATTTTCAGCTAGCTCCATAAAAATAAATAAGCATTGTTTGGAAAGCATGATTAAAGCAGGAGGAGATGTAAATACGGAGAACAACACATTGTATTGCGGCTGGGATTCCATTTTTGCAGAAGAGTGGCATACATGAGAAAGCAAATCCTTAATGGATGCTTTTATCCCCTGAAATATCAAAGCTGATATGAGAGATATTATTATGCAAAATTTTCTGTGAGGAAAGGGTATGCAAAAGGTAGCCAACCCGTGCTGTAATAATTGCTCCTCCAGCACTCTTTTTCATCTATAAAGTTACAGAGTTGTCCTCCTGCCCACTCTTTATGCAAGGTTAAAATGTTCAGGCCTGAGTAAGCTGGACTCTGATATATCAAGCACCCTGAAGCCCTGGTAATTTGGCTGCTGTTGTTTAGATGGTTAATAGAGTCAGCCAGCAGCTAATCCAACCCAAATGTGGTTATTATTCTGAAGGGGCACAAAGAATTAGGACAAATAGCTGAATGGTGGTGGCAAGTAGCTGATGCGGTGGTTACTGTGAACTTGGACTGAATCTCTAGAAAGAGTAGCTCAGCTTTTCTTCCTTCCCTGCATTTTGTATCTACCTCATAAATTCTCCTTCCTGGAGCTGTCTGACATAGGAGCACACATATTTAAGGTCAGAGCTAGGTTTTTGATGGCTTCCATAATGGTGACTGCCACTCTTAAGAATATATGCTGAAAGAAATATAAATGGACTAGCCTTTGCTGCCTGCTGCTGTTTGTCAAAGTTCTCGGCTATAAAAAATAAATATCATTGTGCTCTTCCATTTGCTGCTAACACCATTGAAGCCAGACAATGTGCGGCTGAGGAATGAGTGGGTAATGGCTCTGTTTTTAACACCCTGGCTTCTGCCAGACTGCTACTGAAGCCATTTGTTTGAGGTGGAACCACTGTTGCTCGCGTTTTAGCAAGCGCTGAATTGTCCAAAAGCATGGCCAGTCTGTATTTAAATGATGTAACAGTTTGCATGAATGTAATACCAGGGCAGCCTGCTGTGCCACTGGAAGAGGGACTGGGGGTTCCCTCGCAGTGCCTGTGCTCGTGAAACCTGCTCCTCCCCAGCCACTTCTCTCCGGATAGCCACTTCCCATTAAAATGCACACATGGGAGAAGTTATGCAGGGATTTCTAGGTTTGACTCCACCAAATAAAAAGGAAAGCTAAAAAGAATAACTTCAAAAGCTTTTGAGAACTACCAAGTGTCTGAGAGAGCGATGTAATGTGCAAGGTAAGAGTAGAAATTCCCCATGGAAAAAATAAGCCAATGTGCTGGCAAGGAAATGTGTCTGTGTTCGTATGCTAGAGCACAAGCAGGAGCCATTTTTCTAAATGAGGCCTCGAATATTTTCTGGTTTGCACAATCAGATTATCTGTGGAGCTTCACACTTTTCAGCCTTCACAGAGTGCCAGCAGAGGCACGCTGAGCCCTTCTGTGCCCTGGGCTGGGTCCTGCTAGGCTCTGGGTTAGGGCCTGCTGGGCTCCCAGCTGGCTTTCCTGGCATGGGTCTCCTGCAGCACTGCCATGGCTTTGGGCATCTTGCCCCTTCATTACATCTGGTTTGTCTTCACATCCAGCCTCATCTCCTAGAAGAAGGCAAGGATTATAGTGAAGGACAATGATGTAATAATTGCATAATCTATGTAATAATTATTTTCATGTGCTGTGCAAAGAGCTGCCTCTCTTAAGAAGACTTACTTGTGCTGCAGAAGAGAACTCTGCATATCTGTGCCTATCCCATTGTCCCAGCTGTGTCACTAGCCCAAATTGTGAAGGAGTGTTGATCCATAAAGACTGCTAAAATGCCTAAGTGACTTACAGGTTCTTAGTTCAGTTGTTCAAAGAAGAAAGGTTTGTTTTATTAACATTTGAGATGTGCAGATAGTTCAGTTGTGTTGGAAACACTGGCACACAACTATAGTTACGGTACTCCTGAAGCATTCAAGACCTAGACATATGCAAACAAGCTTAGTAATGCCTTTTGAGCTGTTTTTCTCCTAAGGAACAGTGTAAGTCAGTCTGTGGAAACATCTTTGCAGAAAATAGCAAATAATCTGCCCTTTGGTCCAAAATCTGAAGTGAACGGAAAGAAAATTTCATGGGGCATTTTGGAAAGGTTCATTAACTTTTGCAAAAATAGAAATGTGTTCTTCCACTCCTGATTTGCAGGTCTGAAGTTGTAGCTCTTGGTGGAAATCATTGTCTTCTTTTTATTGCAGCCACTCGGGATAACAAGACCCTCGTTTTGTTCAAGGCTTCTGAGCCCAGGACTAACCTGAATATTCAGTAGGTTGCACTGATGGTGTTCCTATCCACTGAGTGATACTGCGTCATCCTGCATCTCACTTCCAGATTTTCCACCACTTTGACACAGCCTTCAGCTGCCCGGGGAGAGCTGCATGCTTTGTGCAGCCTGCTCAGCTCTGCTCCTGCAGCAGGGTTGGCTCCAAATTAGGGTCACCTTCCCAAAATACACTTAGGGTTGGTAAGTGTTGTAACAGCACCCATGCTTTCTATTAACACAAACTTATTTAAGGATGAGTGAAAGCTTTTGTGAGCCCTTGGTGCATGCTTGTACGGTGTAGGCGGTTTGCTAATGACCTCTAATGAGTGCTGGCAGTTAAGAGGGGTGAGCCGAGCGGCTAACGGGTTTGCAGCCTTGTGCGAGGGGATGCTGTGCACACAGAGCTGGAGCGAAGATGAGGAGGAGAAGGGACTTGCTGTGAAGTGCACGGTGTTGAAAGCCTGCTGGCTCCAGTCCCAGCTCTTGGATGGGAAGAAGAAATTGGAGGAGGAAAGAGGCTGAGGCCAACAGAAGCCTTTCTGTGCAACACAGTGTAAAGCAGAAATAGCAAGGACAGCTCTTACCAAGCTGCTGGGGAGCTGTTAAAGGTTCTGCCCCAAAGCTCTCTTGTCTAGCACCAGCAGGACTTTCCCTTAAAACACTGCCAAGTAAGGAAGGCAGGAGAGAAAGCAGATCCTGGGAAAGGCTGAACCAGGTTGGGCTGTGCTGTTTCTCTCCCTACCTGATCACTGAGGGCTCTGTGACAGCTTTCTCCTGTACCCATTCGTGCCAAGATGCTTGAGGAAACACACCGTATTCTGCCCTTGCCTGTACATGTCTTTTCCTTTATGGTTTCTCATTATGACCTTAATGTTTTCTTACTGTTTTTTAGAGTGTGAATAGACCAGTGGCAGTACACATTGCACTTAGAAAAATGCTATCCTGTTAGTGTCCAGCTTATGGCTTTTTGTTTTTGCTTCAACAGTCTCACACATGGCTAGAAGAAGCTTTTTAATGTAATTCAGCTGTTGTCTGTAATAGTAGGGCTTGGATAAACCTTCACATTTGCAGAGAGGCTAGCAAATGGCTCCGTGCTGCAGCACATCATTAGTCAGGGCGTGCCTGCTGAACAACACTGGTCAGTAAGCTGCTAAATGTTCGTTGGGTTTTGAGGCTGTGAATCAC
This sequence comes from Pavo muticus, assembly GCA_016647715.1. Taxonomy (NCBI): domain Eukaryota; kingdom Metazoa; phylum Chordata; class Aves; order Galliformes; family Phasianidae; genus Pavo; species Pavo muticus. Next base: position 491,493 of record JACDJE010000168.1, on the reverse strand, counting down.
TTGGTATTGCAGCAGCACTGCATCACTTAACCCCGGCCCTGGAACTGATGTGCACGTGGGATGCTTGAGCAGGGCTTGTCTCAGGCCTCTGTCCACAGCGTGTTGTCTCTACTGGGAGAATAATTGTGCAATTTGTGTAATTTAAATTAAATGTTGGCTTCATTTGTTGGCAATGGACGTTTAGGTTTCATTTAGCACTGGCAGAGCAGTGCTGCAGGGCACTCTGGAGGGAATGGGAGCTTGCAGAGTGACGAGGTTAACGTGGTGACCCGTGGGTTGAGCTCAGCATGAGACCTGCAGGGACACCAGCTGGGTGCTGCCAGAAAGTTTAACTTTTTTTTTTCAGTACATCCAGGCATCTGAACTCCGTGAGACTTTGCACTCTTCATTACACCTGCTCAGTGTCCCTGCTTCTGGCAGCGTGTAGATGTAATGGGAAGACATTCATACAGGGACTTGTCTACCTGAGGTATTTTGCAGGTGATTGTCAAGGAGGCATCAGTTCAGGAAGCATAGCATAGGAAATTCTATAACCTTAGCATAGGTAAAGCAGTGTTTTTGTTGCATAGCAGGGGGGAGGACCCCGAAACCTTTTGAATGCTTATGAAAGTTTTGCGTTTTTCCAGCCATTTAGACATTTTCTTTGAGAACTGAAGCATATTTCTGAGGTTATCCTCCACGCTTTGATGTCTTTATAAATGCTGCAGAAATGTCTCCCAGTCTGCTGCGGCTCCACATTTATAGCGTGCTTAGAGCAAAATGGTATTTCTGTTTGTAGTCGTAAAAACTCCCAGACTGATCCTTAAATAGATCTGATTGCTCTGTAGTCCTTACGGCCTCAAATTGTCTTCAAAATGTTGGTCTATCCTTTTTAGTCACTAAATATATGCCCCTTCGGTCTGCCACCAAGGATTTCTACGGTGCGAGCCCTCTCTGCAGCGCTCTTTGTATTTTCCATGTGGGGATTAGAAGAGGCTTAATGGAGTGTAAATCTTTACATGATTTGAATAAACAGTTCTCTGCCTTTCTTCTGATAGTTACTTTTGTTCACTAATTTTGAGCCCTAGCGACCAGTGGGACAAGGATGGCTGGAAATAAGGGGCCAGAGAGGAGCTGCAGTTACAGCAGGTTTGTCCATTTTGGTGGGGAGCACTGAAGGACAGTTGTCTTCTCATGTGTAAGGAGGGCACAGAATTAACCCCACCCCGTGAACAGAGCTGTCCACCTCTGCAGGGTCTTTGAGAGACCTGGCTATCACTTTTGTGAGCTCAAGTGTTACTTAGCACGGCTTTGGAAAACCAGCATTTCAATAGGAAGCAAGTTTCTCATTTTGTTACGTTTACATCCTGAATGTAGGCAAAGAAGTCAAAACAGAAAGGGGAAAACCAAATAAAAATGTATGTGTCTCAGGGTTTTTTTTTAAACAGAGGATCTGTGGCTCTTCCTCTGCCCAGGTCAGGGCTGCCCGCAGGCTCTGGGGAGCCCGAGGTGCTTCCCCTGGGCCTGGGCCAGGAGCTGTGCCGGCAGCCCTCCACCTGCGGGAGCAGGGGCTCTATGGGGTGAACCAGCGTCACCAGCTGGGGTGACCATCAGCTCCTGGCTCAGCAAAGCAGACTGTGGGTAGTCAGTAGAGCTTTGCCATTCTACAGCTGATATTTGTATTTTTGCTGCTGCAAAAAGCTGTCGCTTACATGGAATTGTTAGGTAGGATATGGCATTTCAGGTAAAAGAAAGTCTTATGGAGAAATTTGTACTGGCTGATGTCATTAACCTTAACCAGCTTGTGTTTTCAGCCTGTAATAAGATGGGAAAGTCTTTTTCTGATTCTCAAGTGCATAATCTGGTACTGGCTTTATACACCAGAGCTACGATGGGAATTGGAGAATGGTCTTGGAGTGATGTTTCTCAGGGAAGGGACCAGCAGCCCCAGGGGGAGGATTTGGGAGCAACCAGCTCTAGAGAAAAGCAGAGCTGGATCTCCCTGTGGGGCTGGGCCAGTTTGCATCAGCTGAGGGCGGTCCTGCTGATGTTCAGTAAGCAGAGATGAGCAGAGGGGCAGAGGATTTGCATAAGCTGTCCAAGAGCCTCAAAGCTAACCTCACAGGATTATCTTCCCAGGTTATTGCAATGTTTGTTACTGATTTTCACATCAGAAAGACGTTTATGTTGGCTTTTCACCTGCTGCTCTTCGTGTTTCTCCTGACATCATTGCTGGAGCTGTCTTGGCATCCAGGCTGGGTTTCCCAGCTGGAAGGATTAATTTCACATTTGTGTCACTCCTGTAGGCATGCACTGTTACTGTAATTACCCCAGAGCCATCATAAGCTAAATATAGTGTGCTTGCTCTTGCTTTGGTGTTTCAAATTGACATTAATAGACATGGTTTGGAAAATGTTATTTATTCTGAAGAGATTATCAGAACTGTTCTGCTATTTAAAGATTTCTCGGTTATTTTCCTTGCACTCCTTATACAAGCTCTTCACACTTGGGACTGCGCGGCTGGGACAAGGGTGTGTGGCAGAGTGAATTGGGATCTTTGGGATTACTGGGGAGTTTTGCTTGAGTAAATTGCTTAAAATAAGCCCTAGAGGAAAACAAGTTTGGGGAGGAGAGGTGCACCTGTCACTTGATTTTAAGAAATTTCAAAGAGTTGAGAATGATGGTGAGAAATTATATGATGGCACTAATATACATTTCTTTGAAAGAATCACAAAGTTGGTGAGATCTTTATACAGTGCTGGATTACCCATCTCAGTGAGAAAAAGCACACGTTTGAAGCACAGATTTACCACGGACACTGCGTTCTAAGAGCCCTCATTGCAGTGCATGTGGCCCCTCCAAAGACATACCCGTTCTCAGAGCTCTCCTTGAGCAAACCTCACAGGCCTGCAGCAGCAGCCATTTGAAGAACATGTCATCCTTCAGGCATCTTTTTATATCACTGCACCACAGTTGTTTTTAACTGAAATACTATGTGGAATAAAGCTCGTTAGTTTCTTCCTTTTTTTAAATTCTTGTTGGAAATTCAGTGCACAATGCTTGTGTTCCATCCCTGGAGCAGCTCCTGTTGAAGGCAGTGGCAGCATCCCAGGGCTGTGTGCAGCTCTCCCATGCAAGCACTCTTAGGTGTTGCAGCATTGTTCTCGCAGGCTGGCTGCCTTGTTTGTGGCTCTCACCTCTTCATATTAAAAGAGAGCTGAAAATATCTCTTTTCATTCCAGAGTACTCACACTTCTGTTTTGTCCCTCTGAGATATTTAAAGTTGGAGTGCTGTGCAGTGTTTTAACATAATTGTTGTGTACAGTTCTCCCTGTGTACTTGCTCACCTCAGCAAACAAAGGATTGCACACCACTGATGTTTGCAGTCTGCAAAATTTAGTCCCTAGGGTTGTTTATACATGATGTTTGTTTTATTTTCTCTCTCAATGCTCATATCTATCAGATGACAGCTGGGAAATTCAAGATACTAGTGTTTATATGAAATGAGAAGCAGTTTTCAGTTGACTGAATATACAAGGCAGCAGTTCTAGAAGGGCACCTCAGTTTTGTCTTCCTCATTTAGAGGCCTGAAAAGAAAAATAAAACAAAAAGGATGTGTTTCTTGTTCCACTGGGGAAGCAGCTTCCCATGTAGGTTGTGATGGGATCAAGCCATGGAGCTCAGGCTTGATCTTGAAGCAAGAGCAGCCCCTGGGTCTTCAGTGACGAGCAGGATGGTTGTGACACAGAGTTTGAGCTGACAGTTGGCTCTGTGCATCGCTTTGAGGCAGTGATGATGTGGAAGATGCTCCATGTTTCTGTGGGGGCTAATTGCCTACAGGAAGGCTAGTTCTGTTTGCTAGCAATTGAGCCAAGTATAAAGCACTCGGATGTGTTTCCATGCAGTCCATGGTTTGCGTCCCTAGCGCTACAATTACAGAGATTTGTTTGTTCTTCACATCTGGAGGAGCTGCGTTACGTTGCATTACATCATACAACACACGGGAGCACATACCGTGTTCACATAGAAAATATATGCTGATTTTGTTGGGTGTTGCTTCACATTGATGAGCACCTTGAGAGGCAGGAAGGCCTATGGCAATGGGCAGCAGCTTAGGAATCTTGTATTAGTCTTCTACATACAAGCACGTCCTTGTTGGGGCCATCCACCCAGCATGGCCGCGTCCCCTGGGGCTGCCTGCTCCTGGCCACCAGGAGGGGCTGGGCTGGTGGCCTCGCTCTGTGTTGGTTGTCTGGGGCAAGATGTGGAGATGTGGCATGGAGGTATCCCTGTGTGCAGAGGAAGGACAGCGTTACTCATCTTCCAGACGGAGATTTTGCTAGGAATAGACAGTTAATGTTTGTGTTGGTCTTTAAAATGTAAAGTGCTGCATGAATGATGAGCAGCCCTGTTAAACACCAGGGACATCTGTGTTGTTGCATAAATAGCAAACAATAATAAAAGTATTAAATTGGGTAGACTTCTTAAATAGTTATTTCTCCAAGCTGCCTGTGACATCTTTTTTAAATCATTCAGAAGCAAATTAGTGTGGAAATGTTCCTGCCTCCATTAGGAGATGATTTTGCCACTTTTTAGTTGGAAAGTTGAACAGTGCAAGATTAGCAGTTAAAGCCTGTTATTCTCTGGGTTACAATGGAAATCATTTGTCAAAAAGAATCCCAGGGATTTCTGCCTCTATTTAAAAAATAAAAAATCTGCATAAAGGAAATCTGAAGAGAAAATACCATCCAAGATCTCGTAACCTCAAAGGAGAGAATAACTAAATGCAGGATTGCTTTAAACGCTCACCTACACCTGTCATGGGGAGACAGCGAGTCTTGTAACTTCTTTCCACACCATCTGCCTTTTGAATTTCCTAAGGTCATACCTGTTTGGTCTCCTCCAAGCGCACAGATCAATGAAACATAGTAGTGGGATATAACTGACAGGCTGAAGTGTTTTGAACAAATCCTGTATGAATTTAGAATTAATCTAAAGCGGTGTGAGTGGCACACATTTTTTTGTGTGAGCAAAAGGAGAATCAGATCTATTGCCTGGAATTGGAGTGTAAAAATGGATCTCTTTGCTATTTTACATGCTTTTTCCTGCTTATCTCTTCTGAGAGAAGGACAGGGCAGAATATTATTCATACTTAAGGCTGTGCCCCTCCTTGTCTGCCAAGCACCAGAAGGGAAAGCAGAACCATATTAAATAGTCTATGTTGGCTGGGATGGCTCCGTACCAGGCATGGCAGGCTGGTGGCTCGGGGCTTCTGCTCAGTGGCCACTGGGGGAAAGGACCTGGAGCATCAGAGGTGTCTGGTGAAAGCTCAATTCATCTTGGCCCGAGCTGCTCTGACATGAATCTCAGCTCTTCCATTAGAATTGCCAGGAGCTCCAGACAATGGAGATGTTTATTGCTGAACACTGGGACCGTGGGCCTCCAATGTTCATTGCTTTCAGCACATCATTGAATCATCTTTGGCATCACTGTTAGCAAAGACAGCAAAGACTGACAAGACCAAAGCCTGAAGGCATTTTGCACAGCAGCAAATAGCACCAGCTGGCACTGCAGGAGGTGTTATGCTCCCTGTGGAGTTATTTTTGAGCTGTATAAACCTTGTGTGTTCCTGTGATTTGATGCTCAGGCAGCAAAAATTGGCAAAGCCTCTCCACATCTATGGAGACAACGCTCTGGAACTGGAACTGCAACCTTGGGAAGGCATTGCAAGAGAAGGGAGGCTGGATAATGTGTAAGTAAGCAGGAGGACATGTGTTGCCATCTAGGATACACTATATATAGCAGTGGTGCATCACAGCTGAAATCCTTGTCTCTGCTAAAAGTAAAGCTGGCAGAATGGAATTCTGTGGGGTCAGACAGGCAATTGCTGCTACGTTCCTAATAACTCTTACATATTTGTGATAAAGATGACATAAGCCTAAAAGATGAACCATCCTCTGGTAACAAACAGATGGACAGATGATGCTTGGAGAGAAATTCAGACCTATCGAGTCCGGTGTCTTCTGCACAAGGTATGCAATGCTCGCAGCTTGCTTATTCCCCACACATCCCTGAAAGTTTCCTGGACATTCCCCAGATGTCCTCCAGAAGGTACCTGTACCAGATGCAGGTGTGATTGTGGCTCAGAGATGCCAACTTACTTTGCAGGAATAACTCGCAAGGGCAGCGGGCAGATGGCTGTCTGAAAGGTGCTCGTTCCTGTAGATCTGTCCTGGGAGTGGGGAAAGAAGGCTCCATGCGTGGACACCTGGAACAGGGGTTCTCATTTATGCATCTCAGCCGGCTTTCCTCAAGGGGCTTAAGAACGTAATAAGCAAATAGTGAAGGAGGTAAAGGAGATAAATCCTTTATTCCCTGCATCAGTTCCAAAATGAATAGGAAATGGTGTGCAGGAGAGAAATAGGTAGCCAGCGGCCTTTCTGAAAGGTAGGCTGTCCATGGTGTAGGTACATAACTGTGCCTGGACCACGCACGTGCCCTTCGCAGAAAGGCAGTCCTTACTTCCTCCGAAGTGGAAGAGGTGATGTGTTCTCATTTGCGTCATCTTAAAATCTGTTCTGCCCTAGCAATTAGTCTTTAAAAAAATCTGTTCATGTGAGTTGTTAATTTTGTTAATATTGGGATTTCAACTTTGTGCAGAATGATTCATGAAGTTTTCTGAGATGTAAAAAATGCTACCACCCATCTCGTGCTTGCTAACAGTGTGAATGACTGAAGAAAAGGTGCGCAGCTTTGCTGCAAAGTAGTACCTCGCTCTGGGGACTCTCCACGCGCTGTGTGGTTTCTATCCGTGGCCTGGTAGGAAGGGATGGATTCATCTTTTCTAGTTGAAACATCTCTGATGCCTGCACATTGAATGGAGTTTGATGAATCTTTGATTAATAGCTCCACACAGAGACACAGCTTGGGATGGTCAGTGGGTGAGGAGGGATGTGACCCCTGAGCTTGGCATAAATCATTCATTTTGCCTTTTCTTGCTGTCGTACTTGAAACTTGACTATTTTCTGCATGGTTTTCAAGTCATTTTCTCAATAGTCCCCAGGATGAAATAAAATAATTTCATGCATGATAAAGAAGTCCCTGGTCAGTGCTGCTCTGAGACAGACCAGCGTCAGGAGCTTTAGAATGAGATAAGTGAAAAGGAAGACTCAACCTTTCAATGCCTATTTCAAAGACTGTTTTTTTCTGCTTAATCTTCAGAGACTTCTGTTTTGTCACAGCTGACACAGTTTTGGTCACTGATCTTTCCAGAGTGCTCTGTTTGGACTGTGGGCATTTACAGAAGAAGGGTGGAGGTATCTGCCCTCACTGATCTGCAAGTACTGTTCTGAAAGGAAAGCTGGCTGATCCATGCACGGGTAAGGTCAGCAGGAGCTTGGCACTCTGTGCAAGCCTGACACAATGGACAAAAACAGACCACTGAAAACCATCAGATTTGAGAACAGAGTGATAGGGAACAGGATTGAAAGCAAGTGGTTTGGAGGCTAATTTCTTTGAATTTCTAAATGCAGAGGAAACTTCATGTCTGTAGGAAGGATATTAGGAAATTAGGAAAAATTTCCTCTCTGGAAGAGTGGTAATGCTTTGAAATAGGCTGTCCAGCAAAGTGGTTGTGTCACCATGCCTGGAGCCATTCCGGAACTGTGGAGATGAGGCACTAAGGAACATGGTTAGTGGGCATGGTGGGGATAGGTTGACGGTTGTCTAGATGGTCTTGGAGGTCTTTTCCAACTTTAATGATTCTATGATTCTAAGTGAGTTCAGATTCAGTCTCTATCTTTGAAAGTAAGCAAAGCATGCTCAGCCTTCCTTATCAAAACTTCAAAGACAGAAATATTTTTTTCCTGCGAGGTGGGGGCACACTGCCATCCATTCTTCCCTTCTTAGTAAATCTGCATTTTCTTTGAGCTCTAAGAGCAATTTCTCATCTCCATGTATCTTTGTTTATAAAGATGTTACTTATGTGGACATCTCTTCCTCCAAAGCTTTTCTGCCTCAAAAAGCTCACAATTCCCTAAGCACAGTATTCCCCTTCTCACCCATATCTAGTAGTTTCCAGACCAGCACCCTGCCTGGCGCAGTGCTCTGCCTTCTGTCCCAGCTTCAGCCTCTTGCTGACAGCAGGCAATTTGCAGCTCGTTTTCCTTCTATCCAAAAGCAAAGCTGGTCAGCAGCTCCTTCCAACCCATCCCCACTAACCTGAATGGAAAGGACAGAGGAGAGGGGCTCAGGCTGCTGGGCCCTCCTGTGCCAGTGGGATCTCCTGGGAGGGCCCAGCACTGACTTTTCTTCACTTGGTGCTCTTACATCCTAGTCCAGGCATTGCGTCTGTGCAGCTTTTAACCAGTAATACCATCACCACACTGTCACTCTAGGCTTTAGTACTAAGTTGGGGATGAAGCAGGTGGAAGTCATCTGCTCCTCCTTGAGCTTCAGGGGCTCCTCCTGGTCAGTTATTTCATTCCCTGCAGCATCACTGACCCTGCTGGCACAGACAGATTCTTGGCCATGTTAAATGCCACCATACTGTGCACACCAGCACATTTCCCCAGCAATCAGCTACATCAGTAAATAGCACAACTTGTAATTCATCCTGTCGATCAGTGGGTGTGTTAATCAAGGGGAAAATCTGTGCAATTGACTGATCTCGATTCCAATTAATTTCCCATTAACAGATTTCCTAAATCACTAACAGAATGCCTAGTCACAGATGATGCCAGTAACTCTTTGGCACATATGTCCTTCCTGCCCTCAGGGGATGGGAGTGGGTGGTGCAGCCTGGAGGGAAAGCCTTGAGGATCCTATGGCTTTCTGAAATCATGAGTTTTTACCTGAATACTTTTATAGAGGGGCTGTCTGCTGTAAGACTTTGATTTTAGTTAAGATTGATCTTTTTTGTGAAAGGTAATGAGGTTGTGCGTGATAAAAAGTGAAGTTTATAGTGGCAAATGTGTTGTGAAGTCTGGTCGCTTCAATTTCTCTCCGAAGTTATTGCAGCTCTGTGTAAATCAGGAGAGTATCATATTCCCCTTATATCCTTTGCTTTTGCTCCTACGTGGTTAGGACCTTTCATAGCATACCTGCTGAAAAAAGTACCACGTTAGCAAAACATATCCATCCTTTTCCATCTCTCCTAAAAAACCCTAAGGGCTACGGAAAAGCATTTTGGAGCTGTTAATAACTGGGGGTATTGATTAAGTACCAGGAGGTCAAGATTGCGGCTGATGGTTCAAGGACCATCTGAACTTCTGAGCTGCGCAGGGCTCAGTGGAAGGAAGAATGTTTTGGTACATTTAGGTATTTTAAAAGCTTTGTTGTTCTTTAGGTTCTTGCTGCTTTCCAGTGTTCCACTGCTGGAGAGCAGCCTTAGCACCAGCCTTCCTGGGGCCTCCTTCAGCAGAGAGGGTTTGGGAGCAGAGACTTCCTCTGTGGGAGCTGTGGACTGTGACGATGAGCAGGATGGAACCTCTTCCTAGAGTAGCCCTGTCTGTGCTGTGTGGTGACTGGGTTTGTGCAACAGGCCGCAAGCCAACATACAAAACTTAAGTAGTCCTTTGACTTTTGCTTAAATGTGTTCTTGTTTTGGCATATTCGGATTCAGGTGCTTACAAGCTCAGTTTAGGAGCTCACAGCAAATGCAACTTTACCCACAAATGCTGCATCAAGCACCAGTCCCGGGAGCAGCCATGGAAATAGGACCTAATGTATCCATTGCTTGAGCCTGGAATTTAAAAACAGCAGCATGGGGAAGAAAAAAACCACTGCACGTAGTTTGACCAGGGGGAAGGAAAATAATTTTATTTTATAATTAAGCTACAAAGCAGGATGACAGACTTCATAAGCTGAGTCCTGTTTCCCTAGACAAGCCAATTAATGTACATGGTTGGAATAATGCGTGTTTTAACAAGCAGCATGAAAAATAGCATATTTCAAGTTAGGAAAGCTGCACTCAGAGCCTTTAACATGCACAGTCAGCTAGATACGAAACACCAACAAATCTATCTTAACAAGCTTTTAAAATGTATTTGGAGTAATGAGAAGAAAATACAGGAAGGCTTATAAACAGACATGAAACATTTCAGCAGTTACAGATTACATAGTGAAGCGAAAGTATTTTAGTTACTGAGCAGAAGTAAAATGTGTTGACTGTTTAATTTGTATACAGTTTTATTTTACAGCATTTTAAAAGTTGCCTTTTGGCAGAGAGAATACAAAAGGATGTAGACTTGTTGTAAAGCAGATAACTGACAAGAGAGCTCGAGGATAGAATTATCATGGGAGGATAATGCTCCCAGGGACCTGGGATGTGTGTGTCTGTGTTTGCTTCTGTAATCAGTCCGAGTTAAGGGCCCCAGTAGCAAAGGGATACTCGGGTATATGCAGGTCATTAACAGCTGTGTCTCAGGCCCCTTGTCAGGATCTGGTCCCAGCATCACGCAGGACAGCATGCCCCTCATTCAGTGCACTTAAGGTGGGGCCTTTAATGAGAAAACATCTCTCTGCAGATATGCCATAATTACACAGACCAGGTTTCTCACTGCTGTCTGTGAAATGACTGTGACTTCCTGCTTTTTTTTTTGTATAAGCACCATGTGGGAGTCCCAGAGCCTGTTGTGAAGTCTAGGAACTTCAGTACAGGTATCTTTACAATCAGTATCTTCAAGCACAGCTTAGATTGAAAATAGTGCCATTTGCATAGTGTATATAAATAGTTCTTCACCTTGGCCGAGGAGTTTGGGTTCCTCCCTTCAGTTGAAAGAGCAATAGTAGGCAGAAGAGTAGCCAAGTTGTGTAGAGCTACTTTGAGGTATGTAGAGTGGGTGTAGCAGGGTGGGCAGTAGAGAAAGAAGGTGGCAATGCTCAACCAGCTTCAAGCCTCAAGGAGGAATCAGTCCATAATACCTAAAAGGCAGTATAAATGGGTAAGAGCAGAACTTTCCCTCTAATAGCTTAGAATGATGTTCTGTGTATGCCGCAAGGTTTATTTCTGGTGAATTTCCTTCCTGTCTAGCCTGGAAATGTTGCAAATGTTGAGCTGTTGTTTCTTGACTACTCCAGACTCAATGCATGTGAGAAGTAGTACTGATTTCTGTGCTGTCTTTGGGTGTGGATCACCAGTCCCATCCACCATAGGCACAAGTCAAAGAACCATGGCAAGCTCAGAACCATCATACCCATGAAAGATTCCATTCAGTCTTGTTATTGCTGCTGAGCTAATAGCAGGGGAACAGCTCTGCTGTGCTGGAGGTTAATAAGAGCGCTCAGAATAGTAGTCCTGAGTTTACCTCCCTTTGTGGTTTGGTGCCACATCCCATGAATCAGTGACTGTTAAAGCTGTATCCATCCCCCACACCCTGTGAGATGAAGGGCCAGGTCCCCACGTAGCACAGCTTCACCAGCAGTTCCCCTCCACGTGCGGGTGGACACTGCCCTCCCTGTGCCAGCCGCCCATTTCCAGACACCTCTGGGCCAACTTAAGCTGTTGCATCTGGTTGTCATTACACAAAGCAAAGAGGCCTGTTCTTCCATCCCTTTTACATATATTAATATAACACTTCTGGCCACAAGAATGTGGAGAGTGGCTCTTAGCAGAAGTGAGACCAAAAACTGTCACATTTCTAATGCATAGTCCAGTCACGGTGAGGAGCAGGCATCAGTGCTCCCACTCATCCCAAAGCTTAAACTCCTGCTGCAGCTGGAGGGTTGCCTTGGATCCTGCAAAAACCCCTGCATTAGTTAGTTACTGCTTTTTGAAAGTTATTTCTTTCTCTGTTGCCACCTTGAATGTGCAAAAGAAGTTCCAAACCTAACTGCTCCAGCACCCACCCATTCTCCTTTGAGCTCTGGTCCAACCAAATAGCTCTCCATGCACGTGATGCTCAGCGCGGTCCTTCATCTCACGGAAGTCAAAGCTCTGGTTATTTATCCCTGTGCAGGACTGTGAGTGCCACACAGGCAGTGCTGGAGATGCAGGTGCAGCACACCCCAGCTGTGCTCAGCCCTCTCCTGCCCAGTCCCCTCTGAGTGCCCAGCATGGGCCTTTGGTGGCCCCACAGGGCTTATAAAGCAGAGGTGAGCTCAACTCCCAGAGAGCACAGAGCCCCGTGATAATCCTTTCAGTGTAACCCAAAGGAAGGAAAATAGATCACGTTTCAGTTTGATTTGGTAGCTTCACTTCTCTTACTTTCCATGTGTTTAATTTATCTCTACATTCAGAATTCCTCATGCAAATTATCACTGACTCTGTTTAACTCTGCTTAACTAATTGGTGCTTGTATATGCAAGATTAGCGATCAACGATATTAATATTATTGACCCCTGTTTGCCTCTTAGTGCTATCTGTTTTTCCCAGGTGGTTGCAATTACAGCATAATTAATTATCAAATAGCTATGTTCCCTTTATTCTGAACACTGTAACAATTATGCACAAAGATCGGCACAAAATCCTGAATACATAATTCATTGTTTTGTGCTTTCCCCATAGAATCCATGGGAGATCTGCTGGAAAACAGACACAAGTAGTTGATACATAATGTATTTAAAGACCTATAAAAGTTTCATCCTTGTGAGTCCGCGGGGAGTAGGATGGTTTGAATTTAACTTTTAATTGTATAGCTGAGAAATGAAATACAGATCAAGGGATGGTTACTGTAACTGGCACCAGCCCAAAATAAATGCCGGGCCCAGCTGTCCGTATCCGTGAATACATGAATAACTGTATGCTCTTGGGTTGTTTAATTGGATTCTGTGGGACTGTGAATTTGAGTAAACTTATTCATGCATGAGCGTTTGTTCAGGACCGGGCTGTTGCAGGCACTGTCATTGCTGAACAACTTCCTGAGCGTGCAGACGAGGCCCTGCGCTCGGTGCTGGCGGGGTTGGCTCTGCTCTTGCCTGGGCGGTGCTCAGCAACCCCCCAGTCGCACAGGAATGTGTGGGGCTGGGCAGAGGTCTGCTGGTGTTGGGCAGGAGTTGGGCCCTTGCCCAGCCTTCAGCCTTCCCACCTCTCTATCAGGTTAGTGGGAGAGAGAGAGGAGTCTTTTTGGTGGTGAAGATGGGCAGGAAGGAGAGAGGTTAAGTGCTGTGTGTTCAGGAGGGAGACTCCTCATCACTCTGTGGGCCCTTACGGATGTTTGTGTGACATTCCAGAGATGGAAGCTAGCTAACCAGTTCCCTGGGAGGTTCTCCATCTCACCAATGGTGGAGCAGCACTGGAGCACCCCGGGCTGCAGAACACCTCGAGGTTCCTGTCTTTGGCTGGGGTAACTGGGGTCACTTCCTCTACCCTGGGTGTCCAAGCTTTCCTGATGGTAAGGTGGGGATGCAACCTAATGTTCTTTTTACAACGTGCTCTGAGATGCTTTTATTGCTGTGACAGCCATAGGTCTGACTGCACCAATGGGTGAAGACTTGTAAAGCACCGTTTCCTTTGGGTTTCAATTACAAAAGAGGAGGGAAAAAAAAAAAAAAAGAATCTGTTTATGAGCTTTCCTCACCTCTCCCTAAGTTAGTTTAAAAAAACCCTAACCTCAGCGATTCCACGACTCAGGAGGCAGTTCACCGGGCTGCGGTGAGCAGCAGTAGTGCTTTCTGAAGCTTTAAACGTGCAGGAGGCTGCGCAACCCCCCGCAGTACGGCCGAGTGCTGCCGCGTATGCCGAACTGGGACGGCTGCACACCCCGCGCACCCCCATCCCCATCCCAGCCCCATCCCAGTTCCAGTCCCAGTCCCGCCCGCGCGGACCGTGCGCGCCCCGCGCGGCCCCCGACGCCAGTGCTGCGGCGCCACCTGGCGGCAGGCGGGGGCGCAGCGCGGGGCGGGAGGCTGCGGGGCGCGGGCGGCGCGGGGGCTTCTACCGAGCTCGGACCTACCCCGGCGTTTCGGTGTTTGGTTGGTTGATTGGTTGCTTTCTGTCCTCACCTCTAGGCTTGCTCCACGTAACCGGTTTCGTAATATCTGTAGCGCCCGTCCACATCCATTTCTGCCTGTGCATAACCATTTCTCCGTCCTTTGTTGGCTGCTCTGTAGGGCTCCACAAGTTCCCGCTCTCACAATGTTCATAACAGCTAAGAGTGGGTATGCAAAAGATGGAAGTGCCCTAATTACTTGTTTTAATAGTTTCCCAAGAGATTTTCCCAAGATTGGTCCTGCTGAGCTCAGCATTCCACGGCAGGTTTGACTGGTTTGGGATGGAAAGCAGCTGTTAACATGAGAAGGTGGAGGGGGAAGAAAAAGAAAACACCCCAAACTGTGGCACTGACAGACTGGAATACAATGAGCTGAGCTCCTCCTGGCTGGAAAGTCCTGAAATCCTGCGGGCTGCAGGAGAGGTTCGGAATGATGTTGCAAGAATGTTGAAATATATATGTTCCATCTTGCCTTTAAGTTTTAATTGGTGTGGATGAACGAAGCAAATTTTATTGGTAGAAACACATCAGAGTCCTGCATGTAATTCTTCTCTTGCTACAGTACTTCTTGTATGTTGCCTAGCATAGACACACTTTGAATATCTGCTGGGCAGTTCTAAAGTATCTCACAGATGTGTGATGGATGCCTGATGTGAATTTGGTCAGAGGATTTCAAGGTTTCATTAAGTTATTGCTACTCTTCTCAGCTTATACAGCTGAGAGAGTGTGAACCATGAAGCCCAGCTTTCTAATATCCATAAACACATCCTGAGGCATAGAAGACAATTCCAGGTCCATAAATTGTACACATCATTAATTCTCACTTCAGTTTCCTCTTGGTCAGCACCTGAATTGGGTAGAGCATCTGGCCAGTCTGTCTGCAGCTCCTCGTTCTGGGTATCCAAAACATCAGTGCATGAAGGCAAACCTTCTCCCCCTCAATCAAGAGGGTTTGCTATCTGGCTGTCACATAAAAATAACTCCAGGATAACATCTGGCAGTGCCGCACCTCTCTGCTCTTTCAGTTGTCTCATGTGGAAATTGCTCATTTGCAGAATTAAGGTTAGTCATTCCTACCTTGAGCCAAGGCTCTGGATTACGTCAGGTTCCTGCCACCAGTTACTCAGCAGGGTTTGCATGAAAGGAGATGGTGCTCTCTGCCCTCACTTACTTTCATTTCTGCTTCTCATTCAGAGCTTTCCTCAGCCCTATTGCAGTTCTGAGAATTCCTCTCTTCATTGAGGGAAGGCTGCTGCCTTTGGCAGCTGTCGAGGTACACTCTGGCTGTCACTCTTAAGAGCAAGTCACAACCAAAATTCTGCCTCTATCTCTTCAACTGGGTTAGGTAGTTCACAAAAGCACTAACAGAGCCATTCCTTATAAATTATGATTAACTGAGTATAAATGATTAATTGTTGTTCACATTTGGAGCTCAGCATGCTGCTTAGGAACACTTCTTCCATGTGGTGCTCTTCCATTTTCCAGAAAGAACTAAAGGATGTTTATAGAGGAGAAGGAAGTGGTGGGATGTTAATTGTGGCACGAGCTGGAACAGCTCCTGTGATCAGTGATTTCTAGACTGGGTTTTGTCTGGTGATTCTCAGGGGATAATGTTATCCAGTTCTTACTGCATTCCTTCTTCAGATGTGGTCCTGGCGTTGTTCTCATTGGTTTGTGAGTTGTGTGCTTCCCCACCTCCTCATTTCAAGTGAGTTCTCCTGACAGCAGGCTTTGTGGCTTCACCTTTTTTCTTTAGTCCATATGTTGTAGGGCAGGCCGAGGATATTCTATTTTGGGGTAAGAAATTAAGTTCTAGGCTTCTTATCTTATTATTGAACCAGGCAGAAAATGAGAGCTTTAAAAATCAATGTCGTTTCTCTGTTTCATGAACATGATGACAGCGGGGATGAAAGAATTGCAGAGAGCATAGAAGAAAAATAATAAATGTAATACACTGCATGAGGGTAGGTCAGAATAGCTATTTATTCCATGTGTAAGTCTATCGTGCTAAGTAAAAGGGCTGTAACTACAGGTGCAAATGCAAGTGGAAGTTGTTTCACCCTTGGAAATGCTCATGCTCGGGCCTTGACATTTCTTCGCAGGTCTCGTGGCCCTCCCACAGGATTGCCTCCCACGGGGTCACCGGGACTTGAGCGATCCAAGGCAAGGCACTGAGTCTGGCAGGGACACAGGCTACTGAAATCCAGTGTCAAGTAATTGTGAAGAACAAGAGCAAAAGAAGCTATGGTTTGGTTGTAGAAAGCCCCTGATCAGAGCAAGTGATTGCATTTTGGAATTGGGCATTTACTGAGAATGATCCGCCCGCTTTTAGGAAGCTTGCTTTGCAGGCTCTAACCCCTTTGATTTTTAGGAAGTTTTTGTGACATGAAGCCTCGTTCCTCACGCTGAGTAAAGCGATGCCAACTTCCTGCTTTCAGTGGAACGACTCTACTTACATCTGTGTGACTGTCAGCAGAATTCTACCCTAAGTTCTAGAAAACTCGATTGCATTTCTTGTATTTATTTATTTTAGCATGTTGCATTTCAGATACTTCTGGTTTTTGGTTAAATTACTTGGTCAGTGTGCAAATCAGCACTTGTGGTGATACAAGAATACAGAAGAAGTGCTAAAAGTACAGTCAGGTAAGAGTCAGTGTCCCGATCCCGTATTTGTTTCAGAATGGTCACACCGAGTCTCTGGGATGGTCAGTATGGGAACTTGGAAGCTGCAGGCTGTGAAGGCAGCAGCACGGCTGCCAGGTCTTTTATTAGCCCGTGGGAATTACGGGTGACGTGACTTGTGTTGAGTATTTGGAGCTGTTGCTAGGTCCTGGAATTTTTTGGCACCTTTACGCCTCATTACTATCTACTTTTGATGGATATTTGTGCCAAAAATAACCTGCTGGAGGAGTGATCTCCAGATGCACATTTCAGAGGCAGAAGGAGGAGGCACCGCGCAGTCAGCACTGCTGTGTTGGGTGAAAGGCCATGTGGGGCTGGCTGTCGAGGGCAGGATGATGCTGCAGATGGAGCTAAAGCTAATGGGGCTGGGAGGGAAGGGTTTGTATTTGAAACAGCCTTGGAGAATGCTGGATGGAGAACAGCCCTGCAGACTGGGGTTAGTGCAGAAGCCTGAGTGAGCTGGGTAGCCACTTCCTGCTGAAGCTCAGTTTCCTTTGGGTCTGCCACACACAAGGCATTGCCCTGCACTGGTTTGTCAGGGCCTGCACATCATTTCTGAGCTGATTAGCCAGACAGCTGTTAGCAGGTCTGGCCTGTGCAGATGTAGCATGTGATCGGTGGTTTCTGACTGTGTAGGGGACAAAAGTACTTGTTGAGACACGGAGTAGGATGGCTGCTTTTACCTCCTTTGCAATTCCCTGGATGCACTGAGTTGAAGTTCCACCCGATGAAGCAAAAGCTGGAGATTATTTTCTGCTTAATATGTGCCTTTCAACTGAGAATACTGGTAAAGTCTACATTTTAAAATACCCATAATAATAATTAAAAAACAATGTTAGGTTAAGAGCGTAGCTTATTCACAGTATGGACTTCTGTGGCCATGCTTCATTTCCTCTAGACATTATTGTAGCACCCTGCTGAGTGCTCCGCTGTTTTCCCCTCCCAGTCAGCTCACTGCGTTGCCCTGGGTGCTGCAGATAGGGCTGTAACGAGGATACATGGTCTCATCGCAATCTGCCAGCCTTAATAGATTGATTCCCATTTCAAACACACATTGATTTTTTTTTTTTTGTGGAGCTCATATAGTAACAGCCTTCTGCTCCCTGTTTTGTACCCTTGACTGATCGATGTTAGTCTTCAGCTGGAAGCCTGGACACAGCTTGGGTATGAACTTCAGCTTTATGTTCATTTACAGTTTACAAGGCTGAGGGCTTTCGGCCTGCAATAGGACAGTGACTTATTAGCAGCTGAGAAAGGAGGTTTGTCACAAAAATATGTAGGAGCTCGAGCAGTGACTGGGTCAGGTGGGGCTGTAGTGCCTGCAGCCACATCTCCTCGTGCTGTGCTGCTCTGTAGCCGTGCTGGCTTCGGCAGCAACGCCGCATCAGGAGAGCACTGATTTGTGCTGCTGTCATGGTATCACACGTAGCAAAGCAGAACAAGAAGTCATAACTGAACTGTGGTACACCACACACTGATGTACTTCTTCTAAAGCTTTGTCAGTCCCTTGGTCTACAAATATTTTACCTGCAAAGGTAGCCTATTGCTCCTCTGTACATAATGCACTAAAGTTATTTGAAGGCAAATAAAAGGCATGCCAGGAGAGAGCAGGACAAAACCCCAAAGATGTATAGTGGTTGGTGAAATCTGAATGAAATGATCCCATAAAGGCAGAGCTCAGGATCAAAGAGGACATGGGGATGAAAGGAAGGGTCATCTAGATGTAACCCACAGATGCTAGAGATGTGTCTGGACAAACTTAGAAAACTGGCAGTACTCGTTATCTAGAGTTCACGAGTACAGTAGCAGGGGAAAAAGGATATATTAAATCCCATCTGGGATGTTATCAGGGTAGTTCCGGTTATTGTACACAGTTAAAACCTGCACTAATAGGATCCTTGAAAAGGTGATTGTTCTGGAAGTTCTCAGTTCATGTTCTCAGTTCCTACAACCTGGTAACCACGCGTATCAGCACTTGGTGCCACACCTTTAACTTGCCAGACCTCATCATCTTTTTATTGGCATTTATCTCTGTAACAAAAATGTAGTAACTTCATGTAAATGAACTAATCTCAAACTTTTTTTATGATTAAAAAGCATATAGAGATAGTTGTATATCCAAAAAACAAAACAAAACCCATCCTTCAATTTCTTATCATCACGGGTTGTGGTTTCTAGTGCTGGCTGTAGTATTCTGACAGTGATTAAGACAGCATAGAGTCTACGTATCTTCTTTATATACATGAGACATATCAAAATAATACAAAACTAACTGTATTTTGTCTGGGGAGAGAGAGGGAGCAGGAAGCCAGCCCAGGCACACAACTCTTCTGCTGTTGTTCTGCTGCTGATGCTTTTTCTTCCAGAGAGAGGATATACTACGGTGCTTCATCTTCTTTGTGCTGGCGCTGGCTCTCAGGGGAAATTTGGTCTTTTTAGTATGCTGTTGCAACACTGTCTGAAAAAGTGTCATGGTTTGGATAATAATTTTTCAAACTAATTTAATACACTGATTTCCTTGGGATGAAAATCAAGCACTGCTCCATTCAAGATGCATCTAAAGGGCAACTTGTTTGAGTTAAGTTTACTGAAACAGAAGTGACAGAATATCAATTTGTTTTCTAACTTCATGTCATATTTAGAATCAAATAAGCAATTACATGAGGCTAAATTGGATTTATTTCAGTATCAGACTTGAAGTCCACTTGTTTTATTGTGATTTATTTGAGATAAAATAGCCCTTCATTTTACAATAAAGTTGCTCAAATATTATATTTCTTCTTTGTCTTCTTAAGAGCTTTCAGTTTCTCGGACTTATGTTGAAAACATTACTGATAAATCATCAGCATTCACTTTATTTAACAACAAAGGCCTTCCGGTGTTGAAATGACAAATATTCCCAAACCTCCCTTTCTTTGCCACAGGGTGACTTGTAGACTGGTACCGATGTATTTGTGTTAACCTCTGCCACTGTTTTCCTTTACCAAAAGCCCAAATTCAAATGTAAAAACGTAACCTCACACACTTGCTATTTGCTAAGCTATTTGCTTAGCTCATATGAGCAGCCATGCGTAAATAGAGGTCAGAATGACACGTCTCCGTAAGTGTTTGAATTTAGCATTTATTTGAGAAAAGATGTCCTCCTTGGGTGCTTCCCAGACTTTCCCAGAAGTTCATATGCCTCTGAATAATCCAAATTGCCCCACTTGCAGGGAGCAGATTTCAGCAGCCTACTTCTTTGCTCCTCAGAAAGCTCTTGCTGCAGTTGGGTTTGTTACACAAATGTTTCTGCTCCGTAATGCTACGTGAGGATCCTGGGCAGATCGAAGGGTTACTGACAGTAAATGTCAGTACTTCACCTCTAGGCCTTCTGCCTACCTGTGATGGTAACAGTGCTGCATCCATCCCCAGTGCAGTTTGTAATATGGGTCAGATCTGCCTCTTTCAGTTCCATATGTTTTCTGAGTCTGAACTAGTTCCCATATTGGAGAGGCAAAGATCATTTGGCTCTTGTCTTGGTTCGTCCTTTATACAGAATTATTTTGGAAAATAGTCTGTTAGAAATTACTTCTGGATAAAAAAGCACATTCTTTATCTGCAATTGTAATGCCACCCTAGGCCAAACAGGGTTTTGGTGCAACACACAAAGCTCTTTGCCAAAGCCCTCAGCCACTGCCATTCAAATCAAACTCGTGCATTTAGCATAAACATTAAAGAAACTCCAAACATGACAATTGAGGTTTTACCAGCCTGAAAATTATAGCCCAACCACGATAATTGAAGTTCTGACAGCAATGAAGCTGAAATTTGGCTGCCAAAAGCTGCAGTCAGTTGTTTGCTGTAATGGCTGTGATCCCCAGGAATTGCAGAGGGAAGCGCTGTCAGCGAGGTGTCTGCGGGCAGAAGTGCAGCTGGCAGCCAAAGCCACGTCCTCAGTCAGCCCAGGCCGAGTCGGGTTCCTGACTGCACCAAGGAGGTGCCTACGAGGCCAACAGTGGAATTGATGTGTAGTGCAGCCCATACACAGCCACTGCCACTTTCATCCAACAAACGCTCTTTGCAGTACTTTCTTAAGCCACGATTTGGACATTCTTACTGCAATCGTTCCTTTATACCCTTTCAGTAAAATCCTGCCATTCGTTAATACAGAACTGCTGGGAACGTATATTTCTAGCACCCCAGAATGTGCAGAAGGGAAACACGGAGTTCATCTGCGTTTGGAATTGGCCGGGGCTCTCCTCCCTTCCTTTCACCCAAGTGTGTGTTTGTTAAGATCACGGAATGTTAGGTGGGAAGGGATCCTGGAGTTTTGTTTTGCCATCCAGGAAAATTAGCAGTGCTTCTGCCATTCCTGGCAGATTATTTGTCTAACCTGGGTTTGTGGAGACTTCACAACCTCCCCAGACAATCAAAACTGATTTTTTGAACACTTTTTTCATGTCTTTTTAAATCTCAGTTCTTGCAGTTTTCTTTTCCTGCCTTCACTTGGGCTCTGAGAACAATTTATTGACTTCCTCTTTATGACAGTCTTATATTATATTTGAAGGCCACTAACCTTAATATTTACTAATATTTTGTCCAAGGTGTATGATGTCCATTTTCATTTATGACTTTTTGGCATTCTGGGGCATGCAGTCAGGCTGTGTCACATCACCTTCTCCAGCATTAAGGACCAAGGTAAAGAGTTTGCCCACTGGCTTTTCACAAGAGGCAGTATAAATCTACATCAGCTCAGGAACAGGCCAAGGATAAAGTTTTTATAGTTCTACCCTCCTGGGTGCCTCATTGCTTCAGTCGGGAAGTAATTTGCTTGGCTTGATATGCTGTTAGCACATCACTTCCCAGATGCAGGGGCTGAGTTATTGTTGCTGCTGTGCCAGTAGCAGCAGAAAGGTTTGAAACCAATCTTTTGCCCTGATCTGGTGATGTTGAGGAAGAGAAAGTGCATTTAATCGGACCTCCAAGACAGCTCTTCGGTATGCTGGCACATGCAGTAATTTATTCAGAGAGTGGGACAGCTGTACACAGCAAACAAGAGAGCTGCCTTTAGCTTTACCTGTATTACCACTTTCCTTGCTGAGATCTAATGTTGTTTAGCAAATGGAAGTTTTCTTTTTTTCTCTATTTTTTGGATGAAGCTATGGGTATGTCTCCTGACACAGGGCTAGGTCTGAGTCGTAGGTGAGGTCTCTGCCTACAGAAGGTCTTGGGTTCACCATGCCTGCAGTTGCCTTCAGTAGCTGGAGCAGCTCACCCGAGTACGTTGGTTCATCACCAAAGCGCCTCCACTGCCTGGTGCTGACCTACCACCCACCCTTCTTTCTTCATTTCTCACCTCTTTTCTATTCTATCTTCAGAAATATTTCAAAACTCAATCAGCTGAACTATTAATCTGTTGTGAAAAAAATATCATCTTGAGATGTCCACGACTATTTTGTCAACTTGAAATGTTTTCAAAACACATAAATGTACACTAAGGACAAATATGTTATGCAATTCTCTTTTCTAATTATTTATGGCACTTCCATGATATTGCATGTCAGTTTAAATTTTCACTGCTGTTGAAAGCACTGCAGCTGAAGTTATCTGACAGTAGGTTCTGATGTATGGTTACAATGGTGTAAACAGCATCTTGTCGTAGTGGTAAAGAAAGCCAGCTGAGGAGACCGCTCTGAAGGGTCGGCGTGGCAGGAGGTGGGCCATTTCCTGAGACTCAAGAAAGGGCACAGAGCTTTGTCCTCCCAAGGTTTTGATCGCTGCCATAATATCGGGGTTTTGCTGTGAGGTTGAAGTTACTGTTCTGGGTCGATGATGTTTCAGACTGCGGTTTGGTTCCTCATTCAGATTGCTGTTTGACACACAGCAGCTGAGGAAGGGCTCCTGCCCATTCAGCGTACTGGTTTTCATGTCTCTGTGGTAAGACTAACTGTTTTTCGCCCCTTTGCACAATTACTTAGAAGCCCAGGGAGGAGCTGCTCTTTTCACTCCTTCGTACTTCCTTCCTGATCCAGCTGTATCAGAGGACAAGGTCACTGTTCCTCAAATGCTCTTTGCTATCACTGCAATGGAGGGCAGTTCGTGACAGTGCTGCCAAACAGACACCTGACAGTCAACTGAGTAACTTCAAGTAGTTTCTAAATGGATTGCCTGAGCTGTTGCAGACAGATTTGCCCGAAGAACAGTAGGAGTGTTCCTGCAGGCGTGTTCAGCAGACTCTCTCCATCAGGAGGTGGTGACAGGTGGCTGGTGCTGATGGTCCCTTCCACAAAGATGGGGACATGATGGGCATCCCCAGCCCAGTCCCTGGGCCAGCACTGATGCTGCTGGCTGCACCTTCAGGGGGAGGCTGTCACACCAATGTTTGATCAGTTACATGCTCTATCCATGCTGACTTTCTCGGTTCAGTATTAACCTTCTGCTAAATAGCCTAAGCAAAAACAGAAGACCCTGCTAACCCTGCATGAATTATAGATGTACTAATGGGGATTTACAGCCCAGTTTAGTCCAGCATAACTTTTCTTTGCATCTTGTAACATCAGCTGAAGCACGTTAACTTATCCTACATGTGCTCTTAACACAAGTAGGATTTCATCTCAGTCAGGCAGTAATGAGAAGTAAACATACCAGATTATTTAAAGGCACTTTACATTTCCAACGTGAGTCTCCATCTATTGTTTGTAAGGAGACGACTTTGCTGCTTGAACAAATACACTGAATCTGAAAATTAGAAGTGGGAGAAAGATGGGAAGAAGCACTTAAAACTGTTGCTCTGATTACACTAGTCACAGCAAAAATGGATTGAGGACCTGGTGCTTGTGCCTGTGATTCATTCCAAACATAAGATCCATATGATGCGTAGCTTCATCATAATTAATTTTTAGCAAAATATTTTGTTTATAAGGACATGCAGGCCCAAAAGATTCTCTCATAATCCAAGCTAGCAATGATGAAGAAAATGTGCAAGAAGAATGTCTAGTATAATGTAAATGCAGTCTTACACCTTTCACATGTTTGATCTGCAAGGATCCACTGGATCTTGTCCTTTTATCTTTGGAACACTTCATTTGCATTGCAGACCTCATATGGTACAATGGCTCATTTTGTCACCATCAAATCAGACAGTAGTCAGGCTGCTTAAGAAGTGCAGTGATTACGGTCAGTTGGGTGGCATAACCTTTCTGCAGGATATTCTGACACCTAGAACACTTGGTACGGTACCATGTGAAACTGAGAAATTGCCTGTGGTCATTTAGCAGGTTATTTTGCCATTTTAAGCAGCAAAATTAAAGGCTAATAAATGCCTGTATTTTCATTCCGTCTACCAAATTAACATTTTCTTAAGCAACAAAGAAACTTAAATTGGTTAAGTGCATTCAGCAACCCTTGAAATTCAGTGGCATTTGGATTCACTTGTGCACCTTTAAATACTTCGGCCTTAATTGGGATAAGCTTCACAATGCTATTTAATCAACCAGTGATTCTCCATCTCACCTTTTTTTTTTTCAGTCTCTTATTCTGTGTGTGAAACAAATTGAACTAATATCAGTAGAGCTGCTAATCCATTAATCTAGCCAGCTTTTGTTTTATGAACATGAGCCTGGCTTTCAAGCAGTTCCTTCTTCACATTTTGCCTAAGGTTCTGATATTTGTACTTAAAGTCTTTGATGGGTTTATGAATAAAGCCAAGCCTGTTGTGTTATGCCTCTGGATCTATGTATACTACAACTTTCCTTTGTGGCAAAGACATTTCATAGGGTTTAGAGGCACAGAGAGCAGTGAAATTATTTAATGTGTACTCAGCTATAATCTGTGCTGATACTGGCAAATCTGCTAGTATAGAGTAAGGAGAGGATGCTAGCAAGCCATGGAGGACATGAGAAAAATAAGTTGGATGTGAAACCCAGAAATACTGAAGGCTCAGAGCTTACCACAGTCATGTTTTTAGAGGAATGCTCACAAGCCAAAACACTGAATAGACAGGAGTCTTTTGCAAAGGCTCAGGCTTAGAAGCTGTTCATCAATACGATGTTAAGAGCTGACGCCCGTACAGTCAGATGTGATGGTAGGCACGGCACAAGCCCTTGGTTTCTTGGTGTAAGTCAGGAGCAAGCGCAATGAAGTCCACAGATGCACACTGTGGTAAGAGCAAAGTCAGGCATCATCTCTACATGCTGAGGGATTTATTTGCTCTTCAGGATTTACAGCCATCTCTGACAATTGCTTCTTGCAGCCACAAAACTGAGTATATCCTACAATGAAGCACAGCAATAACAAGATTTGAATGTCATTAGGAGCTGCTCCTACACATCTTGTATTAAAGCAGCTAAGTGTTTAACCCATGAATAGAGCTCCTATTATCTTTGCTTTTCTCAATATAGATCACTTAACTACTCTGCAAAAAATCCCATGAGAGACCACAACAGCAGGGAACAAAGTAAAGGGAAAAGGATTGTATCTGCTACAGCTTCTTAAACACATTTTTCATATGAGCACAGAGCCAATGTGAATATTATTCCTAATATAGATTAACCTAAGGCAGATTTCTGCAGGGCATGAGGTTAGGAGAGAATTTGGTCAGGTAGTTTTTGTCAGTGAAAAGCTCTGCCAATTACGTGCAGCACAAAGGAGAGACTAATGCATGAAATGCATAATAACACGGCCTCTTTCATAACATGGAGCTTAAAAAATGTTAGATCCCATTTGCATTTTCCATCTGTGCTCAGGTAAATCCAAGACAGAGATGATAATCTGCTGAAGTGGAGTTTATCTAGCAGAATGAGCTATCCAAATAGCGGGTTCATTTTCAGGCAAGAATGTGGCCACTGAGATGTTTCAGTGCTGTGTATAGTTAGACCACAGTCTTACCAACAGCTGTGGAAATCTGGTGGGCTGGGGGTGACAAGGTAATGGCAGCCTGAGACCTACTTGTCTGCAAAGGAATTGAGAAGAAATGAGCCTATCTGCTGACTAACAAGCAAATTACCTTACCCACTTACATACACTTTATAAATAATAACCGATCATTAACAAACGGATAGTGCACTTTTTTGCTTACATTTTAATGCTTGAAAAATGATGTCAGATTGGCAGCACGTCAAACAAATATCTCTGTTCAGTCACACAAAAGCTCTGTACTAAAAACGGTGAAAAAGTCCGGTTTCTCCCCAGCCCTTACCCAGTGACTGGAAGGAGTGACTGGGATGGGCTCCTTTCAAAGGGAGACGGGCCCAGACTGCAGCTGCGTCTCCGGCACTCCTTCCGTGATTGCGAGCGGTGATGGAGGCCGTGTGCATAGCAAGGTGAGGGAATTAAGGCGAGGAAATGCAATCAACCTGTGCTACCTGACAACTGCAGTCTGCTCTTCATGAGTGTATTTGTAACAATGTTTTAGCAATAGTTGTACAAATTAAATGTAGGGCTGTATATTCAAACAAACAGGCTTGCAGTTCACACATAAAAGCTGTGCTAAGAACTGGCCGTGGCTTGCTTCCCAGTGAGCCAACATGACCGTGCTGTGTACCTCCCTGCACTGCCATCAGAGCACCTGCAGTGCTCTCTGTGGGATCTGGTGATGGACTGAATGAGCTCAGACCTGGCATTGCCACGGACCTGGGATGCAGAAACACCCCCTGCGTGAAATGTGGAGGTGTTTCCTAGTAGCCAAATGAGTTACTAAAGGTCATCTCCTAAGCAAAGGTGGAGCAGGCCACTGCTAAGCAAAGAGAAGCAGGGATGCTCACTTCCCCTCTCTGTTTTGATCTTCTATGGATTTCTTTGGTAGGTCTGCCCTGGAGGAGGAAGGCGTCTCTCAGATACGCTGCATAAGCTCTTGTTGAGCTGGGCAGTTTCCTAGTTCAGACACAGACGAAAGTTCGTCTGGAGATGATGCTGTGTTGCATACGAATTTTCAGGAAGAAAAACTCTCACACTTGCTAGTGAACAGCAACCTAGAAAACGCTTCTGAATTTGCGTGTGGGAGGAGAATTTCAAAAACCTATACAATTCTTTTATGAACACATGAAAAAAACCCCTAAGAAATCACTGTTGATCGGTGGTTGCATTGTTTGAAGCCAAGTTCAGTATCTGAATGTTTTAAATTGATGTGCATGGCACTGTTATTTAAAGCATCAACTCAGCAAAGTGTGTAAGGACACGTTTTATTCAAGCCCTTGCATACACCACCAAATTCAGGGATCATTTGTCTTTGAGTGCTTTTCTGGGCTGAAACCTAGTTCTTTGAGTTTACAGTGATTTCCAGGTGCTTATTTGGGTCATAAAAGAGCTAAAATATTTTAACAGTTCTTCAGGAAAAGGTAGAACTGCAGTCATACAGGTAATCTCTGCTTTCTCAGGCAGATGAGGAGGGAGCAGAAGCTGCAGGACTTACCACCTCACCTATGGCCTTCCTTCGCAAGACCACCGAGAGCAAGCAAGCCATTACCTCCAGTGGCCCTTGCTGAAGAGTCATTCCAACTGCAGCGCTCCTGCATGGCATAAATATCAGTTTTCAAAACAGATGAGCCATGATGATGGGCATGAAACCACGCGTGTTCCTCAGAGGTGGTTCCAACAGTGTGTGCTGTGATGTGGCACAACTTGGCCACCTCTGCATGTACGTGATTCGTATAGCTGCAGGCATGCCAAGCAGCAAAAAACCACTGATTACATGTGTGTGCAAGTGATCACTCCTTACTTGTGGTCAGTAGGAGCCACTGGTAAGCACGGTCAGCAGCGAGGCTCTGAGAGTCACAGGCAGCTGGTGTGAGGCTGCTGATGTGGATAAATTGGTTTCCCAGCTCCTTTCCCTCCTAGTCATGAAGTTCTTCAAAGCAGAAATCATAATGAGGCGGAGACCATCCAGATGTAGAAGATTATTTCCACTGTCTGCCACTACAGCACTGTTGTAACTGTTGTAACTGCTGTTAGTTAGTTAGCTCATGAGGATTTTTCTCTGGCTCCTGTCTCCACAGGGCTTCGAGAACCCACCTTCTTATCTTGTAAGCAAGGGCTTATTCCCTCTAGCAATACATTTTCTAGATTCCGAAATCTGAATGAATCTCACATCTTCTGTTCCTGTTTATGGAGGTTATTTCTGTGTGATAGAAGATCTGGGGCATAGACAAAAGTAAGTGCTAGATTCATGAATGATAATTCTCAAAGATGGTAAAGGATGTCTCGCCTTTACCAAAATCTTCCCTATGTTGTGTTCAAAATAAGTGTTTAGAATACGTTCCTTGTTCTGCAAATTCAAAAGCTACTAAAATGAGAAATCCCTTAGTGTAAGACCACATCAGATCTTTCAGTTTTAGGCAAAATGAGAAAGTATCGAAATCTTCTTTGTAAAGCCTGTTTCCTTTGCAACTATTTTTTCTGCAGCAAATGATAGTGAGATAGATAAGAAATTAAACACATGGGAAATCTTGCAGGTGAGTGGTGGTAGAAATCTCTGCACCAACACTCTGCATTGGTATGGCATTGTGTAAATGTGGTTCCAGAAGCTGTTGGTGTTTTGAAAAACTGATTAATCATGCAGACATGATCTCATGTCATTCTCCATGCAAAACTCTAAAATTCTACTCCCTTTGATTTTCTTCATTCCCCATTAAGTGGGAAAACAGAAATCAAATAAGTTAGAAAAGCAAAACCCAGAACGAAGGCCTAAGCCCAAGAACCAAGGTCCCGCTGCATCGCAAGGAAGTGCGATCTGCAGCAGTCAGTGGCTGCTTCTAACTTAGATAACCCAAAGTAGGTCACCTTCATGAGTCTTCCAGACTTTCCAACTTAGTAACTCAGAATGATAATAATACAATTTTTAGTTAATGAGAGAACATCAGAAAAAAGAGCTGTAGGAAGCTGTGAACTGCAATATCTCCTTATTGAAGGCACAATGCCACATGGCAAGAACAGATGGGTAATCCTTCCGTGATTATCCTGGACCACTGGCTGAAAGAAAAAGCTGTCGCAGCACTGACGGCTGTATATAAAGTACATATACATGGCATCTGCCCTCACTGCTAGTAAAATGCTATATATGCAAAAGGATTATACGGAAAAAGGGACAATTTAGCATGATGTCAGAGGAAGTAATGCTTCCTTTTTCCCTCAGTTCCTGAAGTGGAGGAAGAAGTACTGTATATCCCACATACCTGGTTTTCATCTCTTTGACTACGGTGATCCAGCAATGAAAACAAGGATTATTCATGTTGATAATTTTAAATATTGTTATTGGAATGGAATGTTGCTGTAAAAAAATTGATTTCTGCATATCTGTAGTGACACCAAAACTTGTGTTTCCATACTATTGAGTAGGGAGGCGAAACTACAGCAGATTCAGAATAGCTTGCTGGAATGTACAGAATGCTGGTGTACAGAAGGACCGGAGGTAGAGGTGTTTCTTGCACACTGTGGTGACATCTCCATGGACATCAGTTCTGCCAGTGCGTGTGGTAAGAGAGAACATGGCCTTTGTAACTTGGAGAGGAGGTGGATATAAAATGAGCACGTATAAGTGAATCTTCAGGTTTTGTTTGTCTAAGAGAAGAAGACAGTATATTAAAGATACCCATCTTTACAGAAATCAGTTCATTCCAGATATGCCTTTTCTCCCTTCGCCATGATAACCTATCTGCAGTCTAAATTTTGATGCAATGGGGACGTGGCTGTTCTTAAGAAAAATGCAAATCTTCACTCTGAAATAACTTAGTCTTTCGCTGAATACAGAATGTGCTTCTGAAGTGCCTATGAGTCAGCCTGTGAGTTGGAGTTCAGATAAGCCGGTACTGTTCCTTCACCAGATGGACCGTAAGCTTTTCAGAGGAGAGGGAAGGATATTGCTTATTAACACTGCTCTAAACTTCACTTATTTCCTTGTACTTGATTCAATTTCAGACTGTGTCGATGTCATAAGGAGAAAGAGAGGACAGGCACTCTGAAGTAAAAAATGTACTGGAACAGAAGCAGGTACTTTATTTCCATCGGCACAGGTTGGCCCACCTC
Organism: Pavo muticus; assembly: GCA_016647715.1. Classification (NCBI taxonomy): domain Eukaryota; kingdom Metazoa; phylum Chordata; class Aves; order Galliformes; family Phasianidae; genus Pavo; species Pavo muticus. The sequence continues at coordinate 461,908 of JACDJE010000168.1, read as the reverse complement.
CCCTCACGCACACCCAGGCTGAGTGCATGTGTCTGTGCGGGGGTAAAAAATAGTTTAGCCAATTATTGGCCAGGATTTTACAGCAAATTTGACAACTCACAGTAGTTACCCTTTCTTAAATCATCACCTCTTTGCTAAGTGGTAAGCATGGAAATAACTTTCCTAGGACAAATAAAGCCTTTCTCTTTTGTGCTTTGCACTAGATGCCAACAGTCTTATGGAGCAGGAGCAACATCAGAAGTTTTCAGTGGTAGCTCTCAAACGTCTCCGTGTAGCCAGGTTAACTCCTTCTGCTGCAGCTTGGCTCCCCTGAGCTGCTCTTATTCATGAATGTCAAAATAAGAAAACTCCATTTTGTGTTTTGAACTTCTGTGTCATTTCTGATTTGAATTTATTCTTAGGATTTGTGCAGTGTAGTTATACCATTTTTGTGGGGGTTTTTTTTTCCTATCTTCAAATTCTCAAGAATCTCAGTTCTGCCTTTTTTACTTTCTGGTTTGAGCCATTAAAGCACAGGAAAAAATAAGTTCAGTTACGCTGCTACTTATTTCTATTTGACTGTTTTCTTTGGCAACAGAGCAAGGATATTATGAGCAGTTAGAGGTCGTTGGTCATAGCATGGTTTTAAAAAAGGATGCTGTGCCTCCTGTCCTTTCCAGATTTTACATCCCCTCTGGAAGTACAGGGTTGAGGAGGACGTTGTCAAAGAGGAAGCCTGATCCCCCCATTTGCTTGCTGAGGCTCCCATCTCTATGCAGAAGACTCAGAAGTTCATGGGTTATAAATTAATGTGGTTTGGAGCCAGACTGAATTCTGTTTTCTAGTACTTCTGTGGCATCATTTTGATTGCATCTCCCATTTCAGAAAGGTGAAGAGGACCAGAATGAGGTCCTGAGGCCTACAGCTCTTCAGAGCTCGTGGTGCTGGCATTCAGCCAGCGTGTTCTGGCTCCTGGGCCCATGGCCTCGCCAGGCCCAAGGAAAGCTGTGCAGGCAGCTGGTGCTACAGCCACGCTCCTCTCACTGCTTTTGAGAAGGAACGCTCTTCTCATCTCAAATGGGAAGCACTTCTGTCTGGCATTTGTCAGTAGATTTGCTTAAGTGCATGTACAACGCACAGTTATTTGATGGCTCTGAATAAAAATTATCCATCAGTTTCCTGAGCTGGGTAGACTATCCATCAAAAATATTCAAGAATGCTTTGAAGCTCTCTAGCTTTATTTTCAAACAATTCACTTTGTTGTACTGAGCAGCCAGCAAATCTGATGTGTGTGCAACTGGTGCACAGTCTGGCAGTGCTGGAAATAAGTTATGCTCTTGGCCCACAAAGAGCAGTTCGTTGTCTTACCTGGAAGCTCTAATGGAGCACTTTTTCCTCTCTGATTGGAGATGCCTTGAAGGCAGTGATGCTGATGGTGAGCCTGTTTGAAAGCACGTGTTGTGTTTGGGCCTGGTGTGGATCCCAGTGTGCTGTGCATGGAGCGGCTGCAGCGGAGCTGACGGTTGCACCACAGGATGCACAGTGCCCAGCAGGGCCAGCGGCCCAGCAGCGCCACTCCTCCTGTCTCTGCAATTCTGCTTCTGTGGTGTTTAGGAAGAGCAACTGTCCCCGTCAGGAGATCGTGTTTTTCACCTTTGGATTTGGCTTGATTGCACTTTCAGAGAGGCACTGCATGGGTAGATTGGACCTCCCCCCCCCC